>VZRN01001711.1:400482-412336 GCA_013397935.1 Dasyornis broadbenti
AGACGCGGAGCGGAGACATCCTGCGGGCTGCGTCCCGCCCGCGGGGCTCGGTTCGGCAGACTCGGTCCCTCCCGGCCGCCAGCACCGCCCCTGCCGCCCGGCCCGGCCCCCGGCGATGCGGGAGGGACGGGCGTGAGCAGGCGGCGGCCCCGGGGCAGCGCCGGGTCCTCCCCGGCCCCGCCTGCGGCCCCGGCGGATACTCTGCCCGGGTCGGTCCTTGCGCCGAGGGCAGCCCTGCGAGCGTTGGCTGGGAGCAGGGGGATTCAGTGCCCTGGGAGGGGGGAAGGAGAATATGGTGCCTTCGCCGAAATTCACGGGCGTAAGGACCTACGTGGGGAAAGCGGGAAGCCCTGCACTTCTCGTGGGGTGGGACCTTCCTGCCCACCGGCAGGCCCGAGGGTTTCGGTAGGGTGGGTAACGTGGCAGAATTTGTGAGGGACACAAGCTGGGCCCTTCGGGACAGTGAGAGACATCTCAAGGTCCCACCTGTCCTGCCCCACAATAGTAATGGTTTAAATCCTTTGGATGCCTAAGGAAGACACCAAGGAAAGGCTATCTTGCAGAGCAAGATTCAGCTGATAAAACCTGAACTATATCACAGTTCTTAATACAGGACATCAAATATAAGTTGTCTGCAGGGAAGGACAAAAAGGAATGTTGGTCCTTTTCTCCCACATTGTTTAATCATGCATAACATCCATACAAATGACCACATTTTACCTGTCAGCCCTCTAGTACACCCTGCCTCCTCTTCAAAGCATCCTTCTCTCTCATTTTTGAGCCAAAGGTCTGCATTTGCCACCTTTCCTGCTCTTGCACTCTTGCTTCCCCTTATCCTGCTGTGCCCAAGCTCCCTTCCCCGCTGGGGGCTGTGGACTCAGCAGAGGCCACATCTGCTGCCCTCGCCCCAGAGCTTGGCTCAGTGGGTTTCTGGCTCCATGGGATGTGGACACCTGACCCTGTGATTCACAGAAGGAGGCTGGCTGCCAGCGTTGGAGAAGCCTGTGGGTGTTTCTGGAGGTACACATATGTTCATCTCATCTGCCGTCAGCTCCATTGCCTCAATTATTTGGTGCGTCCTGATAGTGATGACTGTTTGTGTACTTCACAAAAAAACTAGGGCAAAAATCCTGCAAAATAACATTTTGAGGAAGTAAACAGGACAGGTTGCTGAAAAGGAAGGTGTAGCTGGGACCCTGGGCACGTGTGAAGCCTGATGGGGATTCTGCAAGAAGATGCATCACACATCCAAAGCACAAGAGCCTTTCTCTGGTTCCAGGTGTATTTCCTTCTGTATCCTGCTTGTTCGCCACGATTTGCTTCTTCCTCTGCGTCCCTTCATCCTCTTCTCCCTTTAACTCACCTTCCCCTTGAGAAGAAGATCTAAAGTGGAGACGAAGAGCAGCCATCATCCTTCTTGCCCTGTTTCTCTGCTTGCTCTAAGCTCTTCTGTCTTGGTGAGTCTCCAGGCCCCAAGGAGGGGACACACTCCCAGAAAAACTGGCTTCTGCAACTAATGCATGTCAGAGAATACATCCCTGGTCTACATAATGCATAAGTATTGCAAACTCTGTAGTGGTTTTGTCTAAATTAATGTGGAAGTTTTTAATTACAAAGGAGAACTGTATCAGTTTGGTGGCCTCTGGACTGGTTTATGTGGCCTCCACATTGAGGTTACAATGATCATTTGGTGGGTGCAGATAAACTGGCAGGGGACGAGCAGGCAGATGGATACAGCAGCACTTGTGAAGAGCAGAGGACACAGCCTGGACTGTGAGTGCACACATTAGCTTATCCATCTGTGACACTAATTGGCTGTGGAAGTATATAACTTGTGCTGCTGCTGAACTCTCCTCTGGATTTGTGTGCTCACTGCTCCATGGAGGTGGATAGGGAAGCATTCACTCCCCAAGGATTGTTTCAGGGGGTCTGCAGGCGATTTTAGATGTCAGATTCAGATGTCAAAGCTGTCTCAGTGGCAGTGTTGTGTGGGGCCCCGAGAAATGGGTCCTTTGTCAGATTCCAGAGCTCCTTTGTCAGATTCCAGAGCCCCGGAGCCACAGAGCACACACTGGCGGGTGCTGACGACTGTTGTTTTATCAGGCAATGGGAAGGATCTGCTTTTTCCCATGGAGGCTCCATGTTTGTTTTTCACATAAGCCTGGGAGCGCTATCTCTGATATGAGTCATTGGTACATAACTGACATAAAAGCTCAGTCTGCATAAAAGGGAGACTAAAGACAACTGTTTTAAGGCCACCCCCACCCAAGCTCACCTGATCTTTCACACCTCATGGGTCATGCACAAGACCCAGAGATTATACCCTTTTTCTAAACCGTTTCCTCTGCAAACAGAAAAACCTCACTGTCAGTGCAGCAAAACCAGCACAGCGACAGGAGTTTTTGCTAAGTCAGGTGTGGCTCTTCCTATGGTGGCAATGCAGTCTTTAAACATCCCAAAAAATGTGACTGAGAAATGCCAAACTCAGTATCCATCTTAAGACTGGTTAGGGTTTTTACCCCATCTTCTCCTACTGAGAAGGTATTTGAAACCATTACTCCTCTCACAGCAAGAGCCCTTCTTCCTCTTTCATATCCAACCTATGCCCATCTGCCCTAGCACAAGTGCTATCTATAAATGTGACTGATTCTTCTCCCCAGTGCTTATTCTCCCTCTCTGTCTGACTAAAACCTCAAATGTATTTACAGAGAGGAATCAGATCCCATATCGCCATTCATTTTGCCAAGCTTGGAAAGATACGATTGCTTACCTATTCCTTTGATTATCTGGATGTCACTTCCTTGTACCTGTTCCAGGATGAATTCAGGCTTGTTGGACACTGATAACCTGAATGATGTCCAAAAAGTTCAGCTGAATTTTACCCAGTGTCTTGTATATATTTATTTATTGTTCCTGAAAATACATGGCTTGCTCCATGTAAGACACCGTTAATCTTTTTATAACTACACCGTACACATGGTTCTTCCTCTTCTGTTGTGCATAGTGGATAAATTCTAATTTACAGCAAAAATGTTACCAATCTCTCAGTACATGTCTCTGCATTATATGCTGTTACATTTCTTCCCATGTCTGTTATTAGGGCATAACAATTATATAATTATTCCTATAGGATTTCCTCTCTATTGAAAATATCTCCCAACTTTGTTTTTAGCAAATTTCATTACCTCACTCATAATGTTTTGCATCAAGCTAACTAATGAAATTACTCTGACTTGTTAAGACTGATTTCTCCAGTCCTATAATTTTGCTCTCAGCTGCATCAGCGGTTTTCACTCCCAATTCTGATCCTTCATCATTTTATAATGTTTATATTAATCCTCATCTTCTTGAATTTAACTAATAATTATCCAGGTAATACCAAATCAAATACTTTACCAAAGTCCAGGTCGATAAGATTTATTATTTTCCTTTGTTCTTACATGCCATTATCTTATCAAAGAAAGACATTGACCTGGTCTACATACAATGTGCCTAATCTACACTTTAACCCATTTTCTGCTTCCGTCCATGTCTTTCGTAACTCATGGCTAACATTTGCTCTAAAAAGCCTAAAGATGTCATTGATGGAGATTATTCAATATTCAGAAGTGAAGGGTAAAGAGCCCTCAAGTTTTGTGGCTGTGTGACACAATAATTTCCATACCTACGCCCTTTAGCCTCTCAAGTGTGCTGCCCCTGCTCTCTGGGGTTAGTTACATTCTTTTCCTTACGGAGTCTGAAGCAATATCTTCCTTTAGCTTTTAGGTATCTGCCCTGCTGCTGTTGTGGGCAATGCTTTCCTTTGGTTCCTTTGCAATCATCCAATAAAACCTTATGTCCATGTTTTCCTTCCCTGCAAAGGTCTGGTTTGTTTTGATTTTGAGTCATACCTTTAATTTTGGATGTTTGAATGACAGTTTTCTCTGCATATCACTCCCTTCTCCTTTTCTTCACTAGACTTTCTGCATACTCCTGAGATGTCCTGCACTGTCTGCATCACAGTTCACATCCTGTGCAGGCATCTGGAGCTACTGGTAATATTCAGCCTTATTTTGTCTGATCTCTTTGGAGAGAAGTAAGATTCAAGGAGCCTCCTCTGTCTTGTGACTACTTAAAAGCAAACAGAATATGAATTTTGCACTCCCTGGGGTGATGATCAGATAGCATTGTTCCTCGCCATCTTAAGGAATGCAGGCTCCAGAGTTCAGAGAATGAGGAGCTGAAAGCTGAGGTTTGTTTTTTATTTTTCCAAGCCTTGTGGGCTGATGTCAGCAGGACACACACATTCAATTTTCTCACCTGTGAAGCTATAGGCAGAATTTAGTTTGGGGTAGGTCTGGAGTTTACAACAAGGGTTTCCAATGTCAGCCTTGATATGTGAGAGGAGCCCACCTGTTGTGAGTGTCCAGAGAAACCTTTCCCTGGTTGAGGTCTGCAGACTATTAAAAACCTACCACTTCAGCTCTACCCAAAATGCAAGCGCCATGCCTGACCTTCACCTTGCACTAGACAGCCTGGTGGACTGCTCTGGCATCAGAATTACTTGGGTATCACAGGCCTCTTCATTTTCCACAGGAAAATGTTTGCGCATAAGCTCTCCCTGAATTACATTCTAAACAGAAGATTTGCATGGTTTTAAATGCTTATGTAAACGCTAAGTTATTATGCTTAATTACTTTTAATTATAGGTAGTAAATAATAACCTTTTATACTGAGATAGTATATTATATCTCCAAAAAGCTCTGCCAGCATGTTAGGTACAAATATACAATGTCAGTTTGTGTCCCTAAGAGCTGTCAGCCCAAATTACTTATAGATTTAGAGCTTCCACCTGGACTTCTCGCAGTTTGCTTTTACTCATTCATGGGATCTAGAAAAGAAATCAACAGTGAAGTTTTGACTCCACTCATTTAATTTAGTTGAATTTTCTGCTGCATGTTTTGATCAGATTATATAGGTAGGACATTTTTTTCACACCTAAGTTAGTTCTCCAACAAGGTACTTAGCAGAAAATGAGACTGGATTTTAGCTGTAGAGAAATGTACATAATTCCAAGCAATTTAAGGAATTCAAGCAGAACAGACTGAGAGGCCAATTGTAAACCATCTGTATTCTTTAGGGCTTTCTGTAATCCAATAGACAAAGTTTTCAGGAGATGCAATAAGACTATAGCAGAACTGAAAAATGCATTTACTAGAAGAGAAAGAGTACTGGTAACTTGAAGTAAATTTTCTTACAAAACAGATATCAAACCCCAGACAACAGATCGACAAAGACTTTCCGGAATCCAAATATATCCACCCTGTAAGCTGTGCAGGCTGTAATAAAAAGGAAGGATGTAATTTGGAAATTATGAAGTAAATCCAGAACTGGCTATTGTGTGCAGTTAGAAGTAAGAGATCTGGTGATGAGAACAGCTTGGTGTCAGTATCCCTGAAAGAGTGCTTAAATGGAACCAGAGCAGTCAAATTATGGACTAGGTAGGTTTGCCTATGAAAATTACCAAGTGCTTTTGCTTGGTTCCCAAACTGAACTTGTTAACATCATACACCTGGAAATGGCACTTGTGACTGGGATAACAAGCATCTAAACATGATTATGGAGAGCTACAGCAGATGGAGAGATACTCGTGTTGCCATAGAAACCATGCAGCAAAAGCGTGTAGGAGTAAAGCATGGCACAGAAAAGCATCTGGGAGAAAGGGTTGATGTCTGAAGAGCTGAACTTACTCAGCAGCTCTTAAGGTTAATAAAAACACAGTAGTTTTTCAGGATATAGAGAATCCCAGAGGAAAGTCTTAACAGTGAACTGCAGAACAACTGAATGCAGCAGTGCCGTGTTGTGCCATAGTATAGGGCAGAAAAAGTTTCTAGAGAAAGGCTGGAGATAGCCGTGAGATGGATGAAAAAGTTGGGAAGCCCCTCAACCAGAACCACAGCATGTGTCCCCAGTGCCTGCCGAGCACACCCGGACCCAGGGGGGTGATAAGGGCATGTGCATTCCTGGGACTCCTCTCCCAGTAGCAAGTCCATGGAATGTGACCCTGCCTGGCTCATTCGGTACCTGCTCACTCTGCCCATGCGGAAAGTGGAGGGCTGATTCCTCTGTGATGGACTCACATGTGGCTACATTTATCAAAAAAATCAGGCCCTAAGCAGGCAAATATGAATTTTGAATTCCAGAATTCCCCACTCAAAGGGCTTGAGGAGGGGGATATCTGGAGTAAGCTCCTGTTTTACTCTCTTGGGGTGAGTGACACAGCAGAAAATATCTCCTTGAGCTCAGGGAGAGGAGTCACCCAGGAGTTGTTGAGGCAAGGCAGAAGGCAAAGCCTCCCATGGTGCAGGAGGACCAGACAGAGGTGACAGGGTCCAGCTGACGCCCTTTGTGCTAGACAGCTTGCACTCAGCCACAGTGGCCTGTGAGGCAACACCCCAAGCTCCCTTCCTGCTCACAAGTTGGAGAGAAAGGGGCAGGGAGGCATCCGTATGTGACTTGAGCAAGCAGAGGGCTGGCACTTGGAAAAGACCCAGGACACATATCCAGCTGTCAGCAGCAGCTCCATCACACTGCCAGATTAAAGCCATGCATACTGGGAAGGGATGCAAGGGCAGGAAAAGGGATTGGAACTTGAGGCTTATCTACGGTATGGCTATGGAAATGTCTTGAACTCTGGTAGTAACACAGTTATCTCCTGCTGCTGCTGCTGAGCTGCATCTCTAGGACACGCTTTAGTGTTGGGGAGCTGGAAGTCCTCCAGAACAGTGTAAGTGCTCTGAGGGTTCCAGTGGTGGGACTGGGTGGCGGGCAGAACCAGAGGCTGTCAAGGCCCGAAAGATGATAAAAGACAATGTGAGAGTTCTGATTGCAGTTTGGCAGTGTGGAGAGAGAAGTGGTGGCATGAGCTTCGTTCTCATGTGGTGGCTGCAGAGCAGTGTTGCTTCTGACACTTTTGCAGCTCTATGTCTACATGATGAGAATGACAGCTCCAAGCTGTGGCAAGCTGCTCTGCACACAGAAGCATTAAAGAAAAATTACACAGGCAGCAATTCCAAAGAAGCCTCTCTAGAGGCAGATGAAAGGCCCTTCAATCCTGTTCTTCACTGAACTCCCAGGGCAAAGTCCTTTCCTCAGAGGGTATCTCATGGAGGGGAAGCTACTGGGATTACACTCCCAGCTTCCAGCTTTTGCTAGAAGAGCCTTTGCTGCTGCCCCAGTTTCCATTTCCAGGTCAGGATTGTGTAGGGCTGAGGTAATGCTGGACCCCAGAGAATGACTCAATGCAAAGTCACACTGAGTGCAGCTTAAAATGGTGGCAAATATGAGTGTGAAGAACGTGAGTGGGTTGTGGACAGGGACAGAAACTTCATAAGCAATGTAAGATGCTGTCATGTGTTAGTGTGCTGCTTTCAGCTGGACCTGCATTACAGCAGGATATGACACATAGGGTCTAAAAGAGAAGAGCAAGGAAATTAGGGTGGTTTGACAGTGATTGAAAAATATTTTGACTCCTTAAGAGTACAGAAAATCTGATGAATATGAATTGAAATGAACTGTCCAAAGCAAGAACCAGTGCTTCATACACGTTAAATAGCAAAACCAGAGACCCAGGGACTCAGTGATAGCTCTAAAGCTCCAAAATTAGGAAATTTTGTCAAAATATATTCACAGTATGAAGTACTCTGGTGGGTGAAACAGTTTATGTTACATTTACCTGACCTTTCTGGCCATTTTCACCTAAGATCAGCATGTGCTCAGTGTGTTGAAGGAGAAACACTTCATTTTAACCAAATTTCCTTTATTGTTCTTGTGTTATGGCATCTGCAGTTCTAGTAGGTTTAGACCTGGTTTACCAGGTTTATTCTGGTCAGAATAAGTTCTTCTGTGTTCATTATCCAGGGGATACCAGACAGAAATATGGTTTCACAGGCTATTAATAAAGTATCAGTTGCCTTGAGAAAGAATCTAACCCCAAGAACAACTGAATGATTAAAGAATGCAGATATGAAGCTCCATCAGTGACGTTACTTTTCTGTCATTATCTCATTGCCCGGCAGCTACCCCCAGTTCAGCAATGAGTATGAGAAGTTGCACTTCTCATGCAAGTAAAGGCAGGCTGTCCCGGCTTTCCTTTCCCAGGACTGATGCCATTCCCCCATACGCCTGTAGAGGGTGTAGTTCCCTTAGCGGACAGGAGCAGTAATAGTTTTGTCTTCTGTGGCCCAGCTACGAGAGGGGGATGCAGATTTAAGACTGTTAAATTAGGTCTCATCCTAAGATATTTACTAAGTCAGGGGAAAATATCCTGACTTAGACCAACAAGAGAGTGATAAAAAACTTGTATCATTATTTTTTTTTAATTTGCACTTTTTTTAAAAGCATGCAGGTGATGAAAACTATGCTGAAATTCAGAGCTTTTAGAACACAGATAAACATTGCTGCTCTGAAGACACAATACTCACCTGATTAAATGCTGAGCATGTTAAATGGCTTTAAACTGAAAGAGAGTAGGTTTAGTTTAGATATTAGAAGGAAACTCTTGACTGAGAGAGTGGCGAGCCACTGGCCAAGGTTGCCCGGAGATGCTGTGGATTCCCCATCCCTGCAAGTGTCCAAGGCCAGGGTGGATGGAGCTCTGAGCAACCTGATCTAATGGAAGGTGTCCCTGCCCATGGCAGTGGGGTGAAACAAGAGATCTTTAAGGTTGCTTCTAACCCAGCTCACTCTATGATTCTATGTATAGCCAGATTATAAACTTTGAAAGAAGTAAACAAGAGTTCTTTTGGTGTTGATCAGATCCTGGGCAGTTTCCTTAAAGTAACAGAATGATTAGCTGTGGCAAATTTGCTTTAACCTGAGTTACGACAAAATACAACTACTTCAGCTTGTAGTCATAATTGGGCCTACACGGATTCAATTTGACAAATGTCAATAAACATTTGTTATCCTATTCATGTGTTCCTCCTCCAGATCTGCTGCTCTTCCTCCTCTCCTCCTCCTGAGCCAGGAATCCCAGGCAGTGGCGAGGCTCAGGCAGGCTGCAGGCAGGGCACAGCTGGAGGACCCCAGGGCTCTCCCTCTGCTGTGCTCCCAAGGGCTAGGGTGGAATCTGGGTCTTTTTGAGCCACTAAATTATAACCGGGGAGGGAGACTGAGAGCAGTGAACTGAGCACAAGTTATAATTAGTAACACTATAAACTAAAGAGAAAAGGCAGCTCAAACTGTGTAAGCCCTTAGCAAACGTGGTTGAGCTGTCAGGCTTGCTGTGCTATTCAGCATTTTGTCAATGCCATCTTACGAGAGCCTCTGGTACTGCACATGCAGCACCTTTTTAAGAGAAAAAAAGCAAATGTATGGGGGAGGCAAACCTGAGTTCACCACGCTCAGGGACCAAATACTGAGGGGCTAAAGAAATATGCACTAAGGATTGCTGGCCTGTCCAGGGTGTTGGAGACACTCTGGGTGGAGGAACATCCTACTGACCACTTGTGATGGTTACAAAGGTCTAGCACACGTGAAGCTGTGTGTCTGCCAGGACTGGTTGTCATTGAGCAGGGGGGAAATAAAACACAGAAATGGAATTCTTGCTTGAGTTGCTTTTGCTTCAAATTTTCCCAGGAAAATTTCAGGGGTATTGGCATACATTATGATACTATGTAATTAATTCAATTTTCAATTACAGTTTCAAGGGATTGGCAGAGCAGGAAGCAACTTGTTTGGAGGGCAAGAGGAGTGCAGTTTTGGCCAAAATTTTCTTTGATAGACAATATTACTCTGCTGATCTGCTCACCTGTGTGTCCATAGGAGAAAAATGCAGGGAAAAAAAATCCCTTGTTTTTTTGCCTGCAGTGACAAGTGCCTAAAAAGGCAGGAGTGGTGGATTTTGTGTCTGTGCACTGGTAATATCTCCAATCCCTGTAAGAGAGACTCTAGGTGTAGGTGCAACAGGCAGTCCACACTGGTCTGCTGGTGGAGACTGTGTGTGTGCTTGGCAGGGAGGGATGGATATGTGATAATTTAGACCCAGATTAAAGCTTATAAATATATTTTAAAGACAAGTGCTCATAACATGTTGTCACCATTTGCTGTCCAAAAGCAAAGGCATTTTGAATATCACTGGGAAAGCTGAAACATGCTGGTAGGAGATGGGAAGGCCCAGGTAGATTTCATGGGGTAAAAAGCTGCTGCCAGAGGGGTGCTGTGAGTAAATAAACTATTTGTCTGAAATATGTTCTCCTTTACATTTTGGCTTCTATGGATGATTCTCACATAGGTATTTTTTAGCATTTTTTGTATCATGTTTCTTTACAGTATTTTAAGTGTATAATAAGAGCTGGAGAGCGGAGGAGAGAGTTTGGAAGAAACGTGGGGTGGCCTCACTAACTACAGTCATGTCTGTTTCTGCTTTCCTCTTCTTCGTGTGCAGATTGAGAAAAGCCAGAGTGAGGATCCTTTGCCCCTGATTTTAAGAAATAATGGAACTGCAGTCAGTGAAGTTTGCGTTGGCCAAAAGCCATGCCCGGCCTGAAAAATTACACAGAGCCAGACAATCTCCCCAAGTTAGACATGATAGCATTCCATGAAAGAAAGATGTAGTAATTGGAGGAAGAATAGGAGGAAAAATTGTATTTCCTCTTGAGACTGTGTTGTGGCATTGCTCAGTGCATGAAGTGCTGGGCTTGACCCTGCTCTGTGGATCTCTGTGACAGCAAGATCTCAGCTGTCACATCGCTGCTCATTTATGGCACAGCTTGCATCCCTAACTCCTCTCAGTCCACTCTCATTTTGTGGGAAGAATTCCTGTAGCCCTTGTGTGGGAAGATGACTGGAGGCAAGAAGATAACTGTACAGATATTATAGTGGAAAATATGGTTGCTACTCCCTGGATGGAATGTGGTGGGCATCTCCAGCTTCTCACACACAATCTAAGGAGGACTAAACAGAGGATGGAGTGGAGTGGAGACATTGCGGCCAAGCCCTGGCAAAACCCTTGCAGTGGAGGGAACTCGGTGATACTTTCTAGCTGATAATCCACGCAACAGCTGAAAACCATGGGAGATAAAGGAAGCTATCCCACTGCTGAATCAGCAGCTGTGGCAAAATCACTCTCCTTGGGTTGAAACAAATCTCCATCCCAAGGTTATCGCAGATAACCTGAGATACCCACTCCAACGTATGACCACCCCTCACTGAGATGTATGCCTGAAGTCACTCACATCCAATCACTTCACTGGATGTGAAGAAATAGTATAAAAGTTATATAAATTAGGAATATAATTATAAGAATATAAATTAAGAAATGGGGAGAAATTAGGGAAGACTCCATTGTAACTTCTGGGGTGAATCGATGGGCTGAACCTCTTTTCCCCCCTAGAGACACATACAGCGTAAGAACTGTACTCTATGCACGCTGAATGATTATCTCGACCTAACTTTTGTTAAGTATTAGGGCTTGTTCGTATGTTGCTTTCAATTCGGGGCTGCTTTGAACATGTTTTTGCGGTCAGATACTATTACCGGCAATCCTCGACCCTTAAGGTGCCGCACTTTTATTGTTATTCTGTAACCTGTTAACGCGAGTCCTCCCAGGGCGCTGACAGCCTAACCGAACACTAAGGTTTTGAGGAAATCTCCCCTTTTTCACGTGACACGCGAATTTCAGACGATCCCGACGGTTTGCCAGCGCTGCCCGCACTAAAGATGGCGGCGGCGCTGACCCGGAAGAGGCGGTGGGGCCGGGCCGGGTGAGGGAAGGGGAGGGCGGGATTGCCCATCCCGGCACGGCCGTGCGGGAGCCCGGCCAGCCCAGCGCGGCCAGCCCGGCCCAGCCGAGCGAGGCGCGGGAGTGCCGGCG
>VZRN01001711.1:412656-427161 GCA_013397935.1 Dasyornis broadbenti
TGGTGCCTGCGGGCGGGCGGCTCCCGTTCTCCTGTATCAGCACAAAGCTGCCGGGGGGATGATGTGCCTTTGCTTCTGCCTTTCAGATCCTCTTTTTCCCCTCGCACAACGTGGAGACCGATTTAAAGTTGTTAGAAGCCTATCGCCGCTTTCCAGCCCTTCCAAAAAAATAGAGCCAAACTTTGTGCCGAGTTGTAGATCGGTGTTTCTTTTGTAAGAACTTAATGGCAGTTATTAGTTTTTTTTATTGATGCTTTTTGTTAGTTGCTGATAGCAAAACTGAGTATGCACGGAGTTTCAGTCTTATCTAACTTGTTTTAAGAACGGCTGTGCTTAGCATAAATCGGGGTGATTACTCAGGTTCAGCAAGTCAGCAGAAGGGAGCAGAGAAAGCCGGAGAAGCTGAGCACACGGTATTAGTTTGAATTATTTGCCTGTGTGCTCGGGAGACTTGAGGGTTTCCATATCCTCGACTGTGTTCTCTGTTTAAACGTATTCCCCCTCACACGCTGGTAGCGGGCTCTACAGCATCATTTGAGAGATTTCCGAATCCTTGCTCCCGGGTCTCTCTCCTCCTTGGCTAGAGTTCTGCCACGTTGCTGTTGAAAATGCTGCTGTTCTGGGAAGTTTGCACACTTCTCCTTCAAATGGAGATTCTCCAGAGCCGTCATCTGCCAGCCCAGATGGACTGGCTTGCTGTTTCTGCGCGTGGAGACCGCAGATCCGGAGCGTGTTACAGACGGACGGAGGGACAGGGGATGGATCAGGGACACGAGCACCCAGGCCCGGGATGTGCAGGCACCGAGCGCCCCGGTGCTTTTAATAGGGAGTGAACAGCTCGGTCATCACGGAGAATCTGGGTCATGAGTAATTTACTTTTCTGCTGACTAGTGCCAGAAAGAGAAGTGGTGATTTCAGGGTAAATATTTCAGGCTGTTAAGCAGGGAAAGCTAATTGTCAGAGTTAGCTATTGGCTGTTTTAACCACTGTTCACAGTTGCTTTTTAAACTTTCTTTTTTTAAACTCTTTTTTTTTTTTAAACTCTGGATTCAAGTAGAACTGAATTTTCTAATGAAAATTGCTGTTACTGTAGCCAAACACACTCTTGCTGTCCATATGTTTCACTTGTGAAACACAGGAATTAGTTTATGCAATCAAACTGGAAATATTTTATATTTTTATGTGGAATTGGAGGCAGTGGAAGGGATGAGGTGCCTGATTTGCCTGGATGTCTTTTCAGCTATACTGTGTTTGGGATGGTGGTCACTGGTTAGCACTGTGCAGTGAAATTCCACTTTTTAAAATTATCCATCCAACTGTTTTGTTTCTTTTTTCACTGCTATGGGCTTGCATTATAAAAATTGAACTGACTCTTGAGTTTTAGCCATTTTGTGGCTTGACAGCTTTAAGTGGGAACTGTCCATATTATTCCTTGTAGCTGTCAATATCTTGTTTAATTTGCTCTAATACTTTGGTGCAATTTTTTTTTTCATTCTAGATAATTTGGACAAATTTAATGTACTAATTCTGTTATTGTGGACTCTTGAAATACCTTGCTGTTAATCTCTGCTCTGTTGGGAATCAATTATTTACTCCTACATTTGTCTCTATATCTAATTACCCACAAAATATCACCTTTCCCCCCTGTCTCCCTAGGAAGCCCTCCCGAATGAGATGCTGTAGCTTAGTTTTCACTTTGTGAATTACTTCTATGCTAAAATGTATTTGACAATAGACAAACGTCCCAATGATAAATCAGTGTCTGACATACGGGTTTTAGAAACAGAATTTCTGTGAGTTTTTGGTGGAGGTTTGGTCTTTAACTTTCATAGCACAGAGTGTGAGCAATGTGTGGTCACACAGGTTGGCAGGAGTAGGGTCCTGAGGTACCTGCTCTGCATAAACCACATCTGGTACAGAAGTTTAGCTCACTGTTTGGTGAAGCATCTGGTCAAAACAGCTGTAGCAGAGTTGTCAGACAAATGGGAAAACAGGTGCTTGATATCTGAATGCTCCAACTGAGGAATTAAGACTATGGACAAAAAATAAACCTCCAAGACTGCTGGAATTTCAAATAACAAAAACTGAATCTCTCAAAGAGGTGGAAGGTCACACATCCTTGGCATAAAGTGAATATCTGGAAAATAAAAAATTAATCAGGAAGTCTTACTTTATATTTCTGTAGGGGAATAACAGGGAGATTTTTAAGTAGCTGTGATAGAGTTAGACCAGATAGTTATCATAGTGGAGAAGAGATAACCAGAGGCTGGTAGGCACTTCAGATGATGTGGAGATACAGCTGAATCTCCTGTCAGACTTCCTGCTCGTGGCCTGTGTACTGGTGAGTTTAGGCAGCCAGTATAGCAGTGCCTCATGTGAAATTTGCGAGGGCTTGGTTTCTTCTGAGGGTAGGAAGAGTTTTTTTTCCTTTTTTTAAGGGTTGTTTTTTTTGTTTTTTCCACTTAATAGAAGTGAAGAGTTCTTGAGAAACTGCTCTTCTAGCCATCTGACAGGAAATGCTCTTGTTTTCTTGTAAATAAATGATCAGGTCCGAGTGTGTCTGAGAACAACCAGTCATTGGCTTTGTTTTTCTCACTGGGGTCAGGAAGATCCTGAATGTTAATTTTCATATAAGTAGATAAAGAGAGCCTCAGAGCCTGTGCTGCACACTAAATTTTTTAACCCTGTTTTCATTTAGAGAAACAGTTACCAGGATGTAAGACTTCTGAGTAACTTCAGATTTTAAAAGATTACTTGATAAAGTAATTTAAAGTTATAACACTTCCTTTATTTTTTAGCAGTAACCGAGGTGGGAAGTAAGTACAGCCTTACCCATAAAAAGAATTACATGCACTCAGCAGTTCTGCCTTAACTCATGACCATCTTCATTTGGATTTTACTTTGCTCTGGGTTCAATGAACAGGAGTGGTTTCAAAGCAGTGAGAGAAAGGAGACAGGCTGGGCAGGCACTCCTGTGACATGTGATTTTTAGTCATTCAAATAACATAAAAATTTCACAACCAGAAAGCAGCATCTCTGTCTATGAGCTGAATGGAGAGCTGATCAGAATATGTGCCAGAGAAGTGTAACAAGTCCTGTCAGCCTGGCTCGAGGGGCTTTCAGATAATTTTGAGAGAAGTGACTTGCAATCACTGGTTCTTATTTGTCTACAAAATGAAACATTCAAAGCACTGTGGTTGACTAGAGAAACAAGATTGTCTTTCCCCATTGGAGACATGCTGAAATGCTGTCCTCTTATGTTTTTTTTTAGTGGTTCTGCTCTCAAATACATAAATCAATTCAGTTGCTATTAAAAGGATTCCCAGCATTTCTTCCCCTGCCAGTAGAAATACTCGTAAAATGTTCATGAATTTCCCAAATGATTGCTGATTTTGAAGCTTACAAGTCATATTTCAAAACCTATTTGCTTTTTCAGTTCTGCTTGTATCTGCCTTTGTTCCTTATTTCTCAGATGGTTTTAGCATCTGTTCACGATGGATTTAGCCATGTATAGGTATAAAATGCTACCGATTGTGCTTTTGCTTTTTGTTTAAGGAAGTGAGTTACCTTTAGTTAGCTGTTCCTGAGAGTTTACCTGAGCACTGCAGGGTTATTCACAGTTGTCAGTTAGTATAGAAAACCATTTGGATGAAAGTAGCTTCAAGGAGTAAACTCCCTAGACCGCTAGGTTTTTTTTCTTTTCTTTTTTTTTTTTTTTCTTGCTAAGTGTGACAATGACCAGTAAGTGGGTTTATCTTGCTAGGTGTCTTGTGCTTGTCATTAACTAGTTTATTGAGTTAAGACAGATTCTCTTGCAGAATTGTTCCGTGTGGCTTTGGGCTGGAGTAAGAGGCTGAGAAGAAGAGCAGAGAGAGAGAGTTTTGCCAAAGCGTAACACTAAATGTTTTTTGGCATTGAGTGCAAATGGATAACAGATTTTAAACAAGTGAAATGGTTGCCAGTCTCCTTTTGTGGGTTTTAGAGATTTTTCAGTTGTTACTATAAAAGCATCTTCATGAGTACTAAAAAAATGGAGTAAACAGTTACTGACCTTAATTCAGTCCTCTGTGTTTGAGCAGGCCAGCATGTGACAATGTAGCAGAAGAACTGGTAACTGGAACACATGAATATATTTTAATTCTGCATGTTGAGAGGATCATGAACACTTTTTTGTAAAATGATCCAATAGGAAATGTGTTTTAAAGGCAATATTTATTTCTAAGTTTGATCCCAGTTACCTTCGACGGCGACTCGCAATGCATTGCACTTCAAAGGATGTGAAACTGAGCTAGGCTGTGGAAGTGTTTGATTTTCATTCCTGCTATCTTGCAAAAATGATCTAATTAGTAGTAGTAAAGGGAAGTGTCTTGAAACTGATGCAATACTGATCCCTTGTGTTGGGGGTGTCACTGATGTCAGTCTGAGTTGCAAGAAGATGTACTGCCTGTTCCTAGTTTCTCTGTGTTTCTGGTCACATTCCGAGAAATCTTTGATTTTGGGAGGATAAATTTCATCTGTTTCATCTTTAAAGCTGAGGCACCTTGGTAGAAACAGATATAAGAGGTAATGACAGTACAGAGTTCAATAACACTTGCAGACCACTCCCTTGCTCCTTCCATTCTTGTCTGAGCATCAAATCCTTGCTTAGGCTGCAGTAGGGTGTGTGAGCTGACCTAATCAACTGGCTCCTGAAAGCAAGCCAGAATTTAAGCGACGCTCCCTGTTGCTTGGTAAGTAAAAGAAATCTCCCAAGCCTTCACGTAAATTTTAGTGTCACCCTAGACTTAGACCTAGTGTTCTCTCTAATGCTGGTACCCCTAGTGCTTCCTTTTTATTACCCATCTCCCTTGTTCTGGGTTTTCTTTTTGCATTGCTTGAAACAAAATTTTTTGGGATCCTAGGTGGAATTTGTGTATATTTGCTGCTATCAATAACTCTAGCTCTGTTCTTTGTGGTGCACAGCTGCAGAGGGAGAGAGAGGCTGTAATTTTGTGGTGTCACCTCCCACGTGGGAGGTCTGGCAAGGGCTTCTGCTGTTTTGATTTTCTCCTGCTCTTGCAGGCCACCCCACTTCCGCAGTATCCCAGTGTTATAAGAACCTGCTGGTGTTGTGCCATTGAGGTGCCAGCTCCCAAGGGAGATGATGTTTGTGCTGGCAACTTTTGGGTTGGCTGGTGGCTCTGATGCCAAGCCTGTGTCAAAGTGAATCGTGGTCTTCCTTGCTTCTGTTTCTGGTGATGCATGGAGATGCCTCAGCACTGCGTGATCTTCAGAAAGCCTGTGCTGGTCACATTCTGACTTCTTGCTGGTGTTTTAAGGTATGATTTGGAGTGCTGAAAAGATGATTTTCTCAAGTGGTTGCTGTGAAATTAAAAATTTAATTCTGCAATTTTGTGTGATTCTTTTTATTACTGAAAATCAGATCAGGAGCATTGTTACATTTGCTTGATATGCTGGAGGAAACTAGCTGAAAAACCTGGTGCCTGAATTTCTTTATCCTCATTTCGACTCTTTGCTTAAAGAGTATACCATGCTCATAACACTAATTTAGAATTTCTGCATGTCATCGAATTTGCTCATTAGAATAGACAAGAAGTTCATCAGCCAGTTACACCCATCTCAGGACGCATTTGGTGTTATTAAAATATTAAGGTAATCTTTTACCAAACTGATTTTACAGTTGCTAAAGCCCCAGGCTCTTCTCAAAAGGCAGGTGAGCCCTTCGTGTTCACGCATGTATTTAAACTTGGAAAATCGGTGTTGGAGCAGATGTGTCATAAATTAAGAGAGGTAAATCTTGGCGTGAGGGGTAATAAGTGGATACAGTCAGGGAAACAGGTTTGGGTAATTTAAGCAGGAGCTTCATGTCAACTGATGTTCTAGTAGCGAATGTGAGCCCAATTACTGAACCAGGTGTCAGGGTCTGTGTTCCCCTCTCCAGCCCTGTGGCTCCTCAGTGAGTGACTGTCAAGAGCACTGTCCCTCTATTGCTTCTCAGAGCCTCTCCATGTTGGACAGACAGGAGTGTCACATGTGGGAGTTGGTTCTGGCATCCAGGGTACTTGTGTTCATATTTACAGTTCATATGAAGCTAAGCTGGAAAATCACCAACTTTTGAGTAGTGTCTAAATATCCAGTAATTTATGCTGTCCATGGAATAGATTTCTGCAGGAGCTAATGGCTGTTACAAATGTCTATTCTTCACTAAGTGCGAAGAATATTTTTCAACTTCACCTTTTCTAATGTAATTATGTAGCAGAGAGTTAATTATCTGTAGTACGACATTAACATCCTGCTCTGCCACACACATTCTTCCCCCAGAGAGAAGATGAAAAACAAACTGTATGTGCCTGACCTAATCAGATTGCTTAATGCAGAAGCAGAAAGCACCAGCTGCTGCTGTTATGTTATCCTGGGAAGGTTCCTGTGTTGTACTCATCGTACTGTGAAAATTAAGGCACAAGTGCGGTGACCCCTGTTTACTTACAGACCTTGGCTTGACGTGCCCTCTGATCACCTGCCAGTGCTGACAAATTCTTGTAGGGGATCACTGCCTGCTGGCAATGCTGCCAGACAACTTTCTTCTCAGGGTGCTTTCAAAGCTCATACCTTTTCAGATTTTCTGTTCTGTGTGTTTAATGCTGTAATGGGAGGAGAGGACAGGCTGAAGTTGGGTAGGAGAAATGTTGTTTCTTCGTGTGTGTTAAGCTGCCAATCTTGTATTTGACAGCCTGCTTTGGAGCTTTTTTTCTGTGGGTAAGCATTTTTTACTTTTTGCTTCCAGGTGTAAATTATAGAGTTTTCAAGGAGGCTGGAAATCTTTAAAATCTTGGTTGATGTTTAGATGTTGTCAGATTAGTTTCCCAAAGAGCCTGGTTTGCGCTGAGAAAGTTGGTTTTGTTCATTGCATGGAGATGTATCAGAAAGCACGAGATCTGCTTTGCAGAACTGCAGGATGCTGTATTGAGGAGTTGGTTTTTAACCCTGACTCTTGACTTCCTTTGTGGTAATAGTCATATATTATTCAAACTGGTTTTCCCTTGTGATCACTGTGTTCCTCTTTTTCTTGAAGGCCTGGTTTTGGAACAGTTGGCTCTGATTTAGCAAAACTTTGCAGGGTCACTCTTTTAGCTGAAATCAGCAGAAGATATTATTTGAATGTATGAATAAAATAAAAATTGGACTGCATCTGTTTTAAAATTAGAGAGGCTGAAAATTCATTGTGCCTCAATTCCTGTTTGCAAAATCGAGATATAATGTTTTTGTCCTTTTACTCTTAGTACATGACTCCTTCATAAATGTCCACAGCAAGTGCAAGAAAACCACAAGGGAACTCTTTATTAGTGTATGAGTGCCAGATGAATAATACCCCATACTCACTGCACAAAGAAAAGGAGCACATTTGAATAATTCTCATATCTAGGAATCACTGTCTCCTTAAAGCACTGAAAAGGAAAGTAGTCCTGCTCTCTTTATGTGTTGGGCAGAGCAGCTTTAACTTGACTGGTTGAGCTCTCTGAAACTAGACTTTGAGAGAGTTTTGGGTTTTGTTAACAGTAATGTGTGAAACTGTGCATTATGGTGTGCTGATATAAACTGGTAACATAAGTAGTGGCAAAGCTGCAGGCAACCTCTCTAGAGGTATTAAGGGGAGAGTTCAGATCTTTTGGGGTGCTTGTGTTTTGTATGCTCCAGCTCTAAAATGTTGTTGGCTAAATCTACAGTTTGTTTTCCACTGATATCATTGCAGCAAAATCTGCTGGGTTGGCTACTGACTCTTGGGTGCAGCTACTGACTCTTGGGTGCAGCTTCACTTCTGTTCCGCTGAAGCAAATCCACAAATAAATTGTCCGTGAGTGGAGTTCTTGCTGACTTGAGGTGTTCACCTGTGTGTGAGGCAAATTGCTTAGCTGAATGCCACTGCAGTCTTTTTCTGGGCAGATGTATTGTGAGAGCTAGAGAGCTCTGTAACTTATAAAGTAGTTAAATAATCAGTTTTATTGTGGTGGTGTGAGAATAGTGTTTTGCTACTTGTTAATTAAATATTGTCTCTTTTCTTCTACTTGGTACACTGCAAGAGTGTTATAGTAGTTTCATTTGTGTGTAATTGACTATTCCATTAATGCACGAAAGAGGAGAATCAAATAGAAGTTTAGTTGCTTTTTAAAAAAACCCTGTTAGCTTTATTTATCATTCCCCTTAAGAACTAGTATTGATAGAACTTGAGGTGCCGGCACAACTGTTGTCTTGAGAGCAGGGGTTGGGGAGGTTGGGCCTCAGGAGAGCCCCTCACCTGTGGGGTGGGGAGGCTGGGCTGCATCATGCCAGAATCATGGAGAGCTGTTGGCTCATTTTGGCTCTGCCACACCTTTTCTTTATGGCAAGCCTGTGCTGCTCTTCCAATGCTTGTCTATACTCCCAAGGATTTACAGGAGTGCGTGCGAAGAGAAGTTTTTATATCTAATGAGGGGGTGTGTGTTGCTAGCATACTTGGAGCCAAGTGGTGTTCTGAAGTATCCTCAAGGTCTACTGTTGATGTTCTTGTCATGGTGTTGGACCTCTTTTCCTTGCACTTGTACTTGGTTTCTAAATTTATAATTGAGTAGTCAAACACATGAGAAGAGCAGGAGCATTGCTGCCACTTCACAGCTGACTGTAGGGCTCTGCTGGTGAGTTGCAGAGCAAGGATAGTATTTTTCCTTTCTTCCAAAAGCTATTCGGAAAAGCAGAGGTAATTTATTGATGTAGATACTCTGTAACAACTGATGCTTCTGCCTTACCTTGTTGGGTTTACTGAGGCACCTTTTCTTGCACGACAAGAGCTCTGGGATTGGAGTGTGCTTAACTTGGTGGTTTTTTGCAGTTGCAAGAGATAGGCCCAAAGTGTACAATGCTGACATAACTGTTTGGAATTTTTTTCCCCTTTCTCTTCTCGCCCGCCTAGCCCTCCATGTAAGGAAAAGGGGAATCAGTGCACTGCAGATAAGCACTTTGCAGTGCCCAGTGAGGAAAAAGCAAACCATTGCCAACATTGAACCTGTGGGCAAATAGAGATGAACAAGTTCAGTAAAAATGGTTACTGCTTTTTCCAAACTGTATAGTTGAAATCACTCATTGGTTTGTACTCTTACAGTCCTCATTTCTTTATTTTCTTTTTCTTTATGCTTTGCTAGCTTTTAATATGAAGACAGTCTCTTTCACCAGGATTTTGCATCTTGCTGTGAGCTCAGTAGAAAGGAATATCTTCCCTTGGCCAGGATCCAAAGGCACTGTCTTAACAGTGGTGGTGGCGGCTCCGGAGGCTGGATCCCCCTTTAGGAGCCCTCCCTGACATGTTTATGGGCTACAGACTCTTGGTCATTCTTCCTGCTGGAAGCAAATCCACACATACTCAGCTGCCACTTCAAGTCAGGTGTTACGCAAGTCTGTGGGGAAGACTTTGGCCGCTGCGTTTGCTCTTCAGACAGCTGTTGGGTCTTCAGAGACTTGGCTGCTTAAAGCATCCCACATGGTGCTGTCTGCATCCCAGCAAAATCAAAATCATCTGAAGGGCAGTCTTGGAATTGTTCTGTAACTGCTTTCCAGACGGGTGTAATTTTGTGCCACTGCTAGCAGTGGTTGTTTTTCTGTAGGGCTTTCACGGAGGCCTACGTGTGAGGGGTATGAAAAAAGGGTGGTGAAGCCTTTTGCATTGCTGCTGCTTCTCAGAGAAAATGTTGGCCCAGCACTTGTCAGGTGTGAGCCCGAATGTCTTGGCAGAAGCTCCTGAAAGACGTCATTATGGGACTACTGTTCCTCAGTATCTGCATCCAAGGCTCAGGTGCTGCACGTAAGCAGGATACGGGGGAATTTGGCCTGATTGTCACTGTCTTCTTTCATCCCCCGAGACAGGAGACCACCCTGCAAGGGCACTGACAGCTGCTGCAACTTAGGAAAGGACAAGTAAAGCTAGAAAAGGATAAATAAGCTAACAGTGAGCCTTTGTGAATCTTTTATTCCTGTTGTTTTTTAGTAGCACATAGATATGTAGGAATCTGGCTTGTGGTAAACATCTTTGATGAAGAGGAGGGATAATTTTCTGGGAAGAATATGAACTGATGTGTAATTGTTCATAGACATCCATCATTTGCTTACACGGACAGTTACAGTCCATCTCACAATGTTTATAAACCGAAAAATTGTGATAAATAGCTAATCAAGTTCAATGGTGTTCAGCCTTTGGGAAAATAACTCAGATTTTATGAGGTGGTAGATGTGCTGGTCTAGAGTTCAGATGTTGTACCATGTGTTCTGCATAATTTTTTTCTGGCTTGGGATTTGTATAGTATCCTCATTTAAAGTAGTCCAGCAAAAGTTAAAATCAAATTTTTTTTACACCCTTAAGACTGTGATGCGTGTGTTGCAACATTTCCTTTCTTTGACAGGACGTGATTTTTGACAGAAATAGGGCCTTTAGGGATTGTTGACTCATTGTTGCTGAGCTGTTGCTATTCCTTTGACAATCTGAGACTGTGGTGAGCATTTTAAATAGCATCAACAGCATCTTGGCTATGGAAAGATACACATACCCATAGGTACATGTTCGTGCACGTAGACAGCAGTGTGAATGCAAAGGGAGTCTGAAAATCAGGGAAGATCCCAGGGGAGCCAGGCCTCTTGTCAGTGTTGAGATAAGTTGCTCAGTGTTTTGTGTCAAGTTCACTTCTGAACTCTGTTTTCTAGAAGTCAAAAACCCCAATGTGGGGAATTTTGGAGGCTTCTGAAGTACACAGGTGACTTTGAAATAGGTTTTGCCAGCACTGTTTCCAGTGAAAGAACAGGGCTTACTCATATTTTATGAACTGTGGTTATCTGTAAGCAGAGCCAGTGCTTGAACCTCAACCTCTTGTTCTCAAAGTCTACCATTTTACAAGCTTTCTGTAGTGCTCTGTAGAGCTTGGCTGTTAATTCCATACTAGTGAATTATTACTGGGTTTTCTGTGGTTTGGGTTTGTTTGTTTTTGTTTTTTTTTTTTTTTTTTTATGATGTTAACTGCCTTACAACCCTGTTTTAGCAACAACAGATATCTTAGTTTAACTCTTGCTGTGGAGGTACTAATCTTAAAATTCTTGAAGAAATGCTTTAGTTACAATCCCTGGCCTTGTTTGTAAATAATACTGAGAATATTTTTCTGTCTTCATACGTGCAGAAGATTAGGAGGTTAATGGCAGTTCTTTCATGGGTTTATGTACGGTTATAGAACTTACTTTTTTGAATTGCAATTTGCAGAGTGGGTTTAGATTTCTTTAGAGTATGTAATTTTCACTTATTTAAAAATAAACCTTAATTCAAATGTTAAAATGTTAGTTCTCAGTCACTTTCTCAGATTTCCGTGGGGTGCTGTTTTCAAAGTCTTTTGGGTCTGATGAAGCTAGAGATATAAATTACTGAAGGGGAGGCTTTTGGAGAAGTTTGGGTCTAGACAAAGTGAAAATCCGAGTGGAAAAGAACATACAGATGATGGCAAAATGTGATGGTCATTGGATGTGGAAATACATCACCAGAAGAGCTGCTCTCCCTTCTACAGTGCCTTTTTCTAGACTGACAAAATCAGCTATTTCATCTGTTACACTAAAAAAAGAAAAATTTAAAAATGGTTGAATAATTTTAATCAAAGACTGTTTAATTTACCCCTGTCAGATGAATGGACTTCTATAGACCGTACACATAGTCCTGCTGTATTCATCACAGTCTGAACTTACCTTTCTGGGGTTTTTTTTTTGAGTTCTGTTAAAGGTACCTGTGATTTAGGCATGTTAGTTCATGGTAGAGGGCAGTGACTGTAGCCTGAATGTGCAGGGCTCTGGATAATGTCTCACTGAAAACAAGGGTGAAGCTTGCATTCACTAGAACTGAAAAACAATTAGCTGTGTCTAGGGACAATTTTCACGTGTTTAAAACCCAAGCTCATACATTTTTATGACTATGCAATCTCATAATTTTCAGCTAACTTGAGACAGTGAGCAAGTCTAAACTGTACTTCCCTTGTATGCCAATAATAACAAATGAGAGGCGTCTGCAGAGGATGAGTTTGATTATGTCTCATTTAGCTTCTCTGTGCATTTAAAATATACGACACCCTCTGCTCTCCTTGGTTTTATTTTTATCTGTAGTACCACTTAATGAGCTATTAGAAATTAAATTCCTAGATAGTCATGCTGGCTGCTCTCCATTGCAGGATATTACTGCAATACTGATTGCTGCTGTAATATCTACAACACATATTTTTGGTTTTAAAAGTAACATTAAAAATCAGCAGCTTGATTTTTTTTTTGTTGTTGTTTTTTTTTCTTCAGAAAATGTATTCTTGTATCTCTTTTTTGTGTTGTATTACTCAACAGCAGTGATTTTCTCTGAGGCTGTTTTAATTAGTGTCACCCTAAATGACTTCCTTTAGGATGAAACAGTGTAACATATTTATCAAACTGTCAGCTTTCTAATTATTCTGGTGATCCTGTCTATAAATGAGGTGTAGACAGCAGCTTCAGCTGTTATTTGATATTTACTCCAGTACTTAACCCAACTATGTTTGCAACCAAAACCCACTACTGGAGATGATCCCTTGCTCTCATAGTCCTCTTTTCCCCACCTTTCCCCTTTTGCTGATATGGGGCTACTTTTGTCCATTTAACGACCAAGACAGGCTACTGCTGCTCCAATGGACTTTGAATAATTTCATTTAATCTTCAGCATACTACAACCTACAAAAAATTTGAAATCTAAATAAGATTAGACACAAATTTCTTTGAAAGAAGCAAATAGTGTCTGATATTGTTTCAATTCTTCATTATAATAATAACCTTTTTCTCATGCTGCACTTGAACTGTCTATCAAGAGTGTGTTCTTCAGTGTAGGATTATGCCCTACTGTAAGAGGTGAGGGCATTGAGATGGCATTTCTAGGGAAATGAATGTATGTTCATTTACAGCATAAAGTGGATCTTTAAACTGTGGTCTTAGAGTAAGTAATTTGTAGCCATCATACTTGTGAGCCTTATTTAGGGCAATTGATTTTCAGAAGTGGTAATCTGTTTTCCTATAATGATATTAAGTGTCCGTGCCAAATGTTTTAGATGGATTATCTTTTTTTATGGATGTTGTAAGTCGAATGTTTGAAGGAGAAACTACTGGATTTTCCCATCAGACCAGAGGAGGAGATGTTTCAGCTTCTGGTTTAGATTTCAGAATATGTTGATGTGACCTGCACTTGCATGTTGTGTTCTGTGGTACATCTGTTCAGGAGCATGACTGTGTAGGGGAAAGGGTGCTGGATGTTAGGGATTATTAATAATACCACACTGATGTAGGAGTTCCTATGGACTGTTTAAGTTGGTGAATGTGATAAAGGGTCTTTTAATAAGCTAGTGAAAGTTAAATTTGTTCAGGAGTCCAAAAATACAAAGTTTGTTTTGAAGAGGGAGCAGGTACCAGAAGCAGCATGGATACTAAGTCTTTAATTACCTGAAACTTGTAAAAATGTGTCCAGAAGTGGATATTGAATTGGTGCCGCTGATTATGGTTTGAAATTATTTGGAATTCAGTAAGTCTGGTTAAATAGTAAAAAACAATTTTAGGAACAAGGTTGGAAAATCTTTAAGGTATAGCTTTATTAAGTTGATAGTGCCATTCTAAAAAGGGACATGAAAAATTCATCTTCTGAGAATAGGTAAAGATGATCAGAAGATCTGGGAAGATTTAAAATTTGTTTGGTATTGTCTGATTGTTTTTCTCTCTCTTTTGATAGTGATCACATGGAAAATATTTATGGCTACTTAATGAAATACACCAATCTTGTCACTGGTTGGCAATATCGGTAAGTCTTTTACGGTGCTTTTAAGTGATGTTGGTCTCTGCAGCATCCAAATGAACACGTTTCAGATTTTTGTAATAATACTTAGATTTCCCTTCTTCTAGTAGGCAAACTTTATGCAAGAATCTTATGCTTTTCTCAATGTAAATTAAGCTAATACGTAGATGAATACTATTTGTATTAAGGCATGAATATAGAAAAGGCATAGGCAATATAAAGTAGTTAACTCATTTGGTGGCTTATAACTATGTGTAAAAAGCATTAGGTTTTTTCTCTTTTTCAATTAAAAAATATTGTCTTTGTGTTTTGTGCTAAGTCTTCACTTTTATGCCAAATAATGCTGTCACTTAAAAAAATTAAGACTTCATTACTCTAAATTCACACTCAAGAAGGCTTTTCCCTTTAGTTCCTCAGGGTGTCTCTCTGCCCTGGAATAACTTGATTTTCTGTGTCAGGTGAAATTCTCTGGTCAGGTTTCTTGTTGGTGCTGTTTCTAGAGCAGCCCAGTGAAACCAAATTAATGTTGGAGAGGCAAGTCCTTAGTGTACCACAGTGTGCTGCCCCTGGCATAGAGTGACTCATGTCAATATACTCATCATTAAACTCAAGTGAAAGCTGAAGCATCATGTCCACATCAATTCTTTTTTTTTTTTTTT
>VZRN01001711.1:427212-454982 GCA_013397935.1 Dasyornis broadbenti
TTTTTTTTTTTTTTTTAAGTCTGGAATTGCTTCAGTTTCGTGGGTTTGCATCTCAACTGTTTTGTATCTGGGGCTGTTTAAGTCTTAATATATGTAGTTTAAGGATGTATTAAGGCTTAATGATTCAGGATATCACTTTTAATTCCCAGAATCTTGTGATAATGTTGTTCTGTGGGCATGTTTTTTTGTTGTGCAATCTCTGCTCTCTGAGAAAAAAAATGCCAACAAATTAATTTCTGTGCCCTCGTGGGGACCTAATTCGTATGTTTGGGGTTGTTCTGACTCAAGTCTTTTAGTCCCAATCCCATTTGTGCCAGCTTGTAATGAAAGTATTGATCCCTCCCACTACCACCACCTGCACAAAAAAAAAAAAAAAGGAAAAGGAGATGGTTTTATTGTTTTATTTAGTGTATTTGCTTTGTTATCATTGCAGATTTTTTGTGTTAAACAATGATGCTGGCCTGCTGGAGTACTTTGTTAATGAGCAGTCTAGACATCTGAAGCCCAGAGGTACCCTGCAGCTGGCTGGAGCTGTCATTTCACCCAGTGATGAAGACTCTCACACCTTCACAGTCAATGCTGCCAGTGGGGAGCAGTATAAGCTAAGAGGTAGGACCTGGATTCTTGGGCAGGGGATCCTTCCACTAGAGGACACTCCTGGCTCTCACCTGGGGCTGCTTGGCTGCAGGACCAAAGCGAGAGAACTTGTTTGGCAAAGAGTTGCAATGAGAATTATTTGCAAAACTTTCATCCCACTCTTCCGCAAGAAACGGTCTGTATTTATGGATAGTTCTGAAATGTTTGGGTTTGGTGATGTTCAGAAGACTTCATATGTGTAGAATGGGGTTTAATCTTCATGTTTAATGTCCTTAAATTGTAGTGATTCAAAGTTTTCTAAGTAATTGTAGGTAACAGTAGTGTGGTGATGCTCACAGAGAACTTAAATATTCCTCGCGTTCAGTTTGTTAGTCACCTCATGCTGGTTGTAAAAGCCCATTTTCTGATTTTTGTAGGCTGCAGAAATCTAGACTAATAACTTTGAATATTTCTTCCCTTGAAGATTTGCTGTAATTTTCTAATTTGGTGTACCTTACTCTTCTTCCAGGAAAGTGTTTCATGTTGTTAGATTACAATATTTGTGGGATCAGTTATGGTTTGTTGATGTTTTAAAATTAACTTTGTAACACAAAAAGTAAAATAAAAAAAAGAAGAAAGTATGGACTATTTATGTTGAACTTGATTTAATGTTATAGTTCTTACAGGTGAATGAGTTTTAGATTAGAAATAAATTACTTTGCACTGTTAAAGTCTTGTGCTTTTTAAGAATTAAGCAGTCTTTTCTGCCCATACTTTGAAATGTCTTCATTTAACAGAATCCTTTTGGTTTACTTTTATTAGCTACTGATGCTAAAGAACGGCAGCACTGGGTTAGCAGGCTACAGATTTGTGCACAGCATCACACAGAAGCTATTGGAAAGGTATGACTGATGTTCTCATGGGCAAAAATCATTTAGTTTGGTGGTAGAAGTAGTTGCAAATACAGCTTCAGTGATATTGAAGCCTTTCCATTTTGGGAACTTTACTTTTTTTTGTTGTTTCTTTTTTTTTCTTTTTTTTTTTTAAACTTTACTTTTTTTCTAAAAACCACTCAGCAGCCCAAAAATAAATTTAGGATGAATTCCCATGTTTGAGAAAACAGTCCTCAACACTATCTGAGTACTGGTGTTTCCATTTGCTATGTGGTGGGTATGTATATAATGTATTTTATTGAACCTCCTGATTGCCATAATACCTGTTCTGATACCTGAATAAAGTCTTGCTTTGAAGTTACAATCAACATCTTGTAGCTGGTTTTGTTGTAAGAGATAAGTTGAATTAATAGGTCTGAAAGAAATTCCATTCTCTTAAATGTCAGCTCCATCCTTGCAGGATCTGTTAGGAGTCGATTTCTGGTACTGTTGCAGATCAAGGACTGATCTTCAAGTCAGAGAAGTGATACTTACTGATCAATCTAATTTCACAGATTGTTCTTAATTAGACTATAAACCAGGCCAGCTAGAATCAGACAGTGGAAAATATTTAGCAGTTGCTACTAATATGTTATTAGGGCTTTGCTATCTTTCCTTGCTCTGTAAAAAATTAAAAATTAAACTGTTCTGCTGTATCTTTCACGTTAGAATGTTTGCTGGTTATTAGGATTAATTGTAAATGTTTCTCAATATGCTTATTTATTCACTAGAGCAACCCTCCTCTGAAATCTCGCAGCTTCTCTCTCGCATCCCAAGGAAGTGCCAACTCTCCTGGTGTGCAGAGAAGACCCAGTCAAAATGCAGTTTCCTTCTTCAATGTTGGACATCACAGACTGCCAACTGGAAAAAGAGTTCCCATTATGCAGCCAGATCACCTTGTAGATGTTAGAGAGGTTCGTATGCTTTAAATTACCTTTCAGTTTTTTGAAAGAGCTGTGGTGTTATTTGTAAGGTTGTGGAGAAACCAGCTGTTCTTAGTTGGATATATTGTCAGTAGCATGTCCTTAGCTTTTATTGCACAGCTGTGTGAAATAACTTGCCTTGGCTAATTGTAGAAGTACATGGTGTATATTCTGTCATTTTTGTACTCTGCAATAGTATGGTGGTGCTGAAGGTAGAACTATGTTCTCATCCTTGCAAGTTGTAGCACTACAGGTGACAAGGGAATATCCTTAAGGAGTATAACATCACTTACAATGATACTATTATGCACTTTTCTTCAGATGTCAAACTGTAGAAGAACTGACTAAGCTGTGCTTGTATCCCTTATGACTAAGGAGAAGTTGGTCATGATTGATATTTGAGAATGCTAATACCACTTCCTGGTATGCAGATTCATTTAGACAAATTGTCTAGGGATGGATGTGACTGAACAGTGAGCAATTCAGAAGCCTGCTGTTCTTTCACTACATGTACAGGAGTAGTGTATTTTGGGGGCAAAAAATCCCCAGAAATAATTACCTTTCCATCTTGACTGACAGAACTGATTGACTACTGGTTGGTTTTAACTCAGGAATATTTCCAGGGTAGACCTTGCCTATCTAAAAAAATACTTTGCAAACCTGTGTTACTTAGCGGTGGTATTGATATTAATAAGTATTTTAGTGTTAACTGTAATTAATGTAGTGTGATACATTTCTTGGCAAAAATGTTTCTAATAGAGGGCTTTTTAATTTAGCAAATAAAGATACAGAAAGTGTGAATAGCTAGAAATTTAGCTTAGACAAACTGGGGTAGTAGAGTGCTCTGTTTTGTGAGCCTCATTAACCTTAAAATACATGACTGAACACTGTGGTAAGTTCCCAGGTAAATGGGTGTTGCAGATACTTTCCCTGGTATGGCATGCTGTCATTGTTCCTTGATTTATATCAGGTACTAAGGTGTAATTATTCAGTAATTTACACAAGGTGACTGCCTCTTTAAACCTTAGAGTCTGTGAATCTCTCCACAGCAGACTGTTCTTGCAGATTCTTGCAAAAGGGTAATTGCTGCCATCCTGTTTTTATCCTCTTAGAGCAGTAAAGTCTCCTACAGTGCTAATGCAGAGACTACAGTGCTAATGTGAAGTGCTGCCAGGTACTTAGGGAAAGAAAAGTTTCAGAAATGGCTTTTTCACTTGTTGAATTTTCGAACACCTTTATGGCATTCAAAATTTCAGGGAGGAAAGAGGAGTATGTGTGAGCTGGACCACTGAAGCAGTGGCTTGCATCCTCTAATTGGGATAAAGTGGAATGACTTCTTGGCATTGCAAAGAGAACATGAAGCTATTAATGCTCTTTTGATTGCTACTGAGTTTGGTGGCACAGCACGATTATTTATCAACTTAAAAACTTTTGACTTGTACAGATGAAGAACCTTCATCTGTAGTGGCCTTTCTGAATGTTGAAGTTGATTTGTTTGCGTTTTTTAAGCTAAAATGCTTGTTAGATACAGTGTCTACCTTTTTTTAGATATAGTTAAAAAAGGGCAGGTACATGCTTTTTACCCCTGAGCATGGTACAGCTTGAATACTTAGAAATTCTTTTAGAGAAGCTGTGGGAAGAACACCTTATCTTTCAAAGGATCTGCTACGTGGTGACTTTTTTTGATTTTCCCATGAATTTCACTATACCTGGGTCTTTTGTCAATCCCTTTCCCTTTAACTTCGCCTTGTTCTTGGCTGAATATGTGTCATGATGCTGACTAGATTACTATGCAACGCAGGAGGTTTAAGAAGTTCCTTTTGCTAACTTGTACTAAATGCAGGTGTGTGTATTTGCAAAGTGAGAACAATAGCATGTGTATTTTTCCTAGATTTTGAATTTTTAGTCACTGTGCTTTTCCTCTACTGGCACTAATTTTTTTCTTTTTCAAAGCTGAGTGTATAAGTAGGAAAAACCTTAGGACTGTTCAAAGTGTGTTCTTTGAAAGGGAAGATGTGCCTATTTTAACTTCAATACTGAGCATAGCATGGCTTGTCCTTTTATCTGGTGTGATCCTGGAATGAAGTGCTTGGGGCCTACAACATAGTAAATTACTAATCGTAAAGATCACCAGAAGGATTGTGGTGATTTTTCTACTAATTATCTGTGAGGGTTTTGTGTGGGTTTTTTTTTAAGCCAACACACTTTTTCAAAATTGGAAAAAAAACTGCACACAAAGGCTTTTATCACATTTGTGACTGGAGGAAAATGAGACACATGTTGTGATAGCAGCTGGTGTGTTTGCATAGGCAAGGCTAGATATAACTAAATGTTTTAGTAGCTTTCTGCCCTGTTGCTCTTGGGATATGCTGAGGCTGACTCTGCACAGTTAACACCACTTCCAAAGAGCCAGTGCTCTGTAAATTCACACCTTCACATGCTACATAGCCAAGCCCTTAAATGTTCCAAAAGCCACATGCTATGAACTTGGATGAATGCATGTTCCTTAAGTATTGCATAAAATCTTAAAAGCAGTTCCTGGAAGGGATTGTAGGTAGTAGTACTGAAAAAAATCAGTCAGATACTGATAGGATTGGGAATTAAAAAATCGGAATGAAAAAGCTATGTAGTACAGTTAAATACTTGATTCTTTAAAGAAATTCTGCTGCTCCTCTGCTAAATCAATCTGTCCTTACATTTACCTTAACTGCCAGAACACGATTGCAGAGTAGTCCTGTCTACTTTCCTTGCTGGGGTTTGCTGTTCCTCCCCAGAAAGGGGACTAGCATGTGCAGGAGTTTGCTTTCATCCCTGTGACTCAAGATCAGGTAAAAATTTGTTTCTGTGAGTATTAAGAGGAAAGTGCTGCTTGATGGCTGGTGTGCTTTGCCGCTGTACCTCATGTGGGCAGACGTGCTGTTGCAGATTCTGTGATTTAAGGATGTGGAGCTCTGTGTGAAGGAGGAAAGGAGCCTGGGGGAGAGCAAGGGGAGCAACATCAACAGGACAGGTCAGCTGCAATCTGAACACAGAAGGAAGGTGAAAATCCTGCTGGCTTTTCTTCCCTTACTGCAGAATAAATACAGAGATAATGATAATCAGTGTGGTGTCAGTGCAGACAATAAATGAGGATCCTGTATGGTTTGAGCCAAAATGAGAAATACAGGTCTTTTCCCTTAAAGTGCTGCATCTCTGCTTGTAGAGAGTGAAAAGATCTTGATACTGACAGATAGTAGATCCTATTCCAGGCTGTGCAGAGCACAGAGCTTAATTACTTCTCACACAGAGTGCATATGGGGTTCCCCCCTCACCCCCATCCCTATCAACTAGGCATGAAAGTGTTTGATATTTACCGCAACAAGTAGCCTGTTCTAATTCCTCCTTGTTTCTTTTTTTTAAAGTCACTTTGGTATTATTTTGCTTTTTAATAAGGTGCTGTGTATTGTTGCGGGAATTTCCTTGTGCATTTAATGACTCTGTAGTAGCTGCACCAAATAAAAAAAGTACAGTTAATTTTACATTTATCTGTTACCTTATAGTTTTATTATTGTCCTGAAATCAACTGGGATCTTCTGTGTGCACAGCTGAACTTGTATCACACAACATTTCTACCACCTGATAAGTGACTGTTTTATTTGACAGATGATGTCTCAGGCTGAGGGCCAGCAGAGAGACTTGATCAGGAGCATAGAATGCCTTCCTGCCTCCGGTCACCTTACATCCTTGGATCAAGACCTATTGATGCTCAAAGCAACTTCCATGGCAACCATGAACTGCTTAAATGACTGTTTCCATATTCTCCAGTTACAACATGCTTCTCAACAAAAGGGATCCTTACCAGCAGGTGGGTATAGGTGCTCACAGAGGGCAGAACTCTGTAACAAATACAAATCCCTTCCTTCTTGCAAAAAAGTGCGTTCCACTAGATCCACTTTCACGTGGGCAAAGGAAACTGCTGACTGGTTTCTTCTGAATTTTTCCAGAGCTCAATTTGCTTGTGTTGGGTGGAACTCTGTGCACATTATATATATATAATTTTTAATCATTTATTCTATCAAGAAGTCTATGGCAGCAGCTGCATAATGTGATTGTTGTACAGCATCTCACAACAGAATAAACTACGTAAAGCACCCCAACAAGAAGACTGCCTTTGGGATGTAACTGGCCACTCAGAAACAGTAACAGTAGAGGAGGAATTTTATGGGATTGCAGATTCTAGGACATGTAGTGTCCACTACAACTCTGTCAAATGTCATGCTTTTTTGACCCTTTTTTTTTTGCACTCTAAATATTTGTTCTAAGTACATGTGTGTAGCTTTCATTTCTAGTTAAGCATTAAAATACAAAACTCTAAATTTGCACTGGTTGTTACTAATACTGGTTAAATATCAGTATTCTTGTTTTGAGTTACTGTCTTAGTCTAAACCATAGTCTAAAGACAAGTGTTGTATTCTATTCTGAGGCCAGAATGGACTTGTAAGCCAATGTAAATTGATTAAAAGTTGAGAAAAGCAGAAAATTTCTTTTAATAAACAACTGACCACCCCAACAAACAAAAACAAACAAAAACCTTACGAACCTCAAACCCTACTGCTCATGGTGTGGAAAATGTGCATTCACAGGCGATGGAAAAATATGTTGCAACGTCTGCACAATTGATCACTTCTCTGCAAGTAGGTGCTTAGAGGAATTGTTGTACCTGATTAATGAGCAGTGTGTGGAACTGAATGTGGTCATGGTTGTTTGTAAATTCTTCTGCATCTTATTGTAACTTTTTTCATGTGTTTGCTTTGTGGCTTTTTGTGAACCTTTTAGGATTCTCAAATGCTTCTCTTGCACAACAGATCATTAGATGTAGTAAGTATATAATAAAGTACACTCATAAGTTGTCTCTCCCCTTATCTGTCCCATATTCCTCTCATATTTGTGGTGCCTGCTTTGCCAGGGCATATTATTTCAGAACTCTAATTTAGCTTCCAATATGAAAAAAAATTGTTGTATAAAAGTATTAAAAATATATAAAAGGGTTTGTGATTCTGAAATCACCAGAGAGATTAAAAGAGAACATGTGAATAGATTGAATTAATTTTTTTGCTGCATTTCAGTTAAAAATTTTATTTTAAAAACAAAAAACTGGATGGCACCTCTCAAAATATTTATCTAAACTCTGAAGTTAAGCTGAGAGAACTCTTCCTGTTCTCTGTGAATTTTTTGACTGTTGATGCATAACTGTGGGAGGTTCACATCAGAAGTATTTTTGTTTTGGTATTTTCACATGTGCACTTTTGAGATGGTTTCTTTACTTCTATCTGGGAACATAAGTAGGGTCCAATGAGCGTCACTGTAATAACTTAAGATAGTTTTTTTTGACAAGTGGTGTAGGTTTTTAATTTTTTAAACCATGCAAGGAAAAGCTTAATTTACTGACTGCTATTCAGTTGGTATCTGCCTGTTAGTGGCCAAATCTAAAAATACTGCTTGAACATGTCCAAATCTTGAAGATTTTTCTGTGATATCCTAGGGAGATGGATGGAGAAGAGAGGATCAGCAGATTGAATGATGTGTTACTGGGGCCAGAGTTAAAAACAGAGCAATAAAAGAATGCATGTATCTTTCTGCAGCCTTCCATCTCCCCCCATGCTGTGGCCTTTCTAGAGACACAGTAATATGTTTGATCCTTTCAAGGATTGCCAAGAACTTTTTTTTTTTTAAATCCATTTAGCTTAGATTTTTTTTCCTCTTGACTTGGGAGGGATACTTCTGAATCAACTGGTGGAGTCAGACTTAAAAACCAAAGATTAGAAATTATGTAAGAATGCCAGTTTGCTATAGATTGTTAGATGACAGAAAAAAAACGCCAACTAAAAAAGAAAACAAGCAGAAGAGTGAAAATACTGCCCCAACACATCAAGGTATATTATGAATCACAAACTTAAAGATGAACAAGAAAGTTCCACCCATTGACTTCCTAAATTCAAGTCAAAAGTGGTGTGCAACAACAATTTGCAGCTCTTGAAGAAAAATGTAGGAAGTCAAAACTCGAGAGGTCTGTGCTGTAGCAAAGGGGAAGTGCTGACAGCTGTTTAAAAAGAAATTGGTTGAAGACTTTAGGGGAGGAGGAGGTCACAAGTAAGGAGAATGGCTTGTGCCTATGCAAAATAGCTGAGAGCCGATTTGAATGTTCTCTTCCAGTGGAAGAGAAGTATTAAGGTGTATCTTGTTCATTCACAAAGATTAAAACACAGCTGGTAGCTCAAATCTTTCAAAAATAGCCTCCTAACAGCAAAAATTAAACAGAATGTAATAAATAAGGTTATTTTAGATGTGGTTTATAGGGAATATAAAAGGGAGGTTATTAGTTAAATTCAAGTTAATATAGAGGCAGTGAGTGTGGATTAAATGCAGCCTAGAGATTAGTGTGTTGAAAGTTACAGCTTAGAAAGCAGGTGTCATGAAGAGGTTTTAAAGACAAGTGAAACCTTTTCAAAATGGTGTGACAGTGACATTCTGAGTGTCATATTTTTTGACGTTGAAATAGCTTAAATTTAGTGTGGGTCAGGAATTCTTGTTTCTTATGATGTAGTGGATTGAGTAATGGATGATGAAAATAAGCTATATTGCTGTGGAAAAGTTATCTTGTGTCAATAGCAAAGCTGTACTTTTTTCTTGCCACAGTATATTCCTGGTAGAAATGCTGCTGTTTATCTAAATCAAGCTTACTCTGCCTGTTGTGGTTGACGATGTGACCTAGTTGCAGGTAACAGGGGTCTGAAAATAAAGGATTGTGTATCATATATGAAGAGACAACAGATACCTGAGTATAGATTGCCAAGCACAGGAAACTGCTATCTGGTGGTAGAAATTCAGGTTTCCTAATAATTTCTGTGTTTGCAACCCAGCCAAGACGGTTTGTCAGTTTGTGTATACTTCAGTAAAAACTGATTGGAATCACCTGTACATTTATTACCCTTTGAAAAAGAATGGAACATTTGTATTATTAATGAGGAACCTGACCCGTTCTGATAGATTAACCGGGAGTAACTAGAGATGCTGGAATCATCAGGTGGGTAATAGCTTTCCAAACCCTGCAGCTTTTATTTTTTTTTTTTGTTGTTGTTTTGACAGCTATTATTTATTCAACAGTGTGTGCCTGCCTTCTCTGCAGCTGATAAGAGACAAGCACCCTCTCTGGAGAAAACACTGGCAACAAAACTTCTGCTTTAGGTGTTTTTAGTCTAGAATGATCTGGGGTTTAGAAGCCAATATGTAGAAAGCTGCTCTTTGTTTTTGGTACCAGTTAAAGAAAAGTGTAAGGGCTGCTTAACATTCCCGTGATACTGGGTTGCTCCTGAGTGTCTGATTACACCTTTCATGACACCAACTAGTTTCTCCAGTCCAAGTTGCATGTATTACAGCTCACCAATCCCAGTTTTTGTGCTAATGATCACTGGAGGTGGTGTCTCATTGCACCACCTTTGTTTAGTGGCTGCTGGAGGCATTGGCTGCAGGAGGAATTGGCTGCTTTCAGCTTATTCCATAAAAAATAGCTCTTTTGTTGAAAACTGCTATTTACTGACCTTGCAGAGGATGAGCAAGTTTCAGCGCAAACTTTCCTTTTCTTCAGGAACGACAATCAGTTGGTTAGAACCGAAGATCTCTCTGGCAAACCACTTCAAAAATGGAGCAGCTCAGAATTTCCCAGCAGAGATAAACAAGCCAGCATCTGTCAGAGAGGAGCAGTCCATTGCAGAGCCCTGTCAGCTAACAAGGGTAAGGTAATGTGAACATCCCATTTCTGTGGGTAATTATTTGGAGGAATACCTGTAAATGTTTAAATCATATTATATGAAAATTATTTAATGACAGTTATTCTCTTACTTTTGGTTAGCTATGTTGGAGGAGGAATGAGGGCAGTTGCAGTAAGTGAAACTCTCTGCCTTGTTTATTCAGCAAATTTTTGATGCTTTATGTAACTCGCTGTCAAGTGGAGGGAGCCAATTGGGGTGGTAATGCAAGGCATTGAAATAACCTTTTTGCACTTCGTTATTTACTTGGTTTAGATAAAAATGCAAGGAAATACTGCCTAACTGAAATTCATAACTCTGTCAAAATAGGCCCAAGAAGAACTGCCTAAGCAGAAAAAAGACAAAATTGCTGGTCTTCAGCTATTACATCTCCCTGTCTTTCTTTTCTAGGTCTTGTTGCTCTGGTTTTCTTCATCTTAGCAACAGTCATCATTTGACTGCAGGACAGTTTAATGTATTTGAAATACAGTTACAGTCTGTGTTATCAGCTACAGTCTGTATCATTATAACTGACAAAATGTATTTGAATTGCAAAACACTGGAGTAAAAAACCAGCAGGGATTATGATGAAGAACATGTTTTCCTAACTAAGCTAGAAAATCATAATTGCATCCTCTTTATGCTAGTTGGTTTCACACAGTTTGTTTGGCTGAGACTGTGTCACTGTGAAAAGATAATGTGCTATTTTATGTCTCTGCAATAGCCCTGGGCTGTCTTAAAGCAAAATTGAAATGGAAAAGACTGTTTTCTGGTTGCTATCGTTCATAGATTTTTAAATAGGTCAGAGTAGTGCACAGACTAGTTACTATTAAGTTAAAAAATAAAAGTTGAAACAAAACTAGGAGCTTTCAACTAAATCACTTAATTCCTTCCTTTCAATAATTAAGAAGTCACAGTTTGAGTACTTAATGTATTTAGAGTATGACTAATATTATCACTCCCTATAGGTATTTTCAACTCCCTTGTTTCTGAGAGCAGAACAGCATAGCATCCCTGGAAAGGAGTCGCTTCTGTGATACTGCACTTGTCATCAGGATTTGAGCTCTGTGAGGGCTTGGCCCCCTGTTTTTTGTGGTTGAGTCTTCATAAATCTGCCTTGAGCCAGGGCAGCTGCTCCAGGACAAAGGGCTTTGCTTAGGCAGAGGGATATTGCTGCCTTCCCGTGGCACTCAGTGCCTCTCCCTTCTGCATCTGCCTCTGTCCAGCTGTCTGTCCCAGGTGGATGCAGCTCAGAGCCCTAGAATGCCACCATCCCTTCTACCTGAAGTGTTTGACTTTCTGTGTGGTGTGGTTGTTAGAACAGTGCTGATGAATTTCTAGTCTAGCTGCTTTATTTACACAGACACCAGCGCCTGCAGTGTGTGTATGTGTGCGGTTTTGTTGTTTTATGGAACTTCTCTAAGTTACATTTTTTTCCTTCACTGTTACATATTTGCACTAACAGCAACATGATAATGCTTGTGAAGAGCAGCTTGTAGATACCAGGCGTGATGGTAGTCAACTCAGAACTACAGTCTGATACAGGCTTTGGAGTAGTGATGGCAGCACTGGAAAGGCTGAAGTGCTGTGGAGGTGGTTATTGAGGTGGTTGGAATTGCTGCTAGCTTTTGTTTTGCTGTTTTTGTGTATGTGTTAGATGCTTGACATTCTGTGAACCCACAAAAATTACAGGAATTGCTTTTAAGCTTTTCTTTTCTTCCATGACCCATGTGAGAGAGGGTGAGAAATCTGAGCCTGAATCCTCTAGATGGAATCTGCACTGAGTTATCTTCATATCCATTCAAATTCTTCAGCTGTTGTTTCTCTTGGGAGTAGATTCCATTGTGTAGGTCTCTGCAGGAGTTTATTTAGTCTTTTTTTTCATACATAGACAGTCTGGCCAGTTACATCTTTGAGCTGAGTTTATGGCTCTTGTTCCAGGAACCTGAAGAAATAAATCCAGATGAGGAGCTGGAGGATATCTGTGATGATAAAGAAGATGATCTAGGAGCAGTGGAAGAGCAGCGCAGTGTTATCTTACATCTTTTGTCTCAGCTTAAACTTGGCATGGACTTAACAAGAGTAAGTAACTGAAGTGTGAAGACTGGCTAAAAAGTGAAGTATGATTTAAAACTCATCTCCTTTATTGAGCAGTACTGAGTTTAGTATGAAATTGTGACCAGTAGCAACTTCTGGTCCTAAGATTTGATGTCCCAGATTGAGACAGGTTTAAGTGAAATGTGCTAACTCTGTCTTTGCTATTACCTTCTCTTAGTGTTTTTCACTGTGTTTTTGTTGCCTTTCCTGTAATGTCCTGTTTGCTTTCCAGTGTTTGCATCTCAGTCTTTTCATGCTGTTGTATACAGCCTTCTCATATTTTTCTATATTCTTTCCTTCCATGATCTCTTTTCTATCTTGATAATGCTTTTTCACACAACTTGTATAACCCTACACCTGTGTCTATGCTACTTCTGAAAAGAAATTTTCTTCTGGTTCCCCTTTATCTATCCTTAGATGCCTGTTTAGGCCTCTTTCCTGTTATCATTTCTGTGTTTGCTCTCAAGCAGGCAGGAACAAAGCTGCACTGGAGAGAACTGGATTTACACTTGAGTGCAGATCTCAAAAGCAATCAGCTTGGAAAAATTAACACTTAGGTGCTATTAGACAACTTGGGCAGCAAATCTGGGAAAATCAGGCTGCTGCCAACTTATGTTCAACTCACTCCTGTAAAGATTTCTTGCCATAAGCACTGGGCACTTTGAAAGAAATAAATGGATTTTACAGTAGCATGGAATTAGGAAAACACCCTCTCTCTTAGAATTATGTATTACAATTATTTTTTAAAGCTATTGAGCACTAGCTACATAGCCCCTAGAAACACTTGACTAGTGCAGCTTATGTTTCACAACTCGAGAGGGAAAACAAAAAGGTGATATGAAAAGGACCTGCTGTCTGTGGGTCAGTCTTAAACCCCTGCTGCTTAACCAGGAACTGATTAAGTCACTCTTTCACTTACATTACTCTTTCACTTATTGAGGATGAATATTGCAGATTGGATTTAGGATATCTTTCTTAGTTGGAACAAATTGTCAAGCCTGTCTCCCAGTTGTGACTTTTGGCTATGTGGGGAGAACTGTCTTTATTTCAGAGCAGGCAAAGCACTGAAGTGGGCAAACCTGACTTCAAAACAGGTAATGAAGTTGTTAGAATTGTATACAACTCAGTATCAGGATACTGAAGCTGGCAGAGCTTCCCAGCTTTTCTCTCCATTAGACCATACTTTTCCTGACTTCTGCTCTGAACCTTCCTTGCAATAATTTGAGTTCCTTCATAGACATGTGGGACATATCATCTCTTTGTAGCTTTTTTTTTTTTTTTTTTTTTTTTTTTTTAACTGATGCTCACTCCCTTTCAACCCCTATTCACTGGGCTTTTTTTGCATTGTAAATTGCTTTTCTGGAACTTCTGATCACTGTATTTTGCTCACATCTTACAAGAGGGACAAGAAAGTGCACTCTCAAAGTGTGGTGTCCCAAACAGGACAGAATCCTCCTTCCAAGAATTTCCCTTACAAAACGCCTGTCTCTGTTTTACTTACTAGAGCCTTATGGCTTTTCTTTTATTTTCAGGTGGTTCTTCCCACTTTCATTCTAGAGAAGCGGTCGTTGCTGGAGATGTACGCGGACTTCATGTCCCACCCCGATCTCTTCATCGCCATCACAAACGGCAGCAGCCCCGAGGAGAGGATGATCCGCTTTGTGGAGTATTATCTCACCTCCTTCCATGAGGGCCGCAAGGGAGCCATTGCCAAGAAACCCTACAATCCCATCATCGGGGAGACCTTCCACTGCTCCTGGAGGATGCCCAAGAGCGATGTGGCCACTGATGCTGGCACCAACTCTTCCGCTCACTCCCCCTCAGAGCAAGTAACTCTGCCTAAAGATCCAGAGGGCCAAGCAGAGCTGGACTATTACACAGTGAAATTTGTAGCTGAGCAAGTGTCCCACCATCCTCCTGTGTCAGGGTTTTATGCTGAGTGTGTAGAGAGAAAGATGTGTGTCAATGCCCATGTTTGGACAAAAAGTAAATTCCTGGGAATGTCCATAGGAGTAACGATGGTTGGCGAGGGTAAGTGTAAATTCTGTCCTTTGTTCAGTTTAGGTGTTTGTTAAAAATAGTATGAATTTGGTAGCAAATTTGATGTTATGTTCAGAAGATGCAAGTTGTCATTGTAAACAGCAAATTTTCCTATGGGAGTACAAAATAATTAGGTTTATGCTTTGCCAAAAATCAGAATTATATTTGGAAATAAAATATTTACTTTTAAACCAAAGGTCAGTTACTGTGATGTGAACTCATATTTATGAATTAATTTACATAAGACATTAAATAGAGGTACTGTTGAATTTCCCTGTATTGCACTTAATCTTCCTACACACATTTTGATTTTCTTTAACTGGAAAAATTGGATCCTTTAGGGACAGAGAAGGGTAACTGCCCTCAAACTGTAATTTCCCTTTAGTTATTAGTATTTGCTGCACAAGATGAGACAGTCTCTCCCACTCTATGTCCCCTGTGTATATGGTCCAGTACCTGGGGATTCCAGGCATCTGCATATAAACTACACACTGAACAAAGGACTGACCAAGGGAATCTAGGTTTGTGAAAGGCACATCTTTGACTGTACAGGTAATTTCTGAAGTTGATATCTCTTGTAGGACCTTTCTCAAATCAGGTCATAACTTTTTTCAGAATGTCCCATGTTGTTCATACTGATGTCAGATACCCAGGGATACCGAACTTCAGAAGTGTGGGCTGGGACAGGCAGCAGTCAGATATTCTGCTGTGTTTTTGTAAGGGCAAGAGGTAGATCTTGTGCTTTTGGTTTCTTTATAGGAATCAAACCCACTTACCTTGAAACCCAGGGAAAAAAATCTAGTGTTTTATGAGATTCTTGACTTTTATTTCAAAAGCTGCTGTCAGGAAAGAATTGGGTTTATCTTGGCAGAGAGATGCAGTAAGGAGAATTGTCTTTGCTGCCTGCCTTTGGATTGGGTAAGGTATATTACAAAAAGGGAAAACAGGAGTATTAGCCTTAGGACCTGCAGTTCAGGGAATTCATTTGTTATTTTGTTTTGTCAGTGTAAGTCTTGTCTTGCTGTGCTCCAGAGCCATCAGTAAGAGAGTGACCAGCCCTTATATGTACTACTGATAAGTATCTGCATAGCATAGTATTGTACTTTATGCAGCAATATTATTGGGATAAATGTCTTTCCCTAAAGAAACCTAAATGCATATTACACAAGTTAGTACTTCCAGGCAAAAATTTTGCCTAGAATCTAATAAATGTCACTTTGGTGGGTTTATTTTCACTTTTTTTTTTTTGTGTGAGTGGCTATGAGGAAAAGTAGCCAGATGTAGTATTGACTGTTTGTTTCAACAACTTGTTTCAACAACTTGTTTGGCCTTTTCTGAAGTGGTGCTGATTTACAGATTTGTTTCTTCACACAGGTGTCTTACATCTCTTGGAACACGGGGAAGAATACACGTTCTCTCTGCCCTGCGCATACGCCCGCTCAATTTTAACTGTCCCCTGGGTAGAGCTGGGAGGAAAAGTCAACATCAACTGTGCAAAAACTGGGTATTCTGCAAGTATTAACTTTCACACCAAACCCTTCTACGGTGGCAAATTGCATCGGTGAGAACATTTGTTTGTTTGAAATGAGATTTGTCTAACTGTCTGAAAGGATTGTGTGTGGTTTGCAACATGCATTGTAAATTCACTGCAGGCATCGTTGTCTTGGGATTTCTGTATAAGAAATATAAGACTATCAAGTACAAGCAGGTTATAGAAAATCTCTAGGTAAAAATACCTATTTTTAAGGACAAAAATGGTGATTCTTGTAGTGGTAGTTCTTCACCTGGATGGATGTATAAAAACTAACAGGTAAAGAAGGTCCAGGGAAAGTTTGTGTGGGGTTGCTTCTAGCAGATTCTAGTAAGTGTTTGCAGAGTTGGTGCAAAAGGGTTGTTTTGGTTTTTTATTTTATAGTAAGACATTTTATAGTAAGACTGCTGTAGATTAGCTTCTTGCTAATATAGACAATTAATTGAGGAAGGAGAAAAATTAAGCAGTAGTCTCACAAAGAATGTGTTTGCAGAGCATTTTGCACTCAGCTGTTTACTGAATAGCATTTATTTAAATATTTCTTAGATTAAATATGTTGGAGATCGTAATGAAATACATAACAGCCTAGAACATCAGAATTTCCTAGATGTGGGTTGCTCTCACAGGTTGCAAAAAATCAGCTGTCTTCTCTAAATCACTTTTCCTGAAACAGTAGGGTAAGGCCATACTTGTTGCTTAAAGAAAACAAAAAAAAAAACAAAACCTTGCTCCTTAAATTTCCATAAATGCTCTGAATTTAACTTGCAAGCAAATATTCCCTGTCCCAATGGCATTTGGAGAACTGAAGCTTATGCGTAGTTCTGTTTCACTTGGTGCAATTTGAAAGTGACACATCATTTGGGGTTTTATTCCATGGCTCATGATGTGTCTTCCACTTTGCAATAGCTCCTCTTGTGTCATAAAAGGTAAGTTAGAGGATGCAGTTATACTTCAGTGATTTTATTCTGGAAACTGTTTTGTTATTTGTCTCTCTGAAGTTAGTTACAGATGTAGAAGCTTTTTAAAGAGAGATCTGTTCAAGGTACTGTAACTATTGAAAATTTGACATGATGATGATTGGACATTGCCAAAAGAATCTCTTGATGGGAAGCAGCAGTGTTGTCATGGTTACCCAGAGCGCACAGGAGTTGCTATGGCAATGGTATGGATTTTTGTGTAGAATGACCCTTGTTAGACCTCAGCTGGATGTTGGCTCCTTGTACCTCTTTAGTTGGATGAAATAGAGGATAATGATAACGAACATCTAGACATGTATCAGTCATGCCAAGATTACAAATAAGTGCCAGCAGATTTTTATGACTAATACTGGTTCAGGCAGATACTGTGGTCTGCAGTGCCAGCAGTGGTTGTGTGTCAGAGCAATGCAACCTGGAGAAATACAGGTAATGAGAATTTAATGGAGCAGTGCAATACTGCACCTCAGTAGTGAGTGATACAATTTTGTTTACTTTCAGCTGAACAGAGGCAGTAATTTTGTGATTGTTATTAAAATACTGAATGTCAGTGTTGTCTTGTTACCACACAATGCTTGGGATAAAATCAAGCTCTTAAAGTTGTGAAGATGTGACTGCAGAGTCTGACCAGGCTGACCTCTGGCATCCTGTGGATTTAGGCCATTCAAAGATCTCTTGAGAGGAGGACAGGGATTCCACCATGTGTAATAGCTTTGGTGAGGTGGGGAAGTCACAGGATGGAAAGCAACACAAAATTAAGGCTGCTTGCTTGTCAGCTACTCTTTCTGCTGTTTCCAGAAATTGTTAGTACTTGCTAACTGCCTCAAAAAAAAAAAAAAAAAAAAAAAAGGAAAAAGAAATTAAAATATGCTTTTATTGCTCATGTTTTCTTCAATGAATCTTAATTTTTTGTAATGGAAAACTGTGCATGAGCAGCACATACTTATCAGTCTTTGAGTTTTTAAAGATATTTCTCATGAGGTTAAATTAGGTTTGAGCTGTTGGACCAAGATGTGGCAGAAATCCTGGCTGCTGCCTCCTGCTGTGAGTTGGCTGTGAGCTTTTCCCTCTTGCCCTAGAGATTCCTTGCAGCTCAGCTTTGGCTGGCATCCAGTATCTCTGTGCTGGAAGGTCTGACCTGTGATACTTTTTTCATTGCTTGAGAGATAAATTTCTCTATTTTGATGCCAGGCTTGGGGAGGACAGGTAGGTGCAAGCACAGCAGGAAGTGACCCATGTGTGTGGAAGAAGGGAAGTGGCATTTGTGTCCTGTGCTCCCTTTTCCTCTGAGTGTGGCACCATGCAAGGTGGGAGCACAGAAGTGCTGCTTTCCACTCTCCTGGATGCAGTTGTTCAAAGGACATCAGAGGAAGCCAGTGGTGTGCAAGTTAGCTGTTCTCAGCTACATGCAATAGAAGTGTGAAAGGAGGGGTAGCCTGTGTTTTGTGTGAGTGCTGATGGAATGCAGGAAGGCAAGCTGGAAAGTGGTTCTAGGGTGGTTGTGTACAGGTAAATGCAGTTTAATTGAAGCTGGAATCCTTTATGAATCCTGCAGCACCTTACAAGTGAGAATGTCTCAAGACTGGTTTGCATAGTGCCAGCAGACCCTTCTGTTTCTCTGTTTCTAGGAGAAAAGTTCTGTTTGAGGCTGGCAATTTGCTTGCCAAGCAATGCTCAAAAACTGGGTCAGGATGAAGTGGGTGTCAGGAGGTCTTTGGACAGCTCTCAAAGTTGAGAAGAAAACTATGCATCAGTGTGTGTAATTATGGTGATACTTGAACATTATGCAACACTTTGAATGAAATACTGCATGTTAGACGTTTTCCATGTCCATTTTCCATGTTATTGGCAGAGGCTTCTGTGGAAGTGACAGGGAACAAAAACAGTTCTCCTGATTCCTAGTTTCCTACCTTGCTTTCTGCCTTTGTATGTCTGCTGCTTGTGTGAGCAACATGAAAATGAGACCACCTACATAAGGAGAAATTGAAATGTAAAAATGCAAGATGAAGTGCCAGCAGGTAGTTAGATATATTCTTGCTAGAAGGTTTAATTTTTACTTTTCAAGTCTGAACTATGTATCTGATGTGATACTTCAAGTGCAAATGATCAACTGCTTGTTATATGTGAACCAGCCTGTGTTAGTTTCTTTTTTGTTTTCAATTTCCTTAAGAGGCTTGAAACAAGCTGGAGCCAAAAATGGAGTTTCCTAGGTAACATGAAGAGAAGTAGAGCAGTGAGTTAAAGTCATTTTGCTCTTTGAGTTTCTCTACACAAATGCAATTCAAAATAACTAACGTTTTTCAAGGCAGTGTGACAAGTTTGCAAACTCATTCAGGATTGAGTGATTATGCAAGGATTAGTCCTCAGGTTTCTTCAGCCACAGCTTTTTAAAAATACATTTCTTTCCTAGAGTCACGGGTGAAGTGAAGCAGAACATGACGAACACGGTGGTGTGCAGAGTGCAGGGAGAATGGAACAGCGTGCTTGAGTTCACCTACAGCAACGGGGAGACCAAATACGTGGACTTGACAAAGCTCTCTGTGACAAGAAAACGAGTCAGGCCCCTTGAGAAGCAAGGCCCCTTTGAATCTAGGTAGACTATATGTTTGCTCTTGTCTGACCCTTTTTGTCCTAAGCAATCCGGTGAGTGCCTTAGGAAAACCTGCAAATGTAGATAGTATTTGTGGATAGTACTTAGCAGCAGTGATCTTTAATTTTTGTTTTTTAAAAATAAAAATCCAGAGCATAGTAAAAAGTGCGAAACCTAACTGCAGGCACATAGTTCTTTCTTTTGTCACCTATTTATGAACAGAGGGGGATTTTTTGAGGTCACAAAGTGCTTACCAGAACAGAGGCTCTCTATTGGTTTTGTTTTTACCTATTAGCTACACAAAAGGGCAGCTCCTGACAAGGGACATCCTCACAAGAAGCTGCTTGTTGAATAACATTTCCATAGCAGCCTTAAAGGGTTTGCAAACAGACATTAGATTGGCACTGCCAGAACCTCAGAGCCATTCCTACCTGCTCCCAGTTGTTGGTGTAGCTGTAAGACTTGGCCCTCACGTGTGCTGCAATGCTCTGACCTGGGCTGACTTGTCATGTATAAGTGGAGAGAGTGCTCCTGTTCTACAAGAACTGCCTGCGGTGATCCCGCAGTTTGAGGTCGCAGGCTGGGAAGCCTTTGGAACAGTAAAGTTACCAGTTTATTTTGTAGGAGGCTGTGGCAGCATGTGACAGAGTCTCTGCGGGATGGAGACATTGATAAGGCTACAGAGCACAAGCGAGCCCTGGAAGAGCGGCAGAGGAATGAAGAGAGACTTCGTGCTGAAACAGAAGCTCCTTGGTGTACTAAATACTTCCTTAAAGATGTAAGTTCCCAAGCAGTAAGCTGCTGTTGATGAAGGTAGAAGCAGAGCTATTATGAAAGCAGGGGCACATATGGGTCTGTGTCCTGTCAGAATAGAGTTATTTGGCCTTAGATCTTATAGTTTAGCTCTGTGGGATCCATAGGAGTAAGGTGACGTAAGAATTCATAAGCATGTAAAGGTGTGACTTCATTCTCCACTTTCCAAACGCTTGGATTTTGTGATTCCCTTGCATCAAAATGTTTGCCAATTTTGTGGTCCACTTTACTTTACCAAGCACTTCTTCAATGGCACACAGAAAATAGTTTTGCATATACACATGTAAGCAAACTGCAACAGTAAATACCCAAAGGAAATAATGAATACTACTTATTTTGCTGAGGGGGTGTGTGTATGTACCCAGCAAGTTACTGTTAGCAAGAAGGAATGTGAGTTCATTCTCAACATACCACCTTTTTTGTTCTTCTACAGTATATTTGGGATAGAGCTTATTTGTTCAGTGTCTTAACCTGTACTTCAGTAATAATAGTAGTAATAATATCATAAGACTTTTAACAAGGTGAACTGCAACCTGCCCAGGAGGACTGGGAGCTGCTGGTATAACTTTGAAATAGGCTTTTCTTGTGATCCATGTGGTGAGACCATGCTTGTGCGGCTACCTTTGCTGAGCACTTTGCAAGAGGAGAATTCTTGATTAAAAATTGTGCTGTAGTAATTTAGATTCTCCTTCCAGTGAAAGCTTTATCTGTTATACTACAGTAATGTAATTCCCCCTCTTTTTCCCATAGCTGTGAGCTAGTAAGGGTTTAGAACATAAGCTAAAAAGTTTCTTTTTCTTGGACATCTTCCAGGTTTGTTTTGTTAAGTTCAGGACTATCTGTTAGCTCCCATGAAGGTTTTTGTTCTCTAAAGCTATGTTGGTATAATTAGCTCAAAGTTAGGTAGTTTTATTGTTAGTATTGTTCGATTTACAAAAGATGGAATTCTGTTGCTAATCCAAGATACAGATGTACTCAGAAAACGTTTAAGTATGATCCTGAGAGCATTTAATTTCTGGGTAAGCAGTTGGGTTGTGTTAGAGCTAATAATCCTGGGTGGCTGCCTCTATGCTGGCTGCTTATTTGGCTTCTTAAAGTAATTTGGATCACACAGTTAAGAGTGGCTTTTTGACTGGGTTAATTACAAGTGCAGTCAGCTCCCAGAGAGCGTGGTGGCTCGGCAGGCACCTGCACACGCTCTGAATCTGTGTCAGAAGCCTGCAGTGCTGATCCCTGTGCCTTAATCGATGGGAGTTAAAGATACCAGCTCTGTCCCTCTGCTGTTCACAGCCATCAGTCTAATAGTTGTGTGAAGGAAGTTCTCCCAATGCAGTGTCTTTATTATAACTATATTTTTCTCTTTAAATTTCAGGGAGATGGCTGGGTTTATCACAAACCCCTCTGGAAAACAGTCTCTGCTGCACAAACTCAGCAAACGGACAGTAACTAGAAAAAAGCTGCTTTAAGATGAGTTTTCTGATTTTCCTCTCCTTTTCCTCTGTCTCAGAACACAGTAATCACACTGAGTGTCCCCTTTTTATGTAATTGTGCAAGTTTAAATGAGCATAAAGAAATAACTATACTAGGGCACTTTAAAGCTATTTAAAAAAAAAAGGTAAAAATCCAAGTTGTAGAGACAAACTTGCCAGGTACATTCAACCAACTTGTTTTTTTGTATGATCCAAGAGATTTTATCTGCATTGTGTAAGATTCTTCTAAGTAGATCTGATTGCAAAAGCTGCCTGAGAGAAGAAGGAGCCTGTTGGATTTTGGAGTAACATAGGAACTCCTTTGGAATCTGTGTCAAGCTGTTTAGTAGCCGAAACTTCCTCAGTACACATGTAGACAACAGCAACAAAAAATTGCTGCTTTTATGCCCAGTAATTAACCTTCTTGGCGAAAACTGGAAGGGTGTTTGGAAGATGTGCCTGAAATCAGTATTAAGAAACAACTGGATGATGACAACCTTTTCTTCGGGGAGAACGTGTGCATGCATTGGAGGAATATGGGATGTACGTAGAGACTACTTTTCTTTTTTATGGATTTATAAAAGCAATTAGAAGTGTAACCATGGAGAAATTTTTCCTCTGAAACATTTTAATATACTTGAAATAATTGACTTGAATTGGAAAAGTAATTTGAACACTTCTCAACTCTAATTTTATTAAATCTCTTTGAGTGACTGGTTTTTCTCAAGTTATAATGTAATGAGATCTGGCCTGTTTTTTCTTCTCCAACTTCTCTTCCTGAGGACTAAGGCTTTCAAAATGAACAGAAAACATACAATTTTGTATTTAAATTTCTCTGCCCATCTAATCCTCTCAGAGATGAAGTATCAATGTTACAAACTGTCCTTTGGGTGGTTTTGTTTTTTCTCCTGTGGTGGTGTTCAGAACAAAGCAGTGAAATGTGACCTTGAATACATGGTCTGTAGGTCCTGGTTTTTCATCTTACCATAAAAAAACCCAAACAAACAACTGATTATGCTGAGGACTGGGTATTGATTTGAAACACAATCAGATATCAGGAAACTGTATTCAGGTACAAACATCCTCTTTGAGTTTTTTTTCTTTTTTTTTTTTTTTCCTTTTTATAACTATTTTATTGAAGTCTAAGAATTGCTGGCAATTAAGAATAGTACTTACTATGGCTTTCGTTATTGTTGTAACTACAAGCTACCTTAATTTTTCCAACGGTGGTGCCTTAATCTGTTTTTCTTCTGATGTAGTCTTCCAATCAGTGTATATAGCATTATCTGCCACTTCCAAGCCATGGCAATGGCTGCGCCTGATCCAGCATCATGAGAACTCACAACTGTGTGATCTGGTAAGATGTTTTCCATAGAGAAGATGCAAGTGTAAGAGTGCATCAGAAGGTTTAAATAACCATGTTAATTTTCAACACAAACTGTAAATCATGCAAAAAAAAAAAAAAGAGTTGGGTTTATGCACAACTGTTTTGATCCTCTTGTACATTTTTTTTTTTTGCTGTGAAATGCACTGAGATCTCAATTCGAGTCATAGTCCGTTTTTGAGAGGTGGGGGGGGATAATAAAGCTACAAAATGATTCATTTGTTCTGTCTGCTTTCCTACAGATCAGGTGACCAGGAAAGAGTAGGTTGTTGTTGTTTTCTTTCATGCTGGAGATATGTCTGGGCTTTCCTTGGTCACAAAAGTGGGATATTTTGGCACTGTGTGCTTGCATGGTAACTATTCCCCAGCAGAAGAATGTTTTAGACACTACTTGTCTTGTTTGTGATATTCTATATGACCATCCTGTTGTGATAATTTTGGATATCCATTGGGCATTTTCATGTTTAACCAGGAATAAAAAAATTAAAACAGTGGGATTAGTTCCTCCTTGTTTCTGGGTCTGTGGCACATTTGGGGTGTGCTCCTTGCCCAGTTCCAGGATTTGGGGTAGGAATCATGGTAGCAATGTGTGAATTTCTTCCATGGTTCATCAGTGCCTGCACCAAATAGGCTGGTAGAGAAACAGATTAATACTGTATATGTTTCATGGTTATTTTATCTGTGTCACGTGGCACATTTCCTTTAAATGAACAGCAAGGGCTGTGGGGCAAGGTCCAGCTTTTAATATTGCAGTGATCAGAGCAAAACCAAACCTTTTTAAGCTGAACATACTCCAGGGATCAAACTTAAGCTTACTGAAAAACTCAGTCACTAGAATCACCTTAACATTTTGATTTGGGAATTTGTCAAGGCGATGGCTGTCAATAAGACTGAAAAGCTTCTATGTTGACCATAAACCCATTTGTGTTCCTTATATAATACTATTAGTCAAGTTATTTATCTTCCTCCCTCATCTGGTATTCTTGTGGTTTCACACTAAGAAAGCTGTTACTAATTTTGTTGTTTAAAAATACACCTAATGCTGAAGAAATATTTTTATAAAATACATGAAATGATTTCTTTTAACATGGGAATGTTTCTACGAAAAAGGGTAAAGCCTTCCTTTGCTCAAGGGATCACCAGAACCAGAATGGTTCCTGATGTGCATTTTGTTATGATGCAAATTTCTGCTTCTAGAAACAAAGGATATAGTTGAAAACAGTTTAAAAAGAAAAAATCTAGCCACTGAATATCCAGCTTAAATTGTAATTGTGATTCTTCCGAGAGTTGCAAGCACCCTGCAGACTAATGGATGTATTTTTAACTCTGACCAGATTTGATTCTCTTGCATAACTGATGTTGTTTCCATCCTGTACCTTCTGGAGCGAAGGGAAGGGCTCAGTGCTGCTTCCTATGTAGATACTTGCTAGAACCACAATGTGTTCCAACAGGAAACATGGCAAAATAGGACATTGGCTTATGTTACCTTCTGTCTTTTTGGCTTGATCAGGCCGCACTGAAGAGGAAAATTCTCATTGATCTCAGTGGTTTTAGGCTCCCTGAATCATAAACAGATCTTGGAACTTAAGTAAGTGGCTGTCTTTAGAGGTGCTGTGCAGCCTGCTGCGTATGGAAAACAGAGTGTGACAAGTCACCCCTGTTTAATGTAGGCTGTCAGGTGTGTAATCCTGATGGATTTGTGTTTCATGGAAAAAAATGCGCTATGCAAATCGTGTTGTTCAATGTTTTAGGCACGGGTAGGGGAAAAGAAAACGTTTTTCAGCATATTTGTACTATGAACTGTCAAGCCTGGGATGAAGTCTGTCTCCCCAGAATCTGGATTTCAACTATTAGAATCAGAGATGCAGCCTCCAATGTCTGCCTAGTTTGCACAGACTGATCCCCCTCTGTCCATGTCACCTGTGGGAAAAACAGGTCAGTGTCTTTTAAATCCTTTTGAGCTTGGAAGAACAAGTAAATATATTCGTCAGTGTATCTGAACAACTTGGTGCAGAATCTGGTAAGGAAATTCTGCACAAAATACTGTGGGAAGGAAAGATTGGACAGTCTGGGGAGTTCCTGTAGATTTTACTCTCCATGGCAGAGAAGCTGTCCCATGCTATGTTTTTCTTGTGCCAGAGCAGTGGTTAATTTAGTCAAGAAATGAGACTGAAGCCAGGTGAGTGGAAAAGATGGATTTGTGGAGAACTGGGGAGGATGTGCTTCAAGAGAAAAGGGTTAGCTTGAAAAATTGTATCAGGAGGTAGCAGCTGGGTGAAGATTAGTGAGAATGACAGGTGTGGTCACAGTTGCAGGTGGAATAAGTGGTAGCTAAGCAAAGTTTTTGTTATTTAGATTTGATGCAACCTAATTCATTCCCCTTCCATCCTTCTTTGAAGGGGGTGGAGACAATTTGGTTCAAAGCTTTTAATTTAGCAGCTCTGAAAATAGTCCAAGGAGGTGGAAACAATAGCTAGAGAAGAAAAGGTTTTTATATGGGCTGGTGCCATCATAGCTGAAGATGTTAGAGAACCAAGCCAGCCCTGCAGTTCTGCTTCCTTGCTCCACATTGGAGAGCCTCGGCTGTAGAAAACTTGTGGTTGTTGCATGGTTTGTTTCCTTCCCCTCTTTCTGGGCTGATCTGTGCAGCTCTGTGATGACAAGCAATGTATTCGTCTTGGGTGCTGTCCCAAAAAAGACACCTCTGTGTAGGTGTCAGGTATGGGCTTGCAGGGCTTAGGGACACCTGAGGTTTTTGCTCTCTTTGCTCCCATGGGTGGAGTGATTTGCACAGTATCAGGGTTCAGAGCAAGGTGTGACTTACCTTTCCTCAATTGCTTTCCAGAATAGAGGCAGCCTGGATTGATCTGGTAATCATGGGAATAAAGGTCTCAGTTCTGTCTGACTGTGTTTCCTCAGGTCAGGTAACCCAGCAGGGGGGTGTGAGAGTTGCAAGAGGAATTGGCCAACACACTTGTGTTGATGCTCTTACTGTGGCACAAATCTGGCTAGAGGTGGCTGGAAACTGGTCTGATGGGGAAAAGGGTTGTCTGGATATCCTTCATGGAGAGTTTTTAGGGTGAAGCAGCCATGTCTACACTGGTGGCTTCTTTCTTCTCTCTTGAAGCTTCACATACCCACCTGAGCTATCAACCCAGGAGTTCCCCAGTGAGAAAAGGTATATTGGAGTTGCATTGTATCAGGCTTTTACAAACTGGATTATTGTGGATCTTCGCACAATATTGAATGAGTGATTTTCTGGGATGTCAGCATTTCTTTGATAGAGGGTGTGGTACATCTCATTATGTCCTTTTTTGCTGCTGCAACAGATTTCATGTGTGTGTAAGCCATTAAAAAAAGGGAAAGTGTTTTGACCACTGCAGAATAAGTTGGAAAAGAAACTCATGATGACAATATGGAAGGACTTAAAAAAGATAGACATGGAATTCAGGTGCTTATTAATGAAAGATTAAACATTATTATTTTAAAAAACAGTAAAAGGAATCCTTTGCATCATTATACATTTTAAGTAAGTACAAAGTCAGTTCATATAATAATGTTTCACTTTAACCAAAATATTGATTCCACAGTTCACTGTATCTGTGGGAAGAAACAGATCTTATAAATAATTTATATACTAGGTCTTAGTTCCATTTTGAAAAACTGAGGTGTTTTTTTTCCCCCATGAACTAAATGCTTCTCCCTTATCCTCTTGTTCCTTGTGATGAGGATTTTCGCCTGCTGCGTCACTGAATGTTTCTGCTCCCGTCACTGTCCTGGTGCTCCCCACTTGGAGAAGCTGTTTTGCTGGCCTCGTTGTCCATGTTGTTGTTGAGGATGTCATCACAATCCATCTGTGCCATCAGGTTGAAGCGCTCAGCCACGCAGTGGGCGGTGAGCCGAGCCTCAGGGTCGTGGTCCCAGCACTCCGTGATGGTGTCGCACAGGAAGCGCATTCCCTACAGTCAGAGGGGCTGAAATTAGAACCAGAAGGCAGGAGGAAGAGGATCTAACATAGTTTCAGTGTTTTACCACACTTCTGACAGCCTCCTGCATAACGGCTGGTTTTGGCTCAAGCTTAAGCACAAGAGGAATCAGCCTCCGTAAGTTGTAGAAGTGCTGATGCTTCCACTGGCATTGCTTATGTTAGAGCAGCAACCTCAGCTCCCCCAGCATCTGCTCCCAAGCATTCCCCATGCTCCCTAGAAATTGGCTTGTGTTGGCTGTGAGACTTAGAGGGCCTGTTTCCTTCCAGCCCCTATTTATCTCCTGTCTCAGCCTTGCCCATTTGGATCAGAGCATCCTGAAATCAGGAGGGACAGGAGAGATGTGGACAGTGACCTGCAGGCTGCTGGCTGAGCCCAGGCTTCTGGGTTTGACCTGTGCCCTGGCTCTTACACTTGCAGGGAGAGAATGGGTGGGTGGGGGAGTTTTCAAAGGCAGGTTTGGAATTAATTTCTTAAATCTGACTTCTTGTTTTAGTGGCATTCTGAAACGGTGTGCTATGCCAAACACTCATTGCAGTGTGCAACTGAACCTTGTTCTTTTATCACAATAGTTTTTTGGTTGAGGTAGGATGGGTGCTTCCCAGTTTACTCCAGAGCATGTGGAGTTCCTCTCAGCTACAGTGCTTATGTCACTCAGATTTTTTTTTTTT
>VZRN01001711.1:455008-492741 GCA_013397935.1 Dasyornis broadbenti
CCAATTGTGTAGGGCTCTGAAAAGAGTCACAATATGTTGGAATTGGAAACAAAATAAATGGTAGTATTCAGCTGGTATTTTTCCTACTCTTTAGCTAGTAACACAGCTAGCACCAGAAGCTATGTTGAACCTTCCTTCGCCCATATAATTCCATCATGTGTTATTGCTCTTGGCATCATTGTCAACTAAAGTTGGAACACAATGGAAAAATCATTATTCTAAATAAATCTTCGTGGTTTTCAGTGGGTTTTGTGTATTTCTTAATTTGCAATTAAGAGAACCCTAAAGTCTCATATGGACCCACACAGGAGGAAAATCCGTGTCCTATAGATATGCGGGGTCGGTGCCGTCTGCCCTTCTCCACCTTACTCAGAACTCACTGCTCTCTGTTAAGGTTCATTGTACTAAATCTTCCATAATGAACACAGATTAGAGAGAACAGGATTGTACAGCAAAACTGACAGATGGTGTGTTTCAGCACCTCTGACGACACTCATTTATTAGCTTAGTTGAAAGGATTTGACGGTAATTGATTACATGCAAAAATGATCTAGCTTAGGTGAAGCTTTTAAAGTCAGCCTGTTCTCAAACAGGGCATAGAAGATTTTGTATTCTTGTTTTTCACTGAAATTGTAAGACTTGTTTGCAGTTTGCCTTGTAGTGATGATGCTCTTTTGAATGGTGTAACTGGAACATCTTGTTTGGCTTACAAAATGGACTTAGTTTGGCTTTTATATTTGATATCTGTTTTTCCAGGATTCCAAAGGATGCTGAGTTGTACAAGTGTATTTTTAGTGGCAATATTGACTTAAGCTTCCAGTGCTTCTTCCTGTCCTGCACCAGCCTCTGGATGTGCCAGTACATGAGTCTGTTCAGCTGCTTTGTGAACCAGATTCAGGAATTTACCTGGTCTAAAAAAACTTCTTTTTTTTTTTTTTTTGTTTTTTTTTTGTTTTTTTAATGTTGTAGGGTGTGAAACAAGGTAGAAGCACGGGCCTAAGGGGTTTGTAAGTTATCTTGGAAACTGGGGATAAATTTCTTCAGCTGACTTTGTTGTGAGGCCTTGCAAACAGTTGCCCTGAAGCTGCTATTGGATGAGTCAGCCCTGTAAGGAAAATTAGTGCTGACACGTGCTGAAAATTAAACTATGGTCTTCACTTGACTGAGAGTAATCCTGATGGTTGAAACCACAGAAGTAGCATTTGGAGCTCTGCAATAAACTTACTTTCTTTGGGGGGAACATCTATGGGTGCTTGTCACCCTTTCTCGGTGACACCTAACACTTCCTCCTGGAGGAAGCCTGCCCTGACCCCTGGAGTGGCATAAGCCGGTGGCTTTCTGCTGCTTCCCAGCAGATGGTGCTGCCCAATTCCTCATCCCGGGGAGACCGGTTGCAAAATGCCCAGAAAATGCTGTAAAGCCAGGCTTGTAAGGAGATGTTTATTACATCAGCAGAGATTAGTCAGAGAAAAACTTTCAGCAACACAACGTGGCTTTTCTCTTCCTCTTCCCCAGTGACCATCCGATGGCCCAATAAAACTTCCCACCTTATAAGCCTCACTCTGTTTGCCTGCTAGACCAACCCAACTACAGCAACATTATTTCTGGGAGGTGACTGCAGTCAGCCTCCCTTCAGCCCTGGGAACAGCGCAGTTATGCTCACACTCTATCAAAGTGTGATTTTTGACAACCCAAGCCTCTGTATATTTTTTCTGTGGTTTCAAAGTTTATCGGAGACCCTGGGAGGTGAATGTCGGAGATGAATACTCAAAGGCTTCAAATATATGGCAGTGCTGATTGAAGTTCCTGTATTCACTGTTGTTGATGAAAAAGGCTGGATGAGCTTCAGAAATGGACTCACTGACTGATAAACTCCCTGGGGGTCCCGCAGAAACCACGGATTCATTTGATGCTGTTTGCAGTTTTGGACAGTCAGGTGAGCTGTGAGTCTTTGGACAAACATGGTTTTGAGAGGAGACATTGTAAGGAACATGTGGCCTCCTAAGGTTGAGAAATCCTCTCTTTCCTCCTGCAAAGCCTGCCTGTGTGTGCCATCAGGGCAGGGTGGGAGCAGTGACAGTGTGTTTTACGGGTAGATAATGCAAAATGATGCACTGAGCACTGCAAGGCTTTGAAAGGCCGGCAGACTCGTGTTCCAGCTTGATTTTCAGGTGAATGGGAGTGTTGATCAGCAGATGGTATTTTTCCACAAGATGTGAAATTCAAGAAGTGCTAAAGTCAGGCAAGATGTGGAAGTCACGATTAGCATGCCTGTTACCCCTTGTGTCCTTACTGTGTGGCAGAAAGCACTGGCCTGGGGCAGGGGACCTTCTCAGGGGCAGGAGGGAGCTCTGTTTCTGTAGCTGGTTGTTCTGGGTGTGCTTGTGAGTGGTTTTAACTGAGCACATTTCATCACTGCTGAAATGTTCCTGTTCTAGAACACTGGGTTGTGCTGTCTGTGCTGACACAGAGGTCTTTCAGACCCTCTGAAGGCTGGTGAAAAACTTCCCTTGGCAAGCCCTGACCCTTGCAGAGTCCCTGCTCTCAGCTTCACTCACTTTTCCTGAGTGTTTCACATGAAGGAGATGTTTCCCGGTTTGCTCTTCCTCGTAGAGGAAGAATAGAAATATTTTTTTCATGTTAAAGGTAATTTTGAGCTTGAAACCTCCACAGCCAAGCAGGCTGAAGGCTGGATGCACCTCTCTTCCCTTCTGTGCCTGCTGTGAATGGCTATGTGAGGGACTGCATGTTTCCTGAGCCTTCCAGACAAGGTGCTTAAGGGAGTAGTTTTGTGAACTCCAATGATTATTTTTCCATGAAAAGAGCTGCACTGAAGTGCTCCATTTTGCAGTTATCCTCAGGGTAACTGAAACCCCTCACCTGGCATTCATAACTTCCAGATCATGGCTATTGATCAATGCATTCTGCTGTACCCATGGCTGGTGGCTTTTATGCAACAAGGAAATGAGACCAGTGGTACTTGTGTAGGCCCAGCCATCCACTTCCAGCGGAGCTGGAAGAAGAGCCCAGGAGTTCTGCCCACTTTTCCTTTGACTATAACTTTAATTTTTCAGGCTGGTTTACTGTGTTGCTCTTTTCTGAACCAGCTGCTCCCAGCTTACCTGATGCACCAGCCAACTGCTTGGGATCTCGGGCCGGCCTCTGCCATGCAGCACAATGTCCCTCATGGTGTCCACACAAGGCTGCTCCTGGACTTTCGACCCAAAAGGCAGCTCATAGTTCTTTACCTCTGCAAGGAAGCAACAGCAGCATTACAGGATGTTTTTGGTGCATTCCCTGCTTTGTTTTGGTATGGTCCACTGGATAAGAATGGATTTGTTTTTAACAGTCTGAGGAAAAAAAAAAGCAGATCTGGAAACAATTAAGAATTTGAACGCAGAAATGTAGTACTGGGTTTTCATGTAAAGGTTCTTTTCAGAGACAGCACCAAGCAACCATCTGACCACCTCTCTGAACCCAAAAGATGCACTACAAAGGACCAGGTTTGTCTTTGGATGAGACATATTTTGAGCAGGCAAAAAGAGTTGTGCTGGTGAAAGATAAGAGAGGTCACTATGATATGAGATTTTCCAGATTTCTGCTGCGGGCATGGGATTAGAGAAGAAATGGCCCTTCCAGAAAAGCAACCCCATGTTGTGGGAGATCATGCAGAATCTGCTTGTTGGCGGAGGTGAGAGGCCACCCTGGCTTCTGCCAGCTCCTGCCTGGATATGAGTGCAGGTGAGATATGAATGGGGAGGGATGGCCTGGGATGCTGGATTGGGAACAAAGTGTGCATGGGGCATCTGAGCCAGGCAGGGACACCCCACTGCCGACCATGGGACTTGCAGGGCAGTTGGAGCAGCTTTCTGGCCAAGGGTTGGAGGTTCCTGCAGCTCCATGGGCTGGTATTGCGAGTAGGTGGGATAGAGAAGGAAAGGAATAGGGAGCAAGCAGAAGGTAGGCAGGGGCTAACACCAGGGCAGTTAATGAAATGTTTTGCTACACACAAGTGTAGATGCCAGGATGTGGCTCTGGGAAGTGAGGGGGGTTGTCACACTGTCAGAGGCTGGGGTTTGTGAGTCCCCATTGCAACACAAGCTCTCTGGTATTGTCTGAAGAAAAAACGGTTGAGGAGGGGGACGCATCTTTGGCCCTTCCTGCTTGGTTTGCTTTGCATCACCATCACAGGCTCCATGGGACTTGGCAGTTCATTGGCTTTGAGCAGGGCCTGGACCAGATGTTCCCATGGGGTCCTGTCCTGCTCCTTGACCACTAAGCCATGCCCCCTTGAGCCCCAGGACACAGAGCAGGTAGCCATGGGGCAATCTGCCACCAATTCTTGGCAGTCCTACAGAGACTTGGGACACCCTAAGACACGTCTTGTGCCATCAGTTGGGATGTGGGAGTAAGGGAGCAAAAAGGCGCACAGCAACCCCAGTGTGATGATCCTACCTCCTACCACTTCACATCTGGAGGCCATTTCCCACAAAACGAGGGCCATGGAATAGACATCCATCTGCTTGAAAGACTCCAGGTCTTCCAGGTTCACTCTGGACTCCAGGACCTCTGGGGCCATGTACCTGGCGGTGCCCACCTGCCCGCAGAGAGGAGAGAAACATTAGCAGGGGTGGGCAAGGACTTTGGCCACAGGACAGCTGGAGGTGGCTAGCAAAGGCTCCTGCAGAGAGGGTTAGTGGGTCGTACTTGCCTGCCCGCTGTTGGCAAAGTCATCCACTGTGAGGGAGGGGTCGAGGCGTATGGCGATGCCGAAGTCGCAGAGCACACACTCCTGCTCGTTCTTCACCAGGACATTTGTGCTCTTGATGTCGCGGTGAGCGATGGGGATTTTCGGGCGGCCACAGGCAGTGTAGTCACTGTGGAGGTGGGCCACCCCACTCACTAGGGACCCAGCCATCTTCTGCAGGTCCATCCAGCTCAGCACGTGGCGGGAGAGGTAGTCCTTGAGGTTGCCCCGGCTGTGGTAGGCGGTGATTAGCCAGTACTCCCGGCGGGGCCCCGTGCCCCGGTCCTCAGCAGTGAGGAACTGCAAGACGCTGTCGTGCCTGAGGCTGGTGTCGGTAAAGATCTGGCTCTCATTCTTCCAGGAGGAGTATTCCTCACAGGGGAAGATCTTCACAGCCACCGTCTCGTACTGCCCTGAGCGGCTGTGGCTCAGCTTGGCCCTCCACACCTCTGCGAACTGCCCTTTGCCCACCATTTCGTCCAGCTCAATGGGAAGCAGCTCAGCGGGGCGGCTGCTGGCGCAGCCAGAGCTGGTGCCAGCTGAGCTCTCATCCATCAGTACGGATAACTTCTCCTCCCTCTCCGTTGCCTTTCCCGGCTCTGGCAGTGCCGGTGGCTGTCCTTGTTTCCCTCCCCACGCCTTGGCTCTCTTCCGTCGCTTCTGCGTGCGGCAGAGGTAAAATATCACCGTGATCATCACCGCCACCAGCAGTGGGGGCAGGAGGCTGATGGCAGCAACTGGAATCACCTCTTTGCTCTGCAGCATGGAGTAGCCTGAGGGGAGGGAAGCACAGGCAAGGTGCTGCTGCTGCGGCTCTGCCACAGCTCATTCTCAGCCCGCGGAGGAGGAAAATATGCAAAGCTGTTAATGGAGCGCAGCCCTTTGCGGGGCCGCAGGAGCCCATCCCGTCACGGAACCCAGATGTAGGCACTTAGCAAGGGGGCTGGTCAGTTTTGGTATCATATTTAGCTCCATTTATTAACAGAGAACGCAGGCCAGCATCACTTGGATTGGGCAGTGCAGCACGAGACCCTCCTGCTGCCACCCAAAGGGCCTTTTGGGGGTCCCAAGCACTGCTTGCGATTCTGGCAAGGGGAGCTGGGCTGGAAATAACAGTGATAAATGTGAGGCAAGGCTCGAACACAGCAGACCTTTTAAGGGGCTTGGGATGCTTTGTAGGATAATTAGCACACAGGAGCATCTTTTCAGCACTTGGTTGCAAGTGTTGGCATCTCCTTCCTCACCCCGTTACAACAGCAACCCCATCAGTTGCCAGGGTATGGCTGCATTTGTTTTATTTCTTTTAAACCCCCCATTGGCCTTCAGGTTGTTGGGGGGACAAAAAGCCATAACCCTCACACAACATATAATTGTCTGATCCTTTGATGTTCGCGATTCCTGGAATAAACATGCTGACTTCAGTAGAGATATTCAAGTAAAATCTTACTCAGAGGTTTTTCTGCCAAGGATAATAACCCAGGGGAAGAGGGATAAGAATCATTCCATAAGCAAAACTCTGGCTGCCTGACCTCAGTGTGTGCAGATCATAATTCAGGTTCTGGAAAAACAGAGCATTTAGCTATTTTCCTTGGCAAATTTCAAAAAAATGTGCTGCAGCTAATTTCTGCAAGGCTGTGAAAGCATTTCTAAAATAGGCATCAGATTTAAACCACAAGATCAACCTAAACTGATATAAATCAATAACTAATTCAGGAATATGTTTATTTTGGAAAGCGTTAGGCTTGGATATCACCTACTGCTTTAATGGATTTACCCGATGCTTCGGATCCCATCTTTGAAACTCTGGAGAAAGAGAAGTTTTTAAGGAAGTTGTGTTCACAATTCCCAAAAAGGGGAAGTTAACACAACTTCAGGAAATTCCTTCATGAGGATCCCCATTCCTGATGGAAGTCTTTTGATACACAGGAGTTGCAGCAGGGGTTAGACCCCTTCTACAGAGAGCAAATGTAGTTGCTCTGGCAATAACCACAAGTCTGTGAACCCACACCTTGTCGAGCATTGCTGCATGGGTCTCTCCATCCCTGCTGAGGCGACATGGACCTCCAGGGCTGGGCTCAGCTGGAGCAGAGGTGGAAAGGACTTGGCATGTTTCATCCTACTCAAGGAGTCCACTGGGCTCCTGCATGCACAACTTTAGGAATTGATGGCTCTGTGTGCTCATTAGCGTGGTGTTTGAGCTCTGATGGAGTCCCCTGCAACCCTAGTGCAAGGGCAATGCCACCCAGCAGTCCAGACTTGAAAGCAGAACTTAAGGAATCAAGAAAGAGGAAAAAATCTGCCTGCTTCAGCTGCCGGAGAAGTGCTTGTCTCTGTTAGATGTTTCTCTGTTCAGGAGTTGTCTGTACCATGGGACATGACAATAGGTTAATATTTAGAATGCTAATGATCCCTTAAAGCAGAAAAAAAGGATGTAAAAAGTGGGGTCTGTGAGCCTGGGGTTTGCCTATGTTGTCTCCATGGCCCATATCAAAGAGGAGAGAGTTGTTAACGACCTGCACTGCTCTTGCTCCCACTTCCAGTGCTTTCTGTGCTGGCTGACAGGAGGAGGCTGGTTCTGGAGCCTTCGCTGGAGGCAGCATTTCCAATGAGCCAGTTGTCATTTTTATGTGAAATTACATATCCCAGCATTGGCTTTGGGATTTGACTATCTCTCCTTAGGAGTGTGTGTACCTGTTATGTTTGGCTGGGGAAGCAGTGAAGAACTGCCAAATTTAGCATCATTTGCCTCCATTAAAGGGACTTGTTTGTTCAGAGAATTTGCATTTCATGTGATGTTTTTCTTTTCTCCTTATGTTGCAGGAGAAGCTATGCCACTGGCTTGCGGGTTCTGCTTAGGCTCACTTTCAGCATCTCCTTGTTCTGTGATTATGGAAAATTGGAGACGTTTCACTTTGTTTTCATTACGGGTCAGTTTCTTGATGGACACTTGGGTAAGCCTGGTCCACTTGGAGTTGGGGAGGTTTGAACAAGCCCCCAAAGGCTCAGGATCTGGTTGTAAATGTTTCCCAAGTATATGACCCTCCTGAGAAACGAGCAGCCTTTTAGTTTTCCCTCCTGTGGATTTACAGCTCCCATCGGATCTGCAGCCATGTGCAGCCGCCTGCCAAGCCGTGCTCATGTGTGTGCACAGCATCGGAGTGGCTCCGGCCATCCCTGCCCGGGAGAAATGCTGCTGCAGGAATTCCCAGGAGTGCAGCAGGAGAGGCATTCCTGCATGCCAAGCCCAGTACCCCAGCAGCTCCACCTCGTCAGGTTACAGCTGTGGGGGATGCCAACACTTCCTCCGGGTGTATTCTGGGGCAGGATTTGCTCCAACGTGATTTATTTAAGGCTTCCAGAGCTTTTGACTCACATGGATTACATCAGCTCCTGGGTTCCCCAGTTGATTCACCCTGTGCTGAAGGTACAGCCCACTAAGAGATATGGTGGATTTTCCATCACCTGATGTTTCCAGGCAGAGGCTGGAGGTATTGCTGGGAAGAATGCTTTGGCCACAGTCAAAATCCTGGGCTCAGTAATGGGGTAGAGATTTTAACCAGCTTTTATATAGGGAGGTCAAAGAAGATGGTGGAACAGCCCCTTCTGCTATTGCATCTCCCACTCTATTGGAAATACAAGGGACTTGCCATTGGCACTGGGTGCTGCTTCTCCCATGAATAACTCACCATTGGTGCGGTTCTCAAAGATGAGTTTGTCGTTGCACTCCTGCTCGTCCACACAGCCACAGATGTAGATGATCCCATCCTCGCTGGGCTGGTGGCTCATGATGCAGCGTGAGGTGTTGTAGTTGGGGACCATGAGGTTTTCGATGGGCCGGTGGGGGTTGTGGCAGAGGGTGCTGATCCTGATGCTCTCATTGTCCTGTCTCCTGCATGTGACAAATGAACCAACACAGCATTAGCCTGGCAGCTCAGCCTTTGTGTCACCTGTGTGTCACCTTGAACCCAATTCTAAGATCATTTCTATCAAGTTGTGTAGGGAATGACTTGTTTGCAGTGGTTCTGGTATAATTCTACTTACATGCACTTATAGGACCATTGATGGACTGGGCCTGCACGGACTACAGCATTGCAGCTATTCCTGGATGTGTTCAAAGGAAATGACAACCATTAATTACTTTTCCAGGGACAGCCTCTGCCTCCTGACCTGCTGGTGCAAAGTGGAAGGGTGAAGGTATGGAGAAGTTTCACAACATTTTTGAGGCCACCTGGGGAGTCAGACATAAAAGCTGAGGAAAGAATCTAAATTTGTCACCCTTTCAATGGTGCAGTCCCCCAGTTTCAGTGCTCCCCAAATTTTCTTGGGGCTACCAGGTAATTTTACAGAGGAGCTTCCAGCTGAAGAGTCCTTGGAGGGTGAGATCCCTTCTCCATGGACTGCCAAGACTGGGCACCTGGAGGACATGAGCATGGGGCCAAAGCTGCTGCTGTGACTCAGATACCCACTCAGGAGAAGTTCAGATGATCCAGGTACGCCTCAGCAAGAGACCAACAAGCAGCAAGGCTGGCCTGGAAGTGAGCCCTGCCTGCAGGGATCTTACTCTCTGCATGAATCTTAGAATGGGATGGGAGATGCTGGGAGGGGTTGCCAGGTTATTTGTGACTGTGTAGCTGCCTCACCTCATCTGATATACAATGCAGGGTGCAGTTCCATCCTGTGCAGTGGGATTGCTTCTCTGGAATGGACATTCATGCTGCAGGAGCCTTGCTTTATCCTGTACATGTAAGCTGCCAATGGGAAAAACCCAGCGACATGCTGGATTGCCTACCCAGGATTTAAGATGGCTTCTCCATGTGTGTTTAGGGGAATTTGGGGCAGGGGGTGGATTTTGTTGTTTGTTTGTTTGGGTTTCTTGTTGTGTTTTGCTTTTTTAAAGGCCCATAATGTAGCAATTACGCTGAGGCAAACTCCTACTGAAAGCTGGCATACAGCATTCACGCTAATTAGCAGGTTGAGATAAAGCCTAGCGATAAGTGCTTGGCTGGCTTTCACTTTGGCAGCCAAATTAAAAGGGAAAGTGGAGGAAAATCACTCTGGGCAGACCCAATATGGATGTTTTTTTAGTTTTGCTCATGGGGACCAAAAAGCTGGGGGAGGCACTCTTCCGGGCCAAACCATGAAGTGTGTGCTTGGCCTGAAACGCAAGATTGCGTTTCCTGTCCAGGCACCTCCCGCAGGACCAGGAAAGGGCTTTTTCCAGGGGATGGGAAAGAGGCGGGTTAAACCCAATGGGTTAACCCCAGTGTTAACTGGTAAATATAATACTGGAAAATAAACTGGTACTAATTAAAGGGCAGACCAAATAATGTTTTTACTGTGAACTGTAATTTTAATTATGACAGAATCAAAGAAAGAGGAAAAGAAAGTCCTGAATTATTGCAAAGGACAATATCCCAAGCGTGAGGTACATGCATGAACCCCTTCTTACCCCCCATCTCCCCTTGGGGAGGGAATATCCTCTCACCATATGGCCACGCAGATCTCATAGGGGTCCTCGCAGTAGGAGTTGAGGTTGCAGTTACTGTAGCACACCTTGTCCTCGCAGGCCGGGGGTGTGGAGTCGCACCACTTGCACAGGTTGGTCTTGAGGCTGCGGCGGGCACCGGCACTGCAGGCTGCGGAGCAGAGAGGGGCGGCAGGGTGAGCGCGGCCGTGCTCGCCCTCAGCAGGGAAAAATAACCACCATTGCCAGCGATTCATACAGCCCGTGGAGAAGGAGCCTGAATTGACCCTATTTCTCCAGGCATTTTTTAATAGCTTTCATTTTGTTCTCCAGTGCCCAGTCAAATGTGCTTTGGGCTATGCCAAAGCCTAGAGGAGATGGGGGAATGCTGTGGGCAGGTCCTGCCGGACAAGAGCCTGGGAAACTGCAGAGAATCACGTTTTCCCTCTGTATTTCCTGTACCATTTATCATCAAGAGGAAATTTACTTCTTCCTCTATAACCTAGGCTCAAATTGGCATTTCCCCTCATCCCGAGTACATTTGGCATTTAGAAAAGGGAGATCTCCGGTTCTCTGTATGCCTGAAGACTTCATTTATTCCCCTCCCAGCAGGAAGAGAGGTGCTGGGGTGGGATGTATGGCCAGGCTGGGACAGCTCCCTCCTCTCCTGCTGTTTCCTCACCCTCCCCCTTCTTATTCAAGCTGGGAAATGTGTTTGCTACCCACTCCCCAAGCATCTGTGGCTGAGACTTCCCAAGCTCTGGGGCAACAGGACTGCTCCCTCCAGGGCTCCATTGCCCTCTCTGCCCCATCCCAGCACGAGATGCTCTCCCGCCCCTGGAGCCCTGGATCTGCCACAGCAGCAGGAATAACTGCTGCCTGTGGGGAGCTGCTCTGCTGGTATCTCACAGGCATAACATTATCTCTGTTTTTATAGAAAGAGTGCATGAACCATGCTTGGTTAAGGGATAAATCCCAGCTAAATTTAAACTTCCTGTCTTAAGGCTGCTAAAAGTCTTTAAAAAAAAAAAAAAAAGCCACTCAGTGGCTTATGTAGGAATATATATTTATACTTTTTTTTGCTTACATATATGGACTGCAAAGAGTCCAGGTATGAACCTGAACTACAGCACCTAATTTTTGGAAAGTTTAAGCCATCTGTGATTCTCTGGCTGCCATGTCCCTGAGCCACTCAGCAGTGCTGGGTGCTTCCAACCCCTGTGGAAAGGGCAGTCATGGCTCACTGTGCTGCCATAGCCATCACAAGGTTTTCCATCACCAGCTGTGAGTCTGAAGAAAAAAAATTGCAAAATCCCTGGCTATGGCTTGGGAAGCCTCAGCCCCTGCAAGCAGGGCACTGCTGATCCAGCACAGCCACGGGCAACTCCAGGTCTGTCAGCAACGTGCAGGATCTCCTGTGTTCTTGGTGGTCACATCTGTGATCTGCCTGTGTTCCACAGCTGAGCCCACAGACCCTTTTTAATGCATTTACTGTCCCAGCAGCAAAAAGGGGTTCTTCACTTCTCTGCTCCCCAAATCCAGGGCATGCAGCCTGCTCTGACAGCATCTCACATGCTTGCTCTGCTTCCCTCACCGGCCCAGACCCGCCCCTCTCCCCCCACTGTGACAGTCGTAAAGAGTTGCTGGAAGGCTCCCACACAGAAATAAACCATTTACAAGCTCCCATGGCCTTGTATGTAGGGCCAAGGTTAATGGTGGAGGGGAGACCTGGGTGCAGAGAAAAAGCCTGTTGCATCTGAAGGCTGGAAGGAGGAAATTTTCTTTTAAATGATCCATGCCAGGCTTGAAATGCAGCTCAGCAGGGATTGTGTTGTGCCTGGTTTTGGGGCAGCTGGGAGCAGAGTGGGTGAAGATGTTGCCCCCTGCCATGTATCCCCCCCCATCCGCGGGGCTGCTCTGGCCCTGCTGGGGCAGCCTGGGATTTTGTGACCCACAGATCCAATGACCCACATCCATCCAAGGGTTAGCTACCCAAACCATGGCTTCAGCTGGGATTGGAAGCACCTGCAGCCAGCATGGGCTACCCTCACCTCCCTGCCTTGCTCTGCCAGGGCAGAGCTTGCAGAATCTCAGGCAAAACTCCACTGGAGGATGAGAGTTTCCAGCGTGGAACAGAAATCAAGCCCAGCATTTCTGTGCAGCCTGCAACCCACAGCGACAGCTACCTCACCCTACAAACTCAATTTGCAGTATTTCATGGGAACAGAGAATTGAAGGTAAGCTGGTTTCTCCCCCAAAACCCAAGCCCTACCACACTCAGGCCTGTGCCCTGGTGGTGTCGCTGCCATAGCTCCTCTTCCACCCTTTCAGCTCAACTCATCCAAGCCATGGCTCACATGCTGAGCTCACAGCAAGCTGGTGTGGGATTAGCTCAGAACCAACAAGCCAGGGTTACCTGGGGACCCTGCAGAGGAGCAGCAAAAGGGCAAATCCAGGTTGTGGATGTTGCTGGTGAAGGATAGGGTTAGTTAGTTAGGTATTTATGTCCACAAGGTACATTATTTACTTATTTATGTCAAGGGTTTGCTTGAGATTTCAGAGCAGAATGTCAGACTTGCCAGTATTGCACTGGCGTGTGTGGTGGGGATCTTGACTTGGCTGCACTGTGCAGAGGGGAAGCCAGGACAGATGAAAGAGTTAAATATGGAAACAAGATCCAGAGATACAGCAATAACTGGACAAAATTCTTTGGAAACAAATTGTTCTAAACTAACTCAGGCTGTGATTCTGTTATCTGCTCTGCAAGAAAGATCAGAGCAGGAGTATCTCTTTTTTTCTCTCCCCCCTGTCATTCTTGTCCTAGGAAGCTAAAAAGAAGAGCACAAAGCCCACTGCAAGTTTCTTCAGAATTTGTGTCCTTGAACCATCAGCTCGTAGGTGCAATTTAACTGCCACATCACTCATCTTGGTCCTGATTAGACCCAGATGAACACTTTCAATATTAATAGTCGGATGATTTAATAAAGCTGCACAAGTGGTAAAAGTAACAATACACTTCCATAAACGGGTTCCAGATGTTGCCAAGGCAAACGCTAAACATCAAAATACAAACTTAAAAAAAAAAAAAAGCTAAAAAAAAAAAAGCTGGATAAGCAAAACTTGGAACAAACTATAAACTAATTAAATGTGGGTTGAGTTTTCCAAAAATAAATTGAAGCCATAAGGACGTGATGTGAGCCAATAAATAGTGCAGTTAGTCAAAGTTATTGTGGAACGACGGTTGGAAAGATGGTTTGAAGTCACCGATAGGTAGGCTCACAGTGAGCTTGGCTTCCCATCAATAGGAAGGCTTGTTCTCCTGTGCACAAGAGTGGGATCAAATCCTCTGGTATCTATAACTGGGACCCCAGAGAGGTTACTGAGAGAATATGAGACGATTTTTAAGTCGGGGAATAAAGAAAAAATGATGCCAGGAGTGCCTGTGTCTCTCCTGCAATAGCAGCAGGGGTGATACCACCACCCAAGGACATTGGGATATTTTTTCATGTGTGTCGGGGCAGCCGTCCAGCCTCTCATTGCCTGCAGGGCATCCACAACCTCTGCTTGGCCACCTGCAAAGCCCATGGAAACACCACTGCTGCTGTCAATAACCCACCCTCTTCCTCATACAAGAGTCATTGAAAACAACTCTCCAAGAGAATTTCACCCCAGTCCCACAGCTGCAGCCACAGAAGCAGTCAGTCCCCAGCAGATGAGTTTTTTGCCAGCGGTGACTGCGGCTGCAAGAACATGGTGGGGGGATTTTGTGAGCCCCTCTCTACCACTCCAGCCCCAGAGGGCAGGTGGGTCATCCAGCACCTAACTCTGGCTCCAGCTTTCCACACGCTGCAGTCCCCAAGGAGGGAGAATCACTACGGAGCAAGCCAGGGGTGCTTTGGGGTGCAGGCATGGCACATCCTCTACAGGCAAGCAGAAAGCGCCTCATGGCCGAGGCAATGGCAGGCAGTGCATTTTCACTGAGGGGCAGAACGAACACTTGCTCTTCTCAAGTATTCTCCCTGAAATGCTGTTTTGGTACAACTAAACAGCAGATGGGCTAAGGGAATGCTTGGAGCGAGATGCTTGGGCACTTATCCCTGTTCCCAGCTCTCCCCTTCCCAAGGTGGAAGGGGACAAAGGCCTCTGCCACACAGGGCACACAGATCATGCTCTGTCTTGCAGTGATAATTGTCCTTATGTTGCTTGTATTTCTCAAGGACAAAGAAAAATTCGTAATTTTTAGGTCATAAATGTTCTACAGTGAGGTCTATCACCCCTTTTCTGCTTATCTCCAAGCACCTTGGGATGGGGCTGACGCAATCTCAGTAGTCACAGAGGGCTGCCCAGATTGCTATTGCTGAACTGGCTCCTGGAGCTCCCTGCAATGTCTTTTCCATGCAGGTCAGTCAACCTGTAATCCCCAGGCTTTGCACTGGGAGAGACTAAGGCCAGGGAGATTAGTTGAGATGCTCTTTGCTTTCTCTCATCAGCAGCGCACTTAAACACAGTACTGGGGAGCTCCTCTAACTTAACCCTGTAGCCCTGTTATTCCTGGAAAGCCCCTGATATGTGCCCTGGTGGAAACAAAACCTGCACTGGGACCTGCTTTCCCACCTGGGTGAGCCTGGGCTCGGTGGCGAGTTCTGCGTCTGCCGCCAAATATAGGATTAGGTTTTGCTTTGGGCTTTTATCCGTGGTTAATGACACAACTATGCACTAACAGAGCCTCTCATAAAATTATTATGAGAACAAACAAATTCCTTCCCTTTTATATGCAGTACTTTGTTTTTAAGATTAATCCAACAGCAGAGCTGATGGGCTCTGTTCCCTTGCTGACCCATGTGAGAGCACCAGGTGTTCCCCATCACCAGGTTACGCCACAGCTGCGTCCTCCATGATGCAACAACCAGTGCCACAGATGAGCATCAGGGTAATTCCTATGCCCCAATTTCCAGGAGATTCTGTGCAGGGTCAGAGGTTCCCATGGCAGTTGTTCAGCGTGACCTGTGTAACAGTGATCCCGGACGTTTTGGTGTCAGTTTAAGCTAGATCTGACCTGTCAAAAAACACCTGGTCTTGTTGCAGCATCGTGCTATGCTGCAGAATCTCCCCAGAACCAGACCTCAAAGTGTTGTACTTCTATTTTGGATGCAGCTCAATTTCCTCCAGCAGACTCCTGTTCTCCTGTTTTCCTGGTGCTGCTTTCAGCAGCTGAACCAAAGAGATTTTTAGTATCAGGCTGCTCTTCTCCATCCATGTGTTTTACACTGTATCTTTGTCTTCATAGGAGAGGTAGAGCAGTCCGAATGAAGCTGAAAAAACTTATCATCCCAGTTTTTGCCTCTGAGGCAAGACACAAGCCACTGGCTCTCCCAGGAAATCCATCAGTGCTCAGGCTGCATTCAGATCAGGGGACTCAGGCTCCACCCTCAGGTATGTGGTCCCACATCGTCCTGCATAACAAATACTGTATTTGGCAGAGTACAGTATGGAGCAAGGAATGAGCCAGAAATGTTTCCTGGTGCATAAAAAAGGACTGATTTTGATTATGTTAGACACCAGTGCTTCCAGTGCCAGAAGACATGCAGTATACATTTCTTTTTTGCTTGGACCTTCTTCAAACAGGCTGGTAACTGACTTACTCTACCACTTATTTTTCCTTTGTGAAAATATCCCTTTAAATTCAGTGTTTAGCAAATACTGCTTAGTCCCATTACAAAGTAAATTGGGTATGGATCATACCAGCAGGCTTCTCCAGTCTCTTTCAGATGCTTAAATTACATCATGATCTAACTTTACCCTGGGGAGGGACAAGCTCTGCAGATTACTGTCTGTCCTTCTGCTTTGGTAATCTCCGGTATTGCTCAGGTGCCTTTCACAAGTTTTCTGTGCATCAGCGCAATGACTCTTCTTTGGGGGCGTTGGGATGTTTCGTACTGAGGTACCCCAGGGTTGTGCCCCAACAAAGCCAGCAACATCCAGGCAAGCTGGAATGCCAGGGGTCAGTGAGGAGATGCCTGGCACTCAGCAGGCAGAATTTGGCCAGAGCAGTTTCTCTTTGATTTTGGTCAGTTGATGTCTGGGAGAGGACAGGGGAGTGTGCCTGGCCATGCTCTTCTCCATCTGCCTCAGACACACTTGTGTCCCCCATCCACAGAGACAGGATCTCAAGTTTCCTTCACAGATTTCACTTTCTGACCCCCAAAGATGCTTCTGCTGGGCCAAGCCCTGCTCCATCCCTCTGGGCCCCTGAGGGTCTGGGTGCTGGTGTCCAGCATTGGGGGCTGGCAGGGAGCAGTCTGTGTCACAGCACAGCTGGGCCAGCAGGGATGCCTCTGGCAGGGGGGCTGCAGGGGCAATTATTTGCTATATTGTGCTCTCACTTGTGTTTAAAAACAACAACAGCTCAACTGACTCATAGATCCTACGGCCTCTGAGTCACTTTTTATTTCTGGATTTCACTGCTCTGCCCTTTGCAATGAAGGGAGTTGCATGCTTACACACACACACACACATCAAGTTCACATTTGTTTTTCCCCTATGAAAACAAAACAATTTCCATACCGTTAACGAAACAGAAATTATTTGACTTTGCGTACTCTGGCTTATATTTTCCATTGTATAAACTCTGCAGATGAAATAATGATGGTTGTAAAGTAAACTTCTCTCTTTTTTTTTTTTTTCCTTTCCCTTTCCAGGCAGCCTCTTTTTGAAATAGCAATAGGGAGTCACTTACAGGCTTGGCTTGTGCTGTGCCTGTAGTAATTAACCCCTTCATCCCTAGTTTTTCCTGTGTTGGAAGTTAGCCATGGCGTGGGTGAAGGCATCAGCAGGTCTCTGGGTCTAGAAGCAAAGCAGGGGAGAAGAGCAGGCAGGGAAATGTGGGAAAAGAGGCCAAGAGCTGCTCCATGCAGAGCAGTGGTGTGTGCCTGGAGCTATACACTCGTGGGCTGGACAGCTTTCCTGGGAGAGTCAGGGTGCTGGCACTGCAAGGCCTGAGATACCTGCAGTCTTCCTACACATCCCCTTTTTTTGGGTTCAAATCAGCACCACTGTTTTGTGTTTAGCAGGGCAGCCCTGTCCTGGGTCACCTCCCTTCCTTCTCACTTCCTGGGGACCACCAGTAAAATGTTCTCTCTCCTCCAAACACCACTGCAGAAATAATCTGTGGTAAATAATTAATCACCTAATCTTGCTCTTTCTGTTTACAGGGCCGTTATGATTTTATGAAGTACTCTGAGGAAAATTATGAGGGTGAGGTAATACCTTATCCAGCAGCAGATCCAGCTGGAGCTGAGTGTGCGAGCACGTGCCTGCCTTCCCCCGTGGGATGGGGTGAGCTGCCCTCCCTGTGAGGGTGTGAGCTCTGCTCTCTGATAGACTCTTCCCCTCACACACAATCTGTTTGTCTTCAAGGCCTCCACACATGCCACAAGCATTTTTTCCTAATCACATTTATCATGCAATGGCAAAACCCTGCATCCCCCCAGCACTGGATCAGATGCTTCACTGATGCCTGTCCCAGGCGGGTTAGTGACACTGACTGAGATACTGCTCCTCTTCCCAGACTGGGTGATGTGTTTTATATTATTTCTCTTGGATTTATTAAGCATTATGTAACTGGCTAACCAATCCCGCATGCGATGCAATCGTGGCTGATTTCATGTCAGTGGAAAGTAAACAAAAAATTGCTCTGAAGTGGCTGAACTGAAATCCATTTCCACATGCAGAGCAATTCCTGGAGGATCTTTCCCATCTCCTCGCAGCTAATTTGCATCCAAGCTCTCATGCAACCCATTAAAAAAGAGTTATGGAAAAATTGCACCTAGAACGTGACTGTTTTATAAGCAAAAATTATTAAGATGAGGTTTATTTTACTTAAATATTTTTAAGTAAGTTTGTTGATTTCTGCTGTTCCTCGAAATATGTAACACTTGCCTAGTTTTTGTCTTCTAGCTGGGGAACTCCTTCAAATGTGAAAATTACTCACCAAAGAAAGTCTGGCATTAAAGTGTGGAAAACCAGGCAAGCCAGCCCTGCAGTCTTGAGGTCCTGAAGCCCAGCAGGGGCCAGCCCAACATGACAAGGAAGATGTTCTGCCCTTGCTGAGCTTTGGAAGGTGATTATACCTCCATTAGACTCTGAATTCAAGCTCTTTCAGGAGCACTTTCTTTCTGGTGTCAAGGACAGCATCCTTCCCATTAACGCCAGTTTGCATCCAGACAGATTTAGCTGAGGATGAGGGAACCTGGAATGGATAAAACAGTAGTGGCCTTGCACTATTTCATTTGTTTTTCTCAATGTCTTTGAAACCTTTAGCAATGTCTGAAAATGTCGTATTTCTGGATCCATTTCACTGACACACTTCACTGAAATACCAGAAAAGTTGGTGGTTGGGGCTTATCTGGTTGCATTTTATTTGCATTATTTTTCAGTAAGTCTCTGAGGCAGCCAAGCACCTGCTTCACCTGGGTAAGGAGCTAAGTTCAATTAAGCTGAAATGCTGTATTAGACCTAGCTGGGTTCATGGATCATGTAACATCATTGCCACTTGCTGGGCTGCAATTTGAATATAAAGGGGGCACCAAGCCATGATCCAGGGACAGATGCTGGTGGTGAAGGGGCAGGATGGGACAGCCCTGAAGGCAATGCTGGTGGGCAAGTTCCCAATTTCATGTGGGTGTCACCACTGCACCTAACTTTGTGCTGACTTGCTAGATGAGCAAAGTTGTCCCAAAACAAGGAGAAAACTTACAAATTAGGCATTTGTCCCCTCTTCTGCAGGCTAGTTTACTTGTTTGTGAGGTGAGCAGGGATACTCTGCATCCTTCCTTGAAAAGACGGCTCAAGGGAAGGTTGAAGATTAGAACAGAAGGTTGGCACAAGAGTCCCTCACATTGCACAGGACAGCAGCTTAACAGTAGGGATTTTCTCTGCCTACCTACTGCATGTTGTGGGTCCCTGTGTAATTACAACCAGTAGCTCCAGAGCCACTACCAGGCCAGGCAAAGTCTTCCCTGGCAGATAAAAGCAGGTGTGAGACTGCCCCGTAATACCTGTACTTATCCCTTTAGGCACTTGTCAGCCACTGGATAAGTATTGGGCTATGAATGTTAGCGGTGAGGAGCTATGACACAAACCAAGTTTTGCAGCCATTCTGTGTCTGAAGATACAACCTTGTCTGGCAACAAGTCCCCTTCATTGCACCTACGCCCCCATTTCTTTTTTTTTCTTATCTTTAGCTGTACTTTCTACCCTGTGTTATTTTAGAAAAGCCTAGAAGGAGCAAGCCAAGCCAGCAGCACAGCCTGAACAGCAAGTTTGGGTCTGGGGGGAAAAAAAACCCCACAGCCAGGGGTCAAGCCAAAAGAAAACCACACATACAATGTAGTGACCTGCACCAGCCTCACAGCATGGCCCCACTGCCACAGCAACATCCACCAGCCCAGCCAGCAAGCAAGGGGAACGTGCCATTCCTCTTTGGCAGATGGAAAGCAAAGCAACTTACTCAAGGTTTGAGGAGGCGGGGAAATGCTGAGTTTCAGCAGCTGATACATAATTTTAGCAGCTCTGCCAGCCCCTCTCCTTATCTGGAGCCTTGCAGGGTGAGGCAATGCATTATCGGCACTTCACGGCATGGAGCGTATGGGCTGCCAGTGGGGTTTGCAGAGAGTTAAGCAGGCACATCCCCACTGGAAAGTGCCTTCTCATGATTGGGGATTTGCATGCCATGTTTTCAGAAGGCTCTGAGATTTCAGCCCTTTGAAGAGCACTTGGCAGTGATCCGGTTTTGACTAAATTCTTGTCTTAGCAATAAGTCCCTTCCTCCACCCCCCACACTGCCTGGGAGCAGGAGTCAGAGCCTGGCCACACACTGATGGTTTGAGCTCATCCTGTTGCAAGTTGCTGCAGAAATTGCTGAGGATTTTAAAACACTTCTAGGGAGCTGGATGTCAGAAAGCAAGAGTCAACCAACTCTACACTCTTGTTGCCATCGTTTTTGTTGCTCTTGTTTCTGCAGAGACATCAACAGTCTATCCTATATCCCATTTAACTGCAGCTTCTGCAGCTCATTCTCAGAAGATGCAGCAGTCATGAGTCCCCTCTTTTACACAGAGAAAGCAGCAGCAGTGAACCAAGAGACAAAAGCACGAGAGCTGCAAGTCAGTAGCAGACACTGCTCTGTCTAAACTACTGGCGTTCAAGTAAAACTAATGAGCAGCAGTCAGGGGTTTTTTACTATTATCATCATATTATGCTCTGGAATTCAATTTTCTGTATATTTTTCAGGCTCTGCATGAATCCTGGATCTCCATGAATAGATGGAATTGAAATTTAAGGATACCATCCAAATAGGTAAACACGTCAGAAACATTATCTGGGTCACATTTGGGCAACAGGGTTTGCTCTGTTTTAAGTGCAAATGGTTTACTGATGATTTAGATGAACTTCCTGAGGAGAGTTTGAAATTCCTGGCACATGTTCGGTTTTCCATCTGCTAGAAGGTCTTTGATGAGCCCACAAAGAGAAGTTAGACTGGAGCTGCTGCCCTTCATCTCTCGTTGGACTTCTTATGATTGACTAGTTTGTAATTTTTTTTGCATTTGTTTTGCTTTGATTCCCAAGGCGAAAAAGGGTTTGCAAGGGTCCATGTGACAAGCTTCTGGGGCAGAGATGTTCTGTGAATTCTCCAACCATGTGCTGTCATCAATTTGTTCTGACACTGTCAGTTCTTTATGTCTGCTAAAATTATTATGTAAAGTCGAGTTTTGCCCTTGTTTAGGCCAGATCTAACAGCAATTAAGTAATTTGTGCTGTCAGAGGGAACTTGAGGCTAGCCTGGGTTACAGATGCTAAAAACCTTCTCCCTTCTCCTGATGTGTCCCATGTTTAGTGCATAAATAGATGGTGTGTTCTTCTCTTTCATGCCTTTCTTCATCTCTTAAAAAATATCTTTTAAGGAGCTTGTATGGTAACTTACCGAAAAGCACTGCCCAATAGGGTTGAATTCAAATGGAATATTTTCCATTTTTTTTAAAGCAGAAAAAAGCTATGGCAGAAGGACAGGGGGAGCAGCGTTCTGGAAAGAAATTTTTTTCAGGAACGGAACCAAGAATCCTGTTGACAGAGCCTGAAGAGCTTTTTCTCTGAACAAGGAAGTAACAGGAGTTTGTGTGTCTTTGCAATGCCTCTCAAGAGAGGCCACTTGCAGGAGTAGGAGAAGGTTCCCACAAGTCCCAGCCCCTCGGCAGAGCGGCAGGCCAGCTCCAGAGAGACTCAACAGGTGGAGGGGATGAGGTTCAGGAGGCAAAGCTGCTCTTCCAGCTTGCAAAAAATGACAAAGTGGGGAATGTTCTGTATCCACCATCTCCTGCTCCAAGATCTCATCATTTTGCTGTAGTGCCTTGTCTTTTCAACTCAGCATCCTGCCTCTGGACATCTCCTGAGACATGCCACAGTCTGAATATGCTGAGCAGTATTTCTGCCCAAGAGCTGCTTCCCAAGCCACAGCCTGTTGCAGAGCTGATAACCCTGGCAAGGGTGAAAGGAAGGCTCAGACATTTGTGATGCTGTTTCACAAACAGGTGAGCACAGGGCATGCATACTAAACCACAATAAACATTTGCTGAGATCTAGCCCCCATGCTAAGAGCTTCTGCCTCTAGTGGGAATGTCTGCATTTTCTTCCACTGAGTGCCTTTTGACATAATAAAGACATGGCAGGAACTGAGCTCTCGGGGGATCCATTGGTCTTATTTTTGTGGATGCTTGTACCCTGGGTCTGTTTGAAGAAGGATGATTCATTCATCTGCTTGAGCTTATGGCTCTGTGTGTCACTTCCCATTGTAAGAAGAAGGGTCTTGTTTGCTATCATGGACTGGTTGGGGCTAATTTTCAGATAAATCTAGCATGGAAAAATTGCTTTACGCAGCAAGACAGAGGCTGATTCAGTTTCTACCATGCTGGATGCTCGTGTTTGGAGTCTCCAAGGCAGGAAGTTTCATCAAGCAACATCAAGCAGATGTTCCTCATCATGTTCCAGCTGCATTGACTGGTAACCTGCTCAGTCAAACACTTGAGGGAGATAGAGCCGTTCATTCTGCATGGATGGTAGTTTATTAAATGATCCACCTGGAAACAGCAATGGATTTTTAAAAAGAAATATCTGCACCAGTGTTTGTTGTAAATGCACTAGAAGCACTTGTGGACATGGCACTCACAGGAACCGTTTCTGGGAAGGGGCCTGAGTTACTGATTTTGCACGAAAAGTGAAGAAATTTTTCTCTATAATTTCACTGCTGGGCACAGTATGAATCCACATTGGCAATACCATATTTCTGATGGGGTACACAGTGAACTATGGCAATGCAGCATATAGTAAGCACTCTGGTTTGGGATGGTTGAAGTGAGAACAGATCAGTATCAAAATCCTAGGGTTTTGCATTGTTGATCTAAGGAGAAGGCCACCCTTATGGCCAGGAACTTCAGATATCTCTGGGCTTTCCAAATGAAAAGATGTGTGTTGTTCCCACAGGGAACATCTTCTCAGGGATGTTGGAGGAACTGAAGAGATTAAGAGAGATTTGGATATTGGGGCAATATCACACATCTGTGGGTGTTGGCTCAGGTGATTGCTTCAGGACTCCGCCCTGCCTGGACCCCAAAGCAGAACGATAAACCAGCCCTGGCTGCCATGGCTATGCTGGTTCCCATTGCTGGCACAAGCACATCTGTGCTGCTTTGCATGCAGGGCATGCATTAGAGGGTGTGTGATGGTTCTGGAGGCCTGGACTCTCCAGCTCCAAGGCATGGCCAGAGGACTTGCCATTGTATGTTTCAAGGACAGGACAACATCTCTTCGCAGGCAGTCTGGAACTTCCTTCAGCAACCTTCAGGCTTCACCACCACTGACTCTGGATCCAAGGTGGAAGGTGCTGGGGACAGCTTTCTTTGGACATCTACTTATCCAGAAAGACTGGAGTTTGGGGTCCAGTGGAGAGTAACTGACATGGAGCTAAAGGGAACATCTCCATCCACAGTTTGGGAAGGTGAGAGGTCTTCCTGCAGGCAGAATCTGTCCAATATGATGCCGTTTCAACTACTTTGAAAGCTGTGGTCCACTTTGAGAGAGGCATGGATGGAACTGGAGGACAGGACCCTGCAAAGTGACACTCTGCAGCTGCCACCACTGGAACCACATCTCAGCCCCCCACTACAGCTGGAACTGCACATTAGTCCCCCAGCTACAGAATGCTCAGGCTGATTGCTTCAAATCACTCAGCTCAAATAGTGAAGAGGTCCCTAAGAAAAGAAAATTAATCTTGAATCCAAATAAGCCTGTGCAGTCTAGGGTAGGGGTTGCGTTTAAGCACGTCCCTGGGCTGCTAGAGTTCACATGGGCCGTAGCCCTCTGTCCAGCACAGCCTGGTGGGCTGCGGTCACAGCTGGACACATTAATGACCCACATGCCAGGACTCATTTGCTGTAGTATAAATCAGCTGTCATTTGTTCCTGCTTATCAATGGGAAGGAAAACACTGCAGTGGAACAGCTCCATGAAAGGGTAAGTCCTGGAGCCATATAATTGGTAGGAGCATGGGCTGCAGTGGGGATTGCACGATAAACGGGCTCTCCCACTTCTCCTAACATTTTGACAGTTACCAGAAGCTGGCAGCAGAGTTTCAACCCTACATGGGATGTAACAAAAAGATGAACCAACTGAAGAAGAAGAAATACGACTCTGATAGATGCTACAGATCCTTTCCGGAAGCAGGATCATAACTGTTGACTCTGAATTTAGGGATGTGCACGCAAGCAGGGCCAAGACAGCTTTCAGCCACCCCTCCACTTCCCCCTGAAATCCCTAAGGAAACGTTATCCCACAATTGGGGTCCAGCATGGACATAAAGTAGCTGTAATCCCCAGGTTTGATAGGGCAGGCAGCCATCAGTGGTGTTATCTTCCTTTTGCATGGAGGCCCCTTCCAGCGTGAGGCTTTCACTTGGCACACAGTGCTAAACTCGGGATGTGAAAAGAGCAAAGCGTGTGGGAGCTGCTGATTTTGTCTCCTTGGTGGGACTGTTTTTTTTAATAGAAAGATCAGATGTTGCGCTTCCTTGAAAACATGACAATCTATGGGAGAGTTCATTAGTTTATGGCAAGTTGCAACACTGTGGAGCCTGGCTGAAAGCAAATGTTATTGCAAAGAGTTATCACTAAGGGGAGAGGAAAACAATGTCCTGAGGAAATAAACTCGACAGAGCACATCACGGAGTAATATAAAGCTGTGGAGTACAGGCAATAGAGCGGAAATCTTGCTCAGAATAAAAGCCCCCAGTCACCTGTTTATAATGCCAATGTTTGCTTTCTGCATGTTCAGTGAATACATGGGATGCATCTGTCCAGAAATCTATCTCTAATGGGAGTAACAAGTACCATGATTGCAGCTGGCTGAACTTATTTACTACTAGTACACAAAAATGTCTTTGTGACCATCATTAAATAGTGTTAACACCAGTAAACATCAGTTTTAGTGTTGATTGTTTGGGTTTTTTTGTTAGAAAATTGTGTTTTAATTTCAAGTTGCATGGAATATTTAAAAACTACTTTTTTCCACAAAGCCCCCTACTAAAATATAGAGTGAAGCAGCTTTACTGATGACCAACCTGTCACGAGTCTGAGCAAACCTGGAGGTGCAAGGGGAGAGGAAAAGCCAGTTTTCACAAATCTGGCATAGCTGTAAACTGCCACTCTTCTTAACCTTCAGTTAATCTAATTTACACCAAGGACTGGAACTGTAGCAACAGATTTGGAGATGTGTAAAAGTGAATTCAAAATAATCCATCGCTTACCTTGCTGAATCTCATGGCACTTGCAACATTGCAGAGGATTCCAGTCACCATTGTCAGGGTTTTTCTTGTGTTTTCCCCTTTTATTTCCTAACTGGAGAATTAGTTGCATCTTTGTTCTTATTTAGTCTGCGTTGCAGCATGTTTCTCCTTCAGGCAGCGGGATCCTGTGCAGGCTCCCAACCCAGCTACCTACACCAAGCCAATGTGGGGCTCTTGTAGCCCCTCGGAGTTTTTTGAGGGTGGTAATTTCTTCCTTGGTGTTTTGGCTGTCTTAAATCTATACTAGAGCAAAACATGGTGCGCCTTGAGATGGATTGTTATAACCAGCCCTGCATCCCTCTGTCCTGGGGTGGGCAGTGCCCACCTCCATGTGCTGCATAACCTGGGAGGAGAGGTTTGCTCGGCTGCTCTGGCTCATCCTTGGACCTGCAAAGCTCCTTTCTGCAAATGCCTGTGAAATGGAGAGTAACTCTTCCTTTGTCCTTTTCCTTCCCTCATGCACTCACCAGATCAGGTTTAACCTGGTGTTCCTCAATTGTGTGTGCATTGGTGTTGGGTTACAATCTCAATAGCTCCGCTGCCTGAGGAGCAGGCTGGCATTTTGTTGGCGCTACAACCCCTGGTTTTAGCTCTGGTGACCTCAGTAAAAAAGGGGCCAATTTCTTGAACAAGCTGCTTGAGGAGCCTGGGATAGGTCAGAGATTTCTTGTGCAGATCAAAAGCCAGAGATGCTTTTCTGACAGCCCCGGAGCTCCCTGTCCTGATTTATGTATTCTATATGCTCTATATATTTAGCCAAAGAGGCTCACTGGGGGAACAGTTTGTGCAAGCAGGAAAGAGAATGTGGCTTCAGAAAGCCACCAACTACCAGGAGAGAATCCCTCAAAAGCACTCTCTGTAGAGCCATCAACCATGGCAAAGGGAGCCCAGGAGACTTGGCAAAAAATACCAGAATATTTTAGTGGTCTACCATTTTAACAGGAGACCAAGTTATGGGGAAGTAGGCCCCAGAACAGGGAGCTCTGGATTTGGGGAGCAGATCTGCAACCTCATCTCATTTCAAAAATCTTCTTTCTCTTTCTTTGGAGTCTCACCAGAGCCCGAGGAGTATAGCTTGTTCTCCCTCTGTACGTGTTATGTGCCTTGGCAAATCTGGAGTTTCATATCCTCCTTTGGAGGTTGGATGCACAAAGACTCTGCTGGGCTCCTGAGGCTATACACAGCCCTGAGTGTTGTTGTCACACCAGCGACACTTAGCTCACATTCTTGAGGCTGTCTCCACAGGTCAGAGGGTTGTGGTGTTTTGCTGACCCCTCTGTGAGATGAGATGGTGCTCAGCCCCATGCCTGTTGGTCTGGATGTGAGCCCTTTTCCTGACAGATGCAGTACAAGGGATAATTTCCCAATACTCATAGAAAACAGAGCAGGAAAACTTCTAATTCTTCATTTTAAGGCCAGAGTGTTTCTATGTGCACAATACAGTAATCCTGATATCAAGTCCGTAGTTTCTGTATAGGTTATAGAGTTCCAAGTAGGTAGTCTTGCAGTCTTGAAGGCTTTGAGCAACAAATGTCCACCACATCCCAAGCCTGAGTAATTACCTGCTGGAACAACTTTCCTGTGTTGTGCTGTAATGCAAAAGTGCCCCATTTTAGCTTCCCGTGTGTACATCTTGTTTAATTCTGTTCCACAGAAGAGGAAGCCCTCTGCCAGAAAACATCTTCCCAGGACCTGGCTGTAGATGGCCAGCTCACCTCCTAGCTCTCTCCTGGTCAAACTAAAGACTCTGAAAGCCTTCAGCTCTGCACCCTGTATGACAGTATTCCAATTCTGAATGATCCTTGTGGTTTTTTGTCCTGCTCCAGGTAAGTCCAGGATTGCAACAGCTCTTTGTCCTGGAGGGAGTCTCTGCTCACTTGTGTGAGGATTTGTGTTAGCAGTGGTGAAACTACAGCTCCTGTCTGCACCTTCTGCTGAGAAAGCCATGACAAAATGCTGCCCCCCAAGCAGGCACTGCCACAGAGGAGAAATTTAAGGGTGGATATTTTGAAGCCTTGGTAGGGCTGGTCATGGAGAATTAGGGAAATCCAGGAGCTGAATTTCAGTGGTCTGTCAGACTACAGCTCTTTTTTCCATTGCATATGAACTGAAATGGTCAGACGTGCTGTGTGATGGCCATTCAATCATGTTGGGGATTAAAGGCATAGACAGGTAGCATGGATCACAGGCTGGGGTCTCTGCTGCCCTGGGGTAAATTCTTAGAGACAGCAGCAATGTCCTGACAGATGCTCAGCTGGAGTTATTCTGAGGTAACAGAGACACAGTCTGGGCCATGGTCTCTATGGCAAGTCTTAAATCTCTGTGCTAAGAGGAGCGACTTTGCTGCTGTCCCCAAGCCAGCACTGTCACTCTTAAAAGAGACGCTGATGTGTGGTATGATTTGTTGCTTGAAGAGCAGCTGAATGTGCATATTCTGTCAATTTGGGGAACTAGCTCTTCCCTTCTCTTTTAATGTCAATGCTAAGTGGGATCCTGGGGCTGCTTTTACTTTCTCAGAATGACTGTAGGGTCAATCTTAACACTAAATGCAAGGGAAGTAGATGTAGTCCCAGAAAACATCTATCACTGATGAGCTGAATCACAGAGAGTAAGCCTTGGCTTATTTTTTTTACCCTGTACAGGGGCAAGTTTTGTCATCACATCACTCACATAACCTTTCAGATGAACTTAGTAATCATGATATGTTTTGGTTTGGCTTCTTTCAGACTAAAACCTTGCCTTTCAGAAAAAGGAAACCATAAGTTAAATAACTCCAAAATTAGGTATTTCTGAAGGATAATTAGTGGTCTTCTTTCTTACCAAAAACAACCTAAGACTGTGCTTTAAATAATAACTTGTAGTAATTCCTGCTCCAAATGTGATTAAGTTGGCAGGATGTTATCAGTATAGCATCCTACATTTCAAACCACACTTTAGGATATTATCTACAAAAGTGAATACTATAGATTTCTGTAACTTTTTGAAAAATCAACCAGATTCTATGTCCTAAATCTCCCTTTCTGGTTCTCTCTGCTTCAACAGTTGCACCCATGTTTTTGTTTGCTTACACACAAATTACTGACTGATCATTCTTTTATTCCCTGGTCTGGTAGATAGGGGGACCCATGTAAAATGAATGCAGATACAGATCTCTGCCCCCAGTGATTTAATTTAGATCCAAAATACTGGAGTTATAACCCTCCTCCTTCATCACTTTGAGCAAAAAGTGATTTTAATTGCATTGAAATTTCTATAGCAAGGGTGAGAGGTCTGTGTTTGTAAGAGTTCACTTTAAAAAGTGGTGTCCATGCAAATATATAAATATGTGCTTTGCAAGGATATATGCATGTATACACATACATAGACTCTGTATATACAGACAGACACACACACGTACTTAGGAGATGTATATATAACACTCACTTATATACAAATCAATTCCCTGTTATGAAACAATCATCAAGATATAAACAAGAAAAAGTTAAACCACAGATGGGCACATTTTCAAGTGCTGCTGGAGGGTTTTATCTACAGTATTGAAGAAGTGATATCAAAACTGAAACAGAGCACTAATTACAAAGAACTCTATACGTAAGTACTGGAAAGGCTTGCCGAATAACCAGATGTTGTTGCAAAGACATTTCTCCTCCCCTCTCCCCACTTCGTTCCTTCTTTAATAGTTCGATTAAGTCTGCACATAAACCAGGGCTGATAAAAGTTCTAAGCTGCAAACTTCACCACATCTGGACCCTGTCGAAGCCAGATCGTTCAGCAGTGCACTTCAGTTGCTTTTAATCTCCCTCAATAAAATAAAAACTTCCAACAAGTAATGCTGACCTATATATATTTTTGCACTGTAAACACTGACATCTGCAAGCTGCTCCGAGCGAGCACGCAGCACTTTCCACCAAGGAATCGCTCACCCTTCGCCATAAGAGAAATACACAGCTGATGTAGTCGAAGCAGAGTATTCTACTAAACTCTCTGCTATTTTCAATCCTCTGGCTAATTGCTGTCAGGGGAGAAATCAAAGATTAGCTGTTTTGCTGGAGGAAGGAAAAATAAACGACCTCTCTGAGTATGTTGCTTAACATTGCCTAATCAGAAACATTTTTCTACTCACACAAGGAGAGCAGCAGTAAGGAAAGCAGATCCGGTCTCCTCCAGTAACCCATTTCTGGATCCCACTGGCAGCCAGAAGCCCGGCTTCACAGCGTTGACCAATTCATCCTCCCTCGGTGGAGCCAGTCTCCTGCGTTTCTGCTGTCAAGCCCTGAGCCCCTCTTTGCGAGGCTCCCGGCTCAGGCTTGCCGGGAAGGCGGATCCAACCTCTAAAGCCCAGCTGTGCGTGGGGTCCGCCCAGGAACTGCAGTTTATGAACAAACTAAGCCTGACTCTCCCCTCGAAATATATACAAATATGAGAGGGGGGAGCTGGGGGAAGAAGTCAGGCTCTGAGAAAAAGAGTTTGGTTTTTTTTTTTTTTTTTTTCCGATGTCAATGCGGAGCTACTTCTGGCTCCATACGGCCCAAGGATCTTTGAAGGGGACCTAAAGCCTGCTGCACACATCTAATCAAAAAGGCATGGGTACTCCTGCATGACTCTTTCATCTGAATAAAGCACGAAAAGCAATGCCTCAAAATGCTGAGCTGCCACTTATTCACTCTTTCCCCCTCTGTTTTAGAAATTCTCTTTTAAATAAGCTTCAACAGGCTGTATTTTTAATAGGGATAATTAGAAGTTTTAGGGCAGCTTTTTCAGAAAGACCACATCAATGTGAGCTTAGCCTAAAATAGGTGCTTGTGACCCATTAAAGCATCAGGATTTAAACATATACTTATATGTTTTCCTGAATCAGGGCCTAAAGTAATAACATAGAGCACTTAAATATCTGCTTTCTCCCCAAGATCTCGAACTGCTCTACAAAAACTTGTAAGAAATATTATCCCACTTACAAAAGGGAAACTGTGAAACGTAGCAGAATTCTGACTTGCCTTGATTGTTAACACAATCAGTGGCAAAAGGAGGAGTAAAATCCTCAAACTCTTGCCCTATGATCTACCCCAATCCTTCAGATCAATGTATTCGAGTGTGGCAGAGAAAAAGATGTTGTTATTAAGGCTTTTTGCAGCCAAAAAAGTATGATAATGTTTTATAGTTACTGATAAATACATTAACTAATTATTAATGCATGCATTGTATTCTAATTCACTGAATCTCCAGCTTTTTATTTACCCATTTTACAATCCATTTTTTGGTTCATTAAACAGTTTGAGGTGGACACGTGGTGTACCTATGTATGCTTCTGTGTGTTCATTACAGTGAATGTTTTGCTCCATTGGGCTTGAAGGCCCTTTCTTTGTATCCATCTGTCTGATGATCTGCAGTCACTTGTTTTAAACTATTTATATAAATTATTCTGTTAGGGAGTTAAATAATGGTGTCTCTTCTCCCTTCTTCTGTGTTTAAAAAGGAAAAAGGGGAGATGTGAGATGTGGTACAGACACAGCTGATAAATTGACTCTCTTCAGAGGGTTGCTTGGTCTGCTCTGACTTCCTTCAGGGTACCCACATGCAAATCAGCTCAGCCTGTCCTCCATGGGGAAATGCCTGCATGTCCCTGGCCCGAGTTACCACAGATCAAATATGGCCTTTGAGCACTAAGGATGAGCAAATGTTCAGCAAACTTTCAGAAAGACGTTATTTTCCAATAAACATGTTGGAACTGCTCATATTAGAACTGCTTTGTGCACGGTGGTTTGTTGCGGTGACCTGCCAACTCTCCTCTCTTGGATTCAAGGCATTTCAAAATGCCCATGGATTTCTCAGACTGCCAGTTGGATTTTCAAATGTGAACTCTTGTGTGTGTTACAAGACAACTGGGTAAGGCTTGTGTTAGTAACATCACAGATTATTCATGATCTATGGGAGCCCTCTTTAAAATCAGGAAGAAACCCCTGCTGCCTATGAAACTTGGAGAGAAATAATGTCCCCAGCAGGAGTCCAGAGGGGCTTTAAACAATGGTGGACATTGACAAAACATGCTGTATGATTTGGAAGTGCAAGGGAAGCATGGGGTATTATTTTTTTAGCAGCAGAACCTTGGAAAGCAGCAGGAAGCCTGCACAATGTCACTGCAGCCAGGGACCCTAAGCTGCAGGATCTACATTTTCCAAAATTCCAGGCTATCCCAAACAACTTCTGAGCCAAACTGAACCCTATAAAATGCTTTGTCCTGTCTGCAGAATAATCTTGTGGAGAGATTTGGGGCCAGATCTCACTGAAATGAGAGCAAAGGCAGTAGCTGTCCCATGCAATGGCATCTTTACAAGGCAGCTGGATTTCTACAGGAAGCTCTGCAACAGGAAACTTTTGGGGATCCATGCATGTCCTGCTCTTCCTAAACAGTTGTACTTATTTTCAGATGGTGTTAGACCTTCTGCTTGGCAGAACAAGCTGCCATGATGCCACAGTCAGGGTTGGCTTTCCTAAACTGGCCACGGGGCACTGCTTGCTGCTTTCTGTGCAGGGGGAACCTGCCTGTCTGTTCAGCCCTCGTTCAGATTGCGCAGAGCTAAATGTGCTCTCCTGCAACCTGCATTTTTAGTTTACTGAGCTGAGGCTATTGCAAGGAAACCTCATCTGCAAAAGAGGAGGGAAGTGAGGCTGAGATCTATTTTCTTTCCTAGTACTATGCCATGAGCCACCCCAGGTCGACTGGTGAGCCCCTCAGCCTGTGCCCCACTGACCTGGGCTTTTCTCTGACTACCAGCTCTGTTCTGGAGAACCTGGTTATTTCTTAGACCTTACCAAAGGAAAAAATTCAAACTAAAAATCCACCAAAGTTACTTGGGGAAAAGCGAGTAAGAACTCTGGGGTTTAGCCTAAAGTGCCTAAACTCACAATACAGAGCTTTGCTTCCATGAAAGAACACAGTGACCTTTTGAGTAAGACACTGGGGAGGAAGAAGAGATAAATGGTTATTTTTATTGTTGGCTTGTTTATTCCTTTTGGTGTAAATTCCCCTGCTCCTCTATTAGTGGTCTGGACAGCCTCATAACTCAAGACTCACTGAAGGCTGGATTTAAGCTGAGGAACGTAAGGTCTCTGCAGGGTGATTTTTAAGTTACATTGTGGGAGCAGTTTTCCCAAAGTTCTCGTTTAGGAACTGGAAGATATTTACTAGAGAAGTAAAATAAAACTTTGGACACCTGAAACAATATAGTATATGTTTAAATGAAGGTTTCAAACAGCCTGGGTTTCCACTGTGGGAGGCAAGGCTCAGCAATCAAGCAATAGATTTGAAGCTGCTAACATGGGCACTAAATACCCTGCACAGGGTAACATCTGGACATGTGCCAGACCCAGGTGAGTCAATCCTGTTATTATTCCCAGGCGTGAAGATTGCCTTTCTGTGACAGGGAACGTGAAGGGAGAGAGTGGAACCATGTCACCAAGCCCCAGGCAGTGCTAATACAACAGCCAATGCCCCTGAGCTTCCCTGGACCTCAGCCATGCTTTCGAGACCCCAGAGATCCTAGCAGGGGCACTGGGTTTAAAACGACTGACTACAACACAAGGTGCTAGATTTACTTGTGCAATCAGGACATATCCCCTTGGCCCTCTTGATTGCCTGTACATTACATGACTGGGTCAACCTCTATTGCATCTGCATTGCTCTTTTGTAATCTGTTTATACCAGTAGTGATGTTGGGATTCAGATGAGGTCCATGAGTGTCTTTGTTGTGAGGAGAATTTGTTTTATACTTTGAAGTGTTAAAAGACAGGTGTAAGGGAAATGGCTCCCTGATAGGATCAGGACTTGACTTCTACTAGTGAGCACAAGTCCATGAGTATGGATTTGTTTCTATGTTGTGTATTCATCACTTCTGCATCTTATAAGCACGACCTTGGTTTCACTGTGCCATTAGCAACAGTTGCCTGAGAAAGATGTGCAGCCTGCAGTGTGGATCCAATCCAGCTGCCATCTCCACCCTGCATTCACAAGGACCCTGGCTCCAGTCCTGGCAGGGGGGACTAAATTCAAACATCACTGCCTGGTGGCACTGCGGGTGCCCATCACTCTCCGGAAAAGTTCTTATTACCTTGCACTGTCTCACCTTCACAGGGTTTTGATGTTTGAGATCTTGGATGTGGTGCTATGGCTTGTGGTCCCTGCTACCACCTCAGGAGAAGTACTTATAATGACCTTTGGTATTTTCCATTCTCTTGCTACAGCTTGTCCCGGCAGTGGAGTGGTAACCTTTGATGATGTGATGGCATGAGTGCAATCAAAACCAGCACTAAGGCACACAGCCATACCTCCTTTGGGCACAGGTGGCCTTGTCTGCATTGCCGCAGCCTCTTCTCCCCAGCCCTGCCAAATTCCCTGTGCCCCTCAGCTAATGCTTGTTTGGGTAGCCACACAGGATAATTGCATTTTCTAGGAGATGCCTGACTTTTATTGGAACCTTTGCATAGTCCAGATACACTGGACTTCTAACTGGCCTAACTTCTCACAGACGGTGTGTAACAGGTTCCTTGACCAAAGCTGCATCAAGATTAAGTAAAGGTCCATCTCTAAAATTTACAATGTTATTGAATTGACTTGTTTTTTTCTCTTCAATTCTGTCACAAATCATCCAGCTTTCTTCCTTTGAAGTTTTCTCATGGTTCACTTTGAGCTGCTTTTGAAGCCACTTTCAATAAATTTTCATTCATACTGTTGATGTGTTTGTACAGATTCTTTCAAAAATGTGGATTAGTTTTGGTTTTCTTGGTTGTATTCATGCATCCAGATATGATGTTGCTGAAATGGATGGAAATCACTGCTACCAATTTCAGACTGAGTGGAACCGAGTGACTTACCCTATCCCAAAAGTCACTATAACTCTTTCCGCTCTTTCTCTGGAAAATTAACAGAATGCTGATTCTTCTATTCTTTAGCGATCATTTTACTCAGATATTTAGAAAATAGAAATATATCTATGAGGAGCCTGAACTCACCTACTTTTCCTCCTGCACTCTTCCATGCTGAAGCAGCTACACATGCATTTTACTAACAATCCCTTAGCATTCATTCCTCTTCTCTGTTTTCTTAGGGATCCTAAGCAACCACTGTTTTCTGCTGCATCCATCATAGCAAGGACATCACATGCAGACAGATGCCAGTGTCTTCAGTGAGGATCAGTCTTTGAAGACCAACAGCACAACCTGGCATCATTTTGGCTGCCAGACGCCTCTGGAGAGCAAACACCTTCAGTTCTGGAGGAATTAGCCTGTAGAGGGAAGTGGAAGCAGTTTGACAGCCTGACTCATGATCTTTGTATTGTTATTACTGGTAGTGAAACTATGATAGGATCCAGGAGCCTGAACCATGGATCAGGAATGTGCTTTTGAAGAGAAACTCCTGGCCTTCCTGCTTTGGCTTGTGTTACAAGGCAGTCTTAAGGCAGGCATACACATTTTTTTTTCAATAGCAGCTAAACTGGAAGGTGTGAAGGGTGGCCAATCCCTGGGAGTGGGCTAGAGGCACCCTAAAAATTATCAGCTAAAATATATGTGGTGTGGAGGCTGGGTCCTCAGCTCCAGGGTGTTGCTCCAAAAATCTACTCTGCCCTGAACCTCCCTGCCTTTGAGCACCAGCACAGCCAGATCCTGCACAGGATATGCAGTCAGCAGCAATATTGGCTGGTTTAGTCTCTCTTCCTGAGGTTATTGAAAGGCTGCAGGTGTTGCAGGATAGATGCAAAGCAGAGCCCCTGCTTTAGGTGTTTTCAGTCTAGTTCTCAGTAGCACAATGGTTGTCAGTGGTGGTTTTATTATCTTTTAAACTTACTTCTAAGAAGTTGAAGGATAAGGAACTCGAAATGAAGATACTGATAAATAATGTTGTGACAAAGGGGAAAATATCTGAAATATATCCCACTAATATGACATATTTTTTTTAAGGTGTGCTATTTGTTAGAACAGCGCAGGCTGTCAAAAGACCCAATAAGAACACATAACCTTTCAGAAAACACCAGGAAGCCAGTTTATAAGGTAATATACCTTGCTTAGTTTTCTTCCTTCAAAAAACAGTTTATCCAGTGTAACAGTGGGATTAAAACAGACTTACAGAATAGAAAAGATGAAGTTCCCTATTTTCCAGAGATTGCAATGAGTCAGGGCAGCTTCAAAGATTGAAGAGATTTGAATGTAGGAAGTTGAGTAGAATTTCCCTTCTTAAAGTTGAAGAACAAGGGACATGCTGCCTAATGGAGATGCTGAAGAGCAGGAGAGTGTCCTGGTTAGACTGGCCTGCAGGAAACCGGACTCACGTCCTGACAAGAGCAGTCCAGGGAGACCCTGGCTGCATGAGTGGTTGTGCCTAGCTAGGGGCAAACACTACAGCTTATTTTGACCAAAGTAGCACAGGTCCTGGAAGTTCACCTGAGAGCACAACTATGCTGTGAGAAAATACTGTTATCCCACTTTGCAGGCTGAGGTAGGGAAACGTGGCTCAGGAAGAGCTCTTTGCTGGAGACTTTGATGCTTATTGAAGATCTCTCCATTGCACATTGGTTTTTTCAAGACATCTCACTCTCCTCTAAACTCTCCAGGCTATAATGTAGGTGAGGGCTACCCAGGCTCCCAGTCATCTTGATTTGGGCACTTCTATCACTACGCTCATCCTATATGTGTAATGTTTTAACTCTTCTCCACATCTTTTAGTAGTATGAAGAAAATTTAAAGATGAAAATAATTTTTGAAGTAATAGAATGTTAGACCTACAGTGTATTACTGTACTTTATTGATAATGTTGTTTCCATAATAAAAATATTTAGTACAAAGTATGATATCCTGCATGAGTTTCACATAAATATTTCCATTATATCACTGATATGGATCAGAAAAAATTCAGTATGCATATGCTCAAATGCAAGTGTAATTGATACAAGGTATGTATCTTAATGTACATCTTGAGTAAACATAAGAAAACCATGGCTTAATGAAAAACAGACTGTGTCTTACAACGTGCAATCGTGCTTTTACATCTAAACTGGACCTTGGGTTTAGAAAACAAATCTTAAATCAGTCCTATTCAGAGGACAAATCACAGTTCACATACTTGTAAAAAGCTTTTGTTTTAGGAAAGCCTTTTGTGGAAAAGCTTGGGAAACTCCATCCAGCTACAGTGGTGGAGGGGTGGGAAAGGACAGATTGAGGTATCAGTTCAAACAATCTGAGGAAAAAGTTGAATAAACATTGAAGACAACAGAATAGAAACCAGACGCCAAATATTAATTCATGGGGTCTTCAAAGGGGATTTTGAGATTTATTTTAATTGTTGTTGAAAGAAAAAGATTAATTTTTGGATGAAAAATGTATGCAAATTAATCTCTGGTCAACACTAAAAACCCCCATTTCCTACACAAAGCAGAAAAAAAGCAAAGCAAAGAAACTCATAATATCAACTTTGTAATCCCCTGAGGTGGCCTTTAACCCGGGTTTGAAAAGAGCAGGAAAAGAAAAAATGCTACAGAAGAATAATAAAGAATGTAGTGCCTGATTCAAAGGACATGAATCTGGTGCAAAAATGGGAAATCCCAAGGGTTTCTCTGATATGTTAACCAGGGAACAATGGCACTGTTCCTGAGCGTCCAGAATGGTATTTGGGGAATGAGGAATAAATAGGAACAACCTCTTCATCCGGTTTGATGAAACTGGATGGGACTGTGTAGGCACCATGGGATCGTAAGGGAATAAACCCAATAGTGAAAGTGCATATCTATATCTATATTTATAGCTATAGCTATATACATATATCTACAGTGTGTGATGTTCTGTAGGGCCTGCAGAGTGGACTTGCTGAATGTCTCTCTAAAAAGACAGACAAGGAATGACAGAAATGCACAGGGAGGTTTGTTCCTGCTCAATGAGAAGAGACGGGATGGCTGGGACTTTTATTAAATAATGTCAGAGACTTCCCCAGAGCTGAACTTGGCAGATTTTACCTACTGCAATCCCTCCTGAGGAAGTGTGGCAGAACTGGACACCTTGGGTGCTGTCCAGCAGAGATGGTGGGCAGGAGAACGCACTTCTTGATGTCGAGCCACTGCTGGGAGGGAGCTGATGGAAAAGGTTGGGCAGCCAGGAGGGTAAGGCAGAAGGAACACAGCACGAGTGAGTCCTTCACTATGAGTAAAGAAGTGAGTGTGGAAATAATGGGCTGGTGGGCTTTAAAAAAATAACCCGCGCTGCCTAATCTTAACAAACATCCTGTGGGAAAGTTAATGGCTACTGAAAGAGACTCAATAAAGCAAAGCGACAAATCCTGCTATGGACGAAAGGTGAGAAAATACCTGAAATATTTCCCATTAATATAGAATGTAGTTTTTGTTTAAGGTGTGCTATTTGCTTTAACAGCACAGGCTGTCAAAAAAACCAAGCAGGAAAGGTATGCCAAGCATGGCAAGAGGAACTCTTCTGTGACCTGAGAACTAAGAGGAGAACAATAACACAAACAAATCTTAGAAACAAACATTTACAGCTGTAAGAGTGCGGGTGAGGGGCCGGGGGAAGCTTTGTCCCAGACATGGACAGGAGGCTCAAGGTTGCCGGTGGGCGAGCGGAGCACTGTCACAGAGAGGG
>VZRN01001711.1:492750-536272 GCA_013397935.1 Dasyornis broadbenti
GCATCCCGGTGCCTCCCGCCGGGAACCGGCCTGGGCCGCCCGACGCCCTCCACGGGCACGGGGCACGGGGCACGGGGCACGGGGCACGGGGAAGGGCGGCGAGGGCTGGGGCCGGGCCCGGCGGGGCCGCCTCGCCTCGGTCCCCGCCCGCAGCTCCTCACCCGCGGACACACCCCGGCCCGGCCCGGCTCTAGGACCGGCCATGGGTTTGCCCGGAGCCCGGCTCCGCGCCTGCGCGGAGCGCCGCGGCCGAGCCCCCGAGCCCCATGGAGAGCACCGAGCCCGAGCCGAGCGACAGCCGCCCGGAGGAGGAGGACGAGGAGGAAGAAGAAGACGAGGAAGACGACGGTGCCCTCCCGCCCCCGGAGCAGCCCTTGGCCGCGGTGAGGGTGCGGAGGGCAGTGGCGGAGGGGCATTGTCCCCCTCTCCGGGCTCACGGCCTGCTCCGCCGGGCGAGCACCGGGCTTTCCTGAGCGCGCCGCCGAGGCCGTGCAGGGGGGCGGCGGAGCTCGGGGAGGCCGGGGCCGGGCACTCGCCCAGCTCTGCTCGCCGCGGCGGGAAGGGGCTACAGGTGGGACGAGCTCTTTCTCCTCTGCCTGGGGCCGAGCCCTGCTCGGTGGAGCGCGGAGTAGAGCTGTGCAGCCCGAGCCTCGCAGCTGCGGGGTTTTCTTTGCAGCCCCGTTCTGGCCGCTGTCAGAGAGCTTTGTGCACCCTCCGTCCTCGTCCCTTTTGTCAGATTGCTATTTATTATTATCAATTGTATTTTTATCTCCTCCTCCCCCGTTAATTTCACAAGCGACTCCCCTTCCCTGCTCAGTGTAGCTCTGCCTTTCCATAGTGGGCGTGTGGTCCTTACTGATTTCTGGCGGCCAATATGTAAAAGATAATGATCTTCCTCTGAGCTGAGAGATTAAAAGAAAAACATCTTGGTCCGGATATATTCTGTTTCCTATGAAAGGGGAGAGGTGGCTACATGTGTCCCGGGTGTCCTGAGGAGGAATTCGCTGGTAGTTGGGAAGTGTTTGGATGGAAAGTACTGGCGTTAGTTTGTTTTGTTTGGTTTTTTTTAAAGGTTACATTGTTACCTGTAAATAAATATATTTCTCGTTTTCTGTATCCTCCTGGCTCAAGGTGATTTTTGGTACCTGAAGTTGTCAGTTTATTAACTTTCTGTTTTCCCCCTAAAGCAGGTTTCCAGTTTTCACTTGCAAATGTGATACAGAACTTAGGTAAAAAGTGAAGCCCTGTCAAAGCCTTTATCCCACAGAGACTTGTCTTATTTGAACAAATGGGGTGTGGGAGAAGGGGAGGCAGGGTTAGTAGCCTTTGCCTTGTGTGGTTAATGTTACGTGAATCTTTATTTTCCTCTTCTAAAAAGATGGAAGACTGTTTGGCAAAGAAAATGGAAATTACGGTTTCAGAAGCTGAAAAACGGACTGGGAGGAATGCCATGAATATACAAGAAACATACACTGCATACCTCATAGAGACTAGGTGGGTGATGAGAACTTACTCTCAAGAGTACATGGATGTGCCATTCTAAACAGATTTTCCCTCCTTCCACCCCTAAAAATAATCAAGTACAGTTGATGTGAGGATTTAGCTGTTTTGTGCTTCGTTATGTGGTTATTAACCCACTCTGGTGGATCTTTTCCTGTGAAAATTTGGCAGTTGATCTCCAGTTCAGTACTAGTGCTGGTGTTGTGTAACTGTGTACTGTAATTCTTCATTTGGAGCTAGATGAAAAATATGTGTTTGAAAGTTGTTGCATTAACATGGTGTCAGCAACTGCTTGGTTATTTCTTAGACATAGGTTGGACAAGTTTATACACATATTTGTGACACTGTATGTGAGAGAGGTCTAAGATAGTGATTAGGCTTCCTTGAGATGACAAGAAAGAGAAGTCTCATGATTTACGTCATGTGGTCAAAATTTACTGCTCTGCTTATATTTCAAGTGTTGTGCTTGATCTGCTTACCACATACTCCTTGTAGATGGTCTAAGGGTTAGAGTTAGTTAACTATTTCCTTTCTTCATACTAGTTTGAGCTTTCACTGGGGAACTTACTGCTCTCAATCTTCTTGTGTTAACAAGATTATTACTGCTAGTATGATAAACATTCTCAGTACCACAAACACAAAATTTCAAGTATTGAGTAGTGAGCAAAGCTTTAAAATCTCTTCTAACTTATTCTTACTTCCCAGACAGTCAGAGATGACTCCTGTTACGCAGGATCATGTTACTTAGCTGAAGCAAGAATTTCAAAATTAGACTTTATTAGGAGTTTTGTTTCTGCCTTCTTTATATTACTAGTTTTAACCTGTGGGCCTTGCCTTTGGAATGATCTGCTGGATGAATAAAACTCCCTGAAACAAAGCAGCTGCATTTTGCAAAGGCTCTGAAGAGTTCAAATTGTGATACTGTCACATAAGCCTTCTATCTGCTAGTTAAAAGGCTTCTTATCTTGTTTAACTGATGGACACACCAGTCACGCTGACTGCAGGCCTGCTGGGATAAGTTTGCTATATTTTTGCTAAACTTACAGAATGAAATCCAAAGTAGACATAAATTTTTCAAATATTGTAGGTCTTTGACAGCTGCTCAGATGCTTAAAAATACTTTTACAGTGTATTGATGTTAAAGATCACACCTTCTCATGTAAGTAGTGTTATTTTTATTGTAATGGTATTTCTGAAGGAAAAGAGAAGAAAATTGGGATCACTGGGGTCTAACTGTGATGTGAAGTGTACTCTGGGGGCAGCCTTATGCAGCCCCAAAACATGCTGACTGCATTTCCTTTTCTAGTCATCCTTGCGTTACTTTGGAGTTGCTCCCACTGGTCTTTCCCAGTTTTTCTTTTGTAGTGGCAAAACTGTACTTTGCTGGCCAGATTGCGTTCTTTCATGAAGATTTATTTTACTCTGTGGTCAGCAAATACCAAGACCAATTACATGTTTGTCACAGACCTATTGAAAATGTGGGTTTGTCACATCTCTAATAAAATAGGTTCTCTATTCCTTTTGCTGAGAAGGCAAAATTTCTTGCATAAATATAATTGGTGGCTATTAAATGTGCTTCCTGCTGAGCCTGTAGCTGTAGGTGGGCTTCACAGTAATTTGTCTGTGGGTAATAAGATATTTTGTAGCTGAAGAATAAAACTGTTTATAGTAATATAAAAAGAAGACCACTTCAAAATAGTTGCATTATGTTTATGTGAACAGGGGTTCCACCATTACTGCTATCTAGGATTTAATTTCAGTTTGAATGGAGGAATTCTGTCTGGGGGAATAAGAGACACAAGATGGATGCAATTATGACCACGGTATATTTGTTACAGAAAAGGAGCTGAGTGCTTAAACCTTTAACACATAAGTTTCACTGGTGCTGGTAAAATGTTTTCAAAATGCAAGTGGTGGTGTTACTTACTTTTTAAAATGAAAAGATTTATTACTATGCTCACATTTTTGTGTGACTTTTGTTGGTTTTCTTTTCAATGTGATATTATACCTTGATGTGGATGTATTTCTTTGAGACAAAACAAACTCCATTGCTGGAGACTGCAGAGCCTCAGCAAATTCCAAGGGTTGTGCTTCCTGAAAGCATCTTCTTCTTGCTTTACACCTTTCTGCATTAGCTAATTCGATTTTTGTGGGGAGCTATTTCCAGTCAATCAGTCATGACGTCAATTTGTTTCACAGCTTCTGTTAAACTATACAGCTATTTAAAAATAAATCAATTTTTATATTCTCCCTGTGAGAATGGAGGTCACTTCCACCTATTTGTGGGAAATGGCATTAAGGCAAGTACAAACTCTTAAGATGTGTAGTTAAATATTCCGTCTTGAGACATGCTCAGCACATCGCTTGCTTTCTATAAGGGAAGTAGCAGATATCCAGGACCTTACTTAAATCCAGACTTGCTTGTTAGAATTTTAGGCAGCTATGTCTTATATCAGAGTCTGCACAAAACTACAAGAACTCAGGTAGAATAACCCCCTGAATCTGACTTCTGGCCTTGTACCTGTTATTTTCATGACAGAGCTGAAAGTCAATCAGTGCAGAGCACCTCTAAAGTGCTTTGTGGTATTGCACTTTTAATTACAGGACATACAGGGAATGCCTTTTTCTTCTGGTCTCCTTTAAAGTAAATAATTTCTTCTGTAGTAGTAGGACATTTCCTTTCAGTTCACTTTGTTTTCATTCCTGCTGACTTTAAGATCTCTAGCCTAGTCTTCCTGATCAAACAATATGATGACTGGAGTGTGTTTTTTTTTTTTTTAATTTCATTTTAAATGTGGCTTTAGGAAAAAGTAGCACAAGTTTGTGCAGTCTCGTATCTGACCACTTAATAGCAGGATCCCTGGTTTCCAGCCCTACTAGCCTTCACTTCCTCTTGCAGTAATTTGACAAGGGGGCTTAGTTTACTTCCTTTTTACTCCCTCAGTATGGCTGGAAAGTTACTAGTCTTATCTCTGTTTTCAGTATTTGGAAAGTTTCCCAATAGTTAAAGTGTGATATGAGTGATACCTGCTTCTCTGTTAAGACCTTGGATTGCCCATTCAAAGTGTGAGAACTTCTAAAGAAAGTTTCTATGAGAGAAATGAGCTTGGAAATCAGTAACTGTCCAGGCTACAGTTCAGTGATAGCAGTGTTGTATCATGGGATTTCAGGAGTTTTTCCTTTGTTCCATTTTGTTTAGTACCCTTCTCAAAGTTTCCTATTTCACGCTGGGCTTGGTGAAAAGCCCAGGCATGGGTTTCCTGGGAAGAGGCACAGGATGCACACCCGCAGAGGAATGCTGTCTTCTGGTAAAACAGCAAAGGGCAGATTTTGGTCACTGGGAGTCAGGAAGACTTGTCAAAAGTACTCCAAAGGAGGTATGAGAGAAAAAGACTAAATTAAGCATGAGCTTTAAACAGGGGAGAGTTGGGAGGTGAAAGAAGTCAAAGGAGTTGAAAACTTAGTTTACTGTTGGTTTTTACCTGATTGATACTATGAATCATTACTCTGCCTAACAAATGTATGTTTTAGTTAAATACAGTAAACTGGGTGACAGTGTAAAAAAACCCAAGAGTCACCTGGCTATGAAAAACATTCTGGCAAGAGAAGTACCTCCTTATCATACAGCTTGCCAGGTAGAAGAGCAGTTATTAGTCATGAGCTGTCTGAGAGGCCTGAATACAGAGACTATTTCTAAATAGCTGGTGGAAAAAGTGCCCATCCCTCTAAAATGGTGTTCCTCTGCACAGGGAGTAAACCCTGCCCACTAGAGAGAGTGGAAGTGTCACTTCTCATACACTGGAAAGTCAAAGGCTGAAAGTAAAGTTACTGCTTCTGCAGTGAAGAGGTGATTGCTTTTACAAGGAAATAAACCCGTGTATTTCCTTCTGGTCTGATTCAGTACTTTGCAGCCATTTGTCTTTTTATTGCATTCAGAATTGTTTAATGGCTCATTTAAGATAATCGGTTTTAAATGGGAAGTGAGAAGAGGTTAATTAGGTGGACTAAAGTTTTCACATTGACACTTCGAATTAAGGCAAATAAATGAGACATGGAGCAATGTAATCTTTGAATTGGTTATCATAACATCAGTTATAAATGTAAAAACTGAAGGTTTCAATTTTGTCTTTTTAATTTTTTCAGGCAGGTTGGTTCATTCAATGAATAACTTGCATTGTTAAAAGTGTACTTAAAGGGGAAACATATGGTTTTCCTGCCTGAAGACTGTACAAGTATTATATTGTGTTTTTAGAACCAAAACAAACAGAGAAGTTTGACTGAATGTCAACAAGTGATTATAATCTTAATTGAAACTGGTCTGCAATACTTGCATTTAATAGGAGAGTTCATAACATGGTCTAAAAAATTAGATGGTAGTGAAGGTATTAAGTGTAATGAGTACCTTTGTGGATTTCTACTTCCTTTCTGAAATGGTGTTCCTGGGGAGAAATGCTCTTGTAATTGGTGGTATTTTATGACCTCATATGTAACCAGGTGGAGACATTTTTGGTGTAATTAAAAAAAAAAGATTTCACTCATCTTGGTTGCCTGTCCCGAATCCATCCATGCAGTTTCAAACCCTTATTACCTCGTTTAAAAGGCCGTGGTGCTGACACAGGCTCGACTGAGGGCTGTACAGTGCTTTCCCACCACAGCTTTGCAAAGAGCTTTGCTGCTCCACTCTTTTACTCAACTTTTCAGCATTGTGTGCTCTAGAGAGCACAATCTGGGGCTTTACTGTAAGTCTGGGTGTAAGGGAGAATCTGAAACTGATATTAATAATTTCAAAAATGTGTCTTAAATGTATTCAAATCAATTAATTAAAGAAGCATGGTTTCTTTGTTAGGTGCTATGTAGGTGCCCTCCTGATGAAGATAAAAGCAACTGTAAAAGGCTGTGTTTGTACTTCTGAGTGAGAATAAATGCATGTTAGAATAAAGGAAACGAGTATAATCTGAGATGAGAATAATATCAGGCTCCTTAACACAGACTACAGTGAGGAGTTGTATCAGATGCTGTCTAGTTAAGAAAGAATAAACTACACAGGCAGGTTTGACCTTCAAGCTCCTCTGGTAGTAATTTAATGTTTTTCTTCAGGGTATAGTGTGAGGTTTTGTGTCCCTCACAAGGGTTGTAAAGCTTGATTAACTTAGTCTGAGGGAAGCCTAGAAGTTGTCCACAGGTCTCCTTTGTCAGAATAAATTGACAGTAGGCTTTAGAGCTAGTAAACTTCTTTAGTGTCTTCAGTGTGGACAGGGAAGATGCAGTGAGTGGTGTAAACTCGTCTGGCAGTCAGCTTCCTTCCTCCTGGAGTTCTTGAGGTCCTGTGTGGGCATAAAACTTCAAGTAACAAGGTAGTGGTTAGTAGTGGTAGCTGGTGTAGAACTAGGCTTCTCTGTGGTCCTTTCCTGATGAAGTGCTCTGCTCCCAAATGACCTTTTAAAATTTTTGATTAATATTTAGTTTTCTGCTTAATGTGTGTGGACTGAGATGTTACTACTATGTTTTTTTTTTAAATAACGGATGGGTTTTTGTTAATTCTAATAAATACAAAGCTGATAAGCAGGCATGTTGAGAAAGGGTTTTTTGTTTGTTTTTTTTTTTGCACTGTTAAGGCTCAACATGGTCTTTGCTGCTTGCTCCTACTTTCTAATTAACTCTGCAAAACAGTCACAGAACATTATAGAAGCGTAGTTTAGAGTGGACCATTCTCCTGTCAGAAGGCTGGGACAGCAGCATCTGTAATGTGCAGCACAGAAGGGTCCCACTGGGATGTGTCTGGGTTCTCAAGGCAGTCCTGGCCTGTGTTTTTCTTGTCTCCTTATTTATGTTTGCTTGTGCAGCGTGTTCTCAGCCAGGGCCCACATAAATACTATCATGTATTGATGGTGGCAGTCTTGCTTAAAGATTGATGATAACCCATGTAGAAGTAGTGCTCTTGAAACCCATGGTGTAAGTGCAGCTGGTTGGTACGCTGCTGAAGCTGAAGATAAAAAGGATCTGTAATTCTGAAGTACTTTTATATGAGTGTTTTGAATGGCCAGATTGTTTACCAAACCCTGCTGTGAGTTTCTCCTCTAGGAGTGTAATATTTGTGCCTTCAGCTTTCAACTAAACAATTAATCTTTTGAGGCCTAGTAGTTCAGTTTTATATGTATTCAAATTTACCTCTTACTCATCAATAGTTCAATCACTAGATACCTGTTTTGAGCTGAAGTGTTCTTGAAATATTTAAATGGTGCAGCAGTTAGTTTGGGGAGGAATGCTGCACAGCCTGTCAGTCCAGGCTAGATTGAGCTTACCCTCTTCAGAACTCTGTATTTGCAGGTGCAGCTTCATTGAATTAAAGTACTCTAATAGGGAAGAATTCTGTGGGATGCTGGCAGTGTGAATAGCAGCTGTCAGCAGTGTGCTCACCTTTTTCTCTTGAGTCACTCTCATATAGTTTTAATCTGTAGCAGTTTGTGTTGAATGCTATGAATTCATCCTTTTTTCTTTTTTGTTGTGAAGTTTCTTTTTCTGTACAAATTCAGTCACCTGGAATAAATGTCCTTTCCCCAAAGCACGGGTAGATATATAAAACTTACTCCAACTTACTAAGTTAAAAAAACATCTTTTGCATTCTTCTGTATGACATTGTTTCCATGTTGAGATGTACCTAAACCAAAGTGTATATCAAGACTGTCCTCTCTAATGAGAGTTCACAAATAGAGGTTTAAATTTATCAAATAATTGGGTCTGCTTTGGAGTGGGATTCTTTTTTTTTTTATAAGGTCGTTAGAAATCAGACTTTGTAGGTTAAGAATAGCTTGAAAGAAAACATATTACTTGTGTGCTATTTAGATGTTTTAAAACTTCAGAAAGTTCTTATTAATTCAAGAACTGTAAAGCCTGACTTTTGCTGGAAGAAATAATGTAGCACTCTATTCTAAGTACTGTATGAGTAACTACTTGTAGATCATAACTTACTGTGCCCAGTTCTGAGTTCTCCAGCACAAAAAGGATGTGGGCTTAGTGAAGCAAGTCCAGTGAAGGGCCATGAGGATGATTATGGGCTTGGATTGTCTGACCTTCAGGGAGAGGCTGAGAGAGATGGGCTTATTCAGCCTCTGGAAGAGACAGCTGATTTTAGGAGTTGTGGATCAATACCTGGTGGGGAGGTAAAGAAGATGGAGTCAGACTCCTTCCATGATGCAGAGAGAGGGCAAAACACAGTGGCCACAAATTCAAACATGGGAAATTCCATTTAAAAGTAAGAAAGCCTCTTTATTGTGAGATTTGTTAAACATGGGAATGGGTTGCTCAGTGTGGTGGTAGAGAGTCCTTGGAGATACTCAAAACCCAACTGGATGTGGCTCCGAACATCCTGCTTTGAGCAGGGGAGGTGGATCACAGACATGCAGAGGTCCCTTCCAAACTCAGCTGTCATTTCTGTTCCGTGTAGGTTTATGCCAGTGCTTTGTGTGCTAATGAGTTACTTAAATGAAGAACTGAAGTAGATACAGACATCACTGTTTTCTGTTAAGTGCCTTGTGTGAATTCTCTCTCTGTGTTTATTCTGGCATTTGCTAACTGCCAAGAACTGTTACTACCCAATGCTTATTTTATGATATTGCAAAGTATTTCTGTTGCTTTGAATGTCTTGTATGAAAAATGATTTTTCTCATCAAGGTTTTGTATTACTTTCCAATCCTGCCATATTCAATGATTTCTCCTTTTATAGTAACATAAAATCCTTTATTACCTTGCTAGGTCATGTTGGTTTTAAGTCTTCAACAAATTTTTCAGACGCATCAATTTTGTACCTGCTTACTCTAGCTAGTTTGTTAGATTTTTAGTCCTTAAATGTAAAAATATGTTGCTTGGAACAAAAAGAGAGAATTGGAAGTACTTTGAAATTTGCTTTTTTTCTAAAAATATCCTTTAAAATATCTTAATATTTTTAAAGTTATATTTGTAACTGTGTCAACTGTTGTATGCAAGACAATTTTTATCCTCTGAAGTAAAGACTTTCCCACTGAATAGTAAATTTCTTCTTACAGGACTCTGTATCCTTCAGGTACTCATGAAATTTTACTGACTTTGAACCTAACACTGTTCTGAGAGAAACAGGGCTATTTCTGTAATGATGTGGTTTAAGTCATGTGTGTGACTCTTTACTTGACTGTGACCTGTTTGGTTTTGATGTGTAAGTGCATTGACTTTTCCTGTGTTCCTAAAAAATTCAAGTGCTAGCAGGCAGAAGTTATAAATATTTTAAAATTAAGTATGTAGACATGAAATTAATTAAGGTTGCTTTAGGTTATGGGGAAGTAATGGAGTAATTACTACTATTCTTGGGGCGTTTGCTATAATTGTGCTGAGGTTTGAGGGAGTAGGTGATAGCTCGCTAATGCTCAAATCTGCTGCTTTATCTTTCAGAGCTGTTGAGTCCCAGAGTGAGGGACAGTGTGCCCCTGTGGACTCCCTGTGGCGACGTTACAGTGAATTTGAGTTGTTGAGAAATTATTTGTCAGTTACCTACCCACATATTGTTGTTCCACCTTTGCCAGAAAAAAGGGTAAGGAAACTGAGGCTGCAGCTTGCTTTGTCTTGTTTGGTTTTTTTATTTACTGTTGACACTCTTCTGTTTAACTAGGCTGACTTCGTTTGGCATAAGCTATCAGCAGATAATATGGATCCAGATTTTGTGGAAAGAAGAAGAATTGGTTTGGAAAACTTCTTGTTACGTGTAGCTTCACATCCTGTTCTTTGCCAAGACAAAATCTTTTATGCATTTTTAACGCAGGTATAGTAAAGTTATTTCTAAATACATTAGTTAGTGATTATTTATTTAAGATAATGTCCTTTTGATTTTCTTCCTTTCTATTGACCCATAGCTTGTTCTGTCAGGAGGAAGGATGGACAGTGTGAATAAACTTGAGGTGGAAAAGGCTTGTCCAGCTTAAAGCTTCTTAACAGCACACTACAGCTGTACAGTTGCCCTTCTAATGCACCTTATGACTTCTTCCCAGTCAAGTTTTAATGCTCTTAAGAGAGATTTTCTACCTCTTTGGAACAACCTATTGAGAACCTAATGCATATTGGTTGGGAAAGCTTCCATAGCACAAAAGCTGAACTGGTTAGCGAGCTATACTGCTGACTGCAGAGACAGCACTGGCTTCCAATTGACTCTTTGGATATACATGGTTGCTTTAGCCTTGTGGTTTAGATCATAATACATTCATCTGTGTCGTGGTCCAAAACCTGTACAATACATTGGCACAAAAGTTGTGGTCCAATTGTCAGCTTAAACATTGCATTCTGCAGCTTTCAACTTTAGGAGATGTCAACTTCAGGACAGTTGTTTTTCCTATGCTTTGATGAGAGATTCCCAAATATTGGATTGAGCAGCTATGTTTGCCACAGCACGGTACGGTATGTAGGTGAACCAATGTATGGGACCTGAAAACAGGGGAAAACCAGGAAGTACACCTGAGCCAGGTGCTGGCATGTGCACTGCAAGCTGTTGTCACCTCTATGTTCTCTGCTCTCTGCCTTGAGCTACAAAGGTGCTTGGAAATGCTGGTAATCTCATAGGCAAAAAATGATAGTTACTCTTATTTAGGCAAAGCAGTGTGGCTTGTGCCCCCAGCTGATAGATTGAGGTAATTGAGTAGTGAAGAGAAGAGGGTTTTTGGGGAGAGATTAGTATGTAAGCACAACATAATGATTGGTTGTTCTTAACCCTGATTCTTGGAAAGACATTCAGAGGGTAACTGAGGCAGAAGCCAGGCATACTGGAGAAGCTCTTTTGATATAGGCTCTCATAAGGACTTGGAAAACTGTAGCAGTCTTAAATCATGCTAACTGAACATTCTTCTCTGGTATTTTTAGGAAGGTGGATGGAAAGAAATGGTGAATGAGACTGGATTTCAGTTGAAGGTAATTACTGTAATTCTTTGTCTCATGACTGCTGTGGCACCAACATATTCCAGCAAACATGTTTTAGGCTATTTATGAAAGGCTGTTTGCTGTAAGAATGAGTTAAAGGCATTACTTTATGAATACTTGTTATTGCAAAAAACAGTGATGTTCTTGGCATGTGATAGGTAGGATTGCAGTTAAGTTCTCTAGCAGGCTTGTTATGTGCCTATTTAATTCTGCTGGTAATGTAGAAGTATGATCCTTATAAGCTTTAAAAGTAATGAACTTGAGCCCATAGCAGTGGATTTTTGTGTTTTCAGTTTAGTTTAGCATTTTTAAAGGTGAGTGTCATATTTAGTCTGGTAAGAGGTGCAAGGTATCGAAAAAAGGTAAGCAAAGACGTCTGAGTTGTAGGACTTCTCTGCAAGGAGCAGTTGGTGAAAGGAACTAAGACAGACTGATTTGGTGCCCCTTAACTGTTTAACAGAATGTGTCTTGAAGTAATACTATCCCCATTGACATCAGCGAGTTCATGGCTGGGTAAACTGGTGGAAGACTTGCGGGAAAAAATGATCAAAGGTCGTGTGTCTGTACAGGTCAAGAATCTGAGAAGCTGATAGATTGTTGGTCTGTGTCTGGAAGAATTACTATATGGGGACAAATACTGAGCTTTTTGTTTCATTGTAATGTGATCTGCTCTCATGAAATCACAACTGAAAACTAGGTGGATTATGAAGAATTATTCTAAATAGTGAGAGCTAAAGAAAATCCCTGGTGCTCCTATCCTCAGTGTCCAAGGGGCTTTGATACTGACACTTACCGTTGATAACTTAAGTTGACAATAATTCTCGTCCATCACAGTAGGGTTTGCATACTGCTAGTATTCTTAATGCAAACAATGTAAAGTTCCGAAACTGCATATACTCAGGAGTTCAGAAAGTTTGTATGACAGGGTGTGTTCAGGAGATCACACAGTGGTGTGTTTGTGGAAGAAAATTCATAGCAGAACGCTGAGAATATTTGCCTCCCTGAAACTACATTGTAGATTAAATGAGAGATGAGCAAGTCTTGTTTTCCTTCTAGATTTGTTTGTTTTCCCTTTTACAGTTCCAGTTTCCTTAGGAAAGAAAAAAAAAAAACTTTTTCAAAAGCTTGGTAAAGAGAATCTTTCCTTTATTCTACATCTGAAGTATAAACCATCAAGATTTAGCACTACACTGGAAGGAAAACCTCTATTCAGTGCATGTTTTAGACTGGAATCAGACCATTTGTTTATGTTGCAGCTGCCTCTGCTACATTTAAGCAGGATGTGTCTTTTTTCTGAGAGAGTTTTGACCCTCTAACTAAACTTTAAATTAGGTATTAATGCAGTATAGCATGTTATAGCTGAATGTTGATGTTGGAGACCTTGTTTATTCTGCCAGCTGTGTCATTTAATCATGCCTTTCCTCCCTCCCAGCCTCAGCATTTAATTTATATTTAAGAGATTTGTCACTTGCTATTTTAACCCTTCCTGGAGGAAAGAGAAAATTCACCTCTCTCTTTAGTTTATGTAAATGATTATAGAATCATAGTAGGCATTAACTGTGTGAAAACTCCTCAGCTGTACCTCATTTGATGGGTGGTTCATCTCTAAAATGTTTGTGCATATTACTCTTAAATCAATTTTAAGACTGGACAGATGTTTTTCTAGAAGCCTAACCTCTGGTGTAAATACTCAAAAGTGGTGTGTGAGAGTTACTGTGCTGCAACTGGCAAGAAGGAAATAGCCCTACTGAGATGGTTGAGTGTTGGCAGGATCGTGCTTCCTGCCTGATAGTGCTTGTATGAACTCATTGAACTCTTCCTTTAGAGCACTACATGTGCCTGTGACACAAGACAAAAACTTGCCTTGTAACTGTAGGGTAGGAAGTGGTTCTTTCCAAGTGTAAAGCTGTTGGATATGCATACTACCCCAACAGACTCAAGTGGCTTTGGTGCCTGCTCTTTGTACATAAACACAGTGTTTGCTGCCTGGGGGGAAGGGCTCTGATCTTGTCAGTGTATCTAGGTGATGCTTGAGAATGTGTGAGGAGTACCTGCAGGTGTATGTGAACAACCCAAAACGTAACTGGCTTGCATATTGGTTTGTTGGGCTATAGCAGTGGAGATCCTAGACTATACAAGCCTCAGAAGTGCTCTGAATAAGGCTGGGACTTTGAGTTCTTGCAGTGTTTTGTCTTCCTTGTGCTGTTTGGGACATGATTCCCCATGCTGCCTTGTCTTCCCTTTGCAAGATATTCTTAGAGAAGTGTCGCACACAGTGGTGACAATGAACTTGCTTTCTCCCAATGTCAGTCTTAGTCTGGAGGGTTTGTCCCCTTACCTTTTGGTTTGTGGGTTATGTTTTGTTTTGGTGGTTTGGTCATTGGAAGAACAGCTAAAGTTAACGTGACTGCCAATTTCACCACTAAACCATGTCCCTGAGTGCCACATCAACATATCTTTTAAACACATCTACACTTCTGTGAGCAGCCTGATCCTGTGTTTGATAATATTTTTATTAAAGAAATTTTTCCTAGCATCCAATCTGAATTTCCCCTGAGGCAACTTGAGGCCTCTTGTCCTATTTTGTGTTATGTGGGAGAAGAGACCAACTTCCACCTCACTAGAACCTCCTTTCAGGTAATTGTGGAGAGCAATAAGGTCTCCCCTGAGCCTCCTTTTCTCCAGGCTATGTATGGGGTGTCTTTCTATTCAGCCCAAATGCAGTGGGAGGTGCAACAGTCTCAAACTGCGCCTGTCTTAATCTGTAGAGGCTATTGCAAGGGCCCTAAAGGAAGGACTCCATTATTGTTTTGGGAAAACACTGTGTTCCCTTCACTGGTAAAATCAAAATAGCTCTTCAAGCTCTGAGTTTTCTGTAACAGGGCACAAAATATTCTTGTGTTATATACCAGCACTAACAAATACTGCTGAAGTACCTTACTGCTTACAGATGTGGCACAGCCTTCTAGCTAAAGGAGTACACTATAGGAAATCTATATACCTTGCAAGGTGTGCTGATTTATTTTCCTGTTGCTGAAGAGAATGATGTTTTGTTCAAAAGTAAACTCCAGCCATTTACCCACAATTGGAGTTTCTCTTTAGTATAGATAAACCCTGTGTGATCTGTGTGTAAAATGCATTATAGAAATGAAGAGTTGTAGTGACATGGACTTCTGTGGATGAGGCTGGGATCTCTCATCTGTGTTGGTGTCTTATTAGGAGTACATACCCATTGCACAGTTTAATAGTCAATAAACTGGAAAAAAAAATCCCTCCATCTCCTTAGAAAAATTCAATACTACTGTTGCAGTAATTGGTAAACCAACATCTCAAAAACTAAAGCAATCAATGACGTTTTTAATTAGGCATGGAACTTAATTCTGTAGAGATTTATATATGCTCTACTATAGAGAAGAACATTGCATTAAAAATGGCTCTTTTCTGATATACAAATTACATATTTTCTGTAAAGCAAGTCATAAAATAAGAGAACACCATATATAAGATTTTGATTTCACTGGGGAACTGTTCCTGGTAATAAAGAGCATATAGAGGTCACTCTACCACCGGTTTTATTTGGTTTGAAAAATATAAAATAGCTTGTCCATATGGTCTTAAGTTACCTAATTGCTTCATCTAAAAAGAATGTGGGGTTGTGTATCTTAACTCCATGATTTGCACAGCATTTTAAGAAGGGACTATTTTTGTGGGACTTGGATTATACCAGCTTTATTTTGGTGGTTACTGTTTACATCATATTCACAAAAATAGCTTAGTTTTTTGACTTTTTAATAAAAATATCTGACATTCAGGGCAGCTGGTGTCAACTTGTTCAATGTTTGAAGATTTAAATATGCTGGGAAGGCAGGACTTTTTTCTAATAGTGCTGCCAGAAGGCTGAGATTTTTTTTGTCACTGAAATTTAATTGCATTAAATTAACAAAGCTTTTTTTCCCCTTTTTCAGGCAGATTCCAGATTAAAAGCTCTTAATGCAACATTCAGAGTGAAAAACCCAGACAAGTAAGATTCCAAATCCTTCTTCCCTCTGTTTCCCTTTTTCAGTTACAACTATGACTTCAGGTGGCAGAATATTCTATCTCTTTAGTATAAATTCAGAAAAGAAAAATTACCTTGCTGCACTTCAAATATTAACAGAAGCCCAGTAAAGAGGTAGTGTGAAAAGATTTGATAAACACTGCTTCCAAAAGCAGGAAGCATTCAGAAAAATTCCATCACTTTATGTGAAAGGAGTATTTCATTGTAGCTAGACTAAAATGAAGGGACAAAAACCCCCAAAACCAGACTCAGAAAAAGAATCTCTTAATATTTGTTTTCAGGAAGTCTTTCCAAGCATGAACAGACTACAGATTGATAGTAGGTCGTTCCAAAAGTCTGCTAGTGTACAGTTCTGGATGCACACACCCTGGTGTTGCAGTTCATAGTTCTTTCCAAGCTGCCAATTTTCACGGATGCTTTTGGAAGTCCAGAGGTCAGTTCAGCTCCGTTGCAGTTTACAGAGCTCTGGGACAGGCACTAGAGCAATCTGCTGGATGGAGAAACTGCTCAGAATTGTCAGTGTATGTAGTGGGAGGTTCATCACACCCTTGGTGATGTGGAAGGGTAAAATGGGAGTTTCTATTTCTCAGTAGTTAGAAGCATCACCGTGCAGCAGTGGGGCCAAGAGATGTTGCTGTTTGCCATCCATAGGCCATGGAGACCCGTGCAAAATGCCCTTCTGGGTGCACCTGCTGTCCAGCAGTGGCAACAGGAGATGATCTTTAGGGAGAGCCCTGTGTCTGACTGCTTTCTGTTGTCTGTTTCCTTTGTACTTCCATAGAATCTGTGGGTATTGTATTAAGGATGTTAGAGGGTACATACCTTTCTGAACCTCTTCATAGACTTACCTGTGAATTGGTCCAGTCCCTGCTTTTTTATTGTGCTTGTTTTTACAGCCTACTGTGGCAGTAAGGAAACTTTTAGCTGGGGTTTAATATAAAGGATAACATTAATGAACAAAATTGGAGGACAGCAATTCTCTGAATCTGCAGGTGAAAATGGCCCCTTGTTTTAATAGTTCATCCTCAGTCATCTTTGTCTGTGGCCAGTAGGAATTATCTTTTCCTGCTCTCACAGCAGGGAAACTGCCAGAAATCTGACTGGAGGCACAGGTGGGCCAGGACTGTTTAGGGACCATCCTTGTTACCTTTTGAGGTAACAGTGTTTCAGAAAGCAAAGCTGCTGTGAGAAGTGGCTTGTTAAAAAGCAGGAAAAAGAGTTAATACAAGGAAAACATCAGAAAAAAGCTTGTAACAAAAACAGTCCTTGAGTGTGTGTGTTTTGGTACAGCCTTCACAACACGTGAGAGATGGCTGTTGTTTTCTGTTGTAATCTGCCAGCTACGTAACTTCCAAATTGAACTTGGGGATACAAGTTGTTTAATAAATACCTGATGAACAGAAGTTGTTTGTTTGCCTTTTGCTGTAGCACATTTGACTCTTAACAGGAGGGACAGTGCCTTGCTCTGCTCAGCACACTTTCACTTGAGCTGCCTGGAATGTAATGCCTGGGCCCCTCTGCTTTATCTTTGGTGCTTTTGTGTGGCTGGATGGTCAAGCGGTTCAGCAGGCTCACCTTGCTGAAATAAAAAGTGTGACTGCTGTGTGGAGCATAGGCTCTCAGGTTCCTGGGCCAGGAGAGGTTCAGGTGAGGAATAGCTGCAACTCCCAGTCGGGATTGCCTTGCAGTGCTGTGGAGCTGCACCCTTCAGCTTGGCAGCATGAGGAGCTTTATGTAGCTCAAACAAGGCTGCTCTTCAAGGTCAAATGTAGACTGGAAACTAAACTTCTCCTGTGGGAAGCACTTTATAGTTTCAATGGTGGAATTAAATGGTGATAAAAATATGGTATTCTGGTACTCAGAGGTAAATTTGTATCTGCTGCAGACCTCTCTGATTTGGCCTCATGGTACCCATCCTTTCTTTCTCTTTCTGGGCTTTAATCAAAACCATAGCTTTTGGGTTTTGGTGAAAGATTTCTTTAGAAAACACTAAATCCTTTCCTAAGGCAGACTTTTTTTTTTTAAAGCCGCTCTCTGGGTTTTTGTTGTCTGGTTATTCAGACAAGTGGCTTGCTTTTTAGTGAACAGTTTTGTACTTGTAGTATCTCCCTTCACAAAACAGGAGAATGGCGCTGCCCTCCCTGATGCAGAGAGGAGTACTGCTGTGTAAAATGCACAAAGTAAATAACTGACATTGAAATGCTGTCTACTGTTAAGGAAATCTTCTTTGCCAGTATCATAAAAGATATTTTCAAGAGATCTGCTGGTGTACCTACACCAATGTGACCCAATCAGTTCTTCATTTGTGTCTCAAGTTCTATTTAATAGCTAAGTTAAGTATCTAGAGTGTTGGTAATGTTGCAGAACCAATAAAACCAAGTGAAAAGTGCTAGTTAAAAAAAGCGTCAGTTACTGAGTGCCAGAATTATGTCTTGTTTCACACTTCTGCTGTTAGGATACACTGGAAAGTAAACATCCCTTTGTGTGCCTCACTGAGCTCTGTTTGGAAATTACTTTATAATTATGTAACTTTTTTTTTACATGAGCAATGAGAAGGACTTAAGCAAATACTTGAGAAATAAACTTTTGATCTGCAACACTGCCAGTATCTGAAAAACAGTTTTTCCTGAAAATGGTATTTGTAAAATTTTCAACCTTCGCAGAAGACTGGGGAAAAAAATAACAGCACTTTGGTTTATGCTTTTATGAGACAAAAAAAAAAAAAAAAAAGACAACTTGGTTCTTAAGTACTAATTTTTAAGAATTATTTTTTTAAATTGGGGAGGAATTGGTTTGTGAGAAGATGTATTGCTGCTGGAGGCCAGGATACTGAAAGTCCTCCTAGGTTCCTGACTCTTGCCTTCAGGGAGTACAGCATTCCTAAAAGATTTCTTGTGGCAAAACAGGATAAATAAAACTTTCCCTTATAAATTTCTGGAGTGGAAGGGGGAGTCTTCCTGAGCTGGAGGCATGCTTTTTAATCTTTTGTTTTTAGTTCAATTATTTCAAGTATCTTCACTGTACGTGTCTGCAGCTGTCTGACATGAAGCCCTGGTGCATATTTTATAAAGTGTAAACTGAAAAGATTGCTCTCTAAATCCCACTGTGCAGATCCGTGACTACATTTATTTTCCCCATACAGTTTCTCTTCTAACTTTCAAATCTTTTTATGTGCTTTAACCCTGTGTGTGTCATAATACTATAAAAAGTGCTTCTTGAAAATCAGAAATATTAGAAGTCATAATAAAGCTTCTACTTCCTGAATGTAAGGATGAGAATATTTTAGGGGAAGACTTCCTGGCAGGGGAGGAAGAGGTGTTAAATGAAAAACCATGGAATTTCATACTTGGTCACCCAAAACAAGTGACCCGACTCGCTTCAGTAAGACCTCTTGGGTACAAGCCATTCTGTAATACAAAGCCTGACTGTGTGCCTGTGGTGGGAGGAGGGATGAAGTTTTTTTTTCATTCTTGAACATCAATCTGGAACACTAATCTTAGTCTGCCATTCTTTAATTCTAGTTGCATTCTTCTGTGTTTATTTTCAGATTATTGTTTAGTAATTTAGGTAAAGCTGTTCCTGGCTTCCCATCTAGATGAAATGAATACATTATTTTGTATCAAAGTAGGTTATGAGCTGGACTTGTGTGTAGTAGGGAGGGTTTATGTGTACACAAGCAGCTGTTGCTGTGGTTTAATTGGTTACCTGTCACTAGCAAAGCTGTGGCAAACGATTCATCTTTGTCATTAACAAGAGCTAAAGGTATCAGCTTAAACTGCCTCCAAAGCCTAACTGGGCTGGCTGATAGAAAGCCTCTTCTTCAGAAGTGACAAGCCAGCAGTGTGCACATGTCACTTGTGATGGCTTCGCTGTCCCTTGTTGAGATGTAGTGATTTGATGGCTTTCAGCCATGCATGGCTCTTGTGCAGGTACAAGTCTCAATAGGATTTCATACATAATGTTACAGTTACTGTACAGATTAGCCTTGGAGGAATTGTAATTGTGGATGCTTCCTTGAACTCCTGAAAAGCTGTGCCCAAAACTGGATGGAGGGAGCTTGAAAGTAAAGTGTCTTTGTCAGGTCAGAAACATAAACATACTTTTATTAAGAAATAGGCTTCAGTGGATTTTGGCCTTGTATTTATCTGAAGCTTTCCTATTCACTAACCCTTGCTTTTCTAAATCTCGTTAAAAAACGCCAAACAACAAACCAGTGATGTAATAACTTCAGCTAACTGCTTTTATTTCATAAAATTTTATCTCTTAATTCAATCTTAGCTTCAATATTTGCATATTAAAAAACAACAGTCATTCAAGTGTGGGGATGTTTGTTCACTTTAGGGAAATTAAACTCAGCAGTCACTTCTTTAGGAGTCTTCAGCTAATCCCACTCCAACACAATCCAGGCTCCGTCTCGCTGGCTGCAGGGTTGTGGCTCTATTGTGCATGCTGTGAAAGCTTGCTTTCATGATGGCTAATGATGTACTATCTGTTTCCTGCTCCCAGGAGATTTACTGAGCTAAAACACTACAGCGATGAACTGCAGTCTGTCATATCACACCTTCTGCGAGTCAGAGCTGTAAGTATTTCCCATGTGTGTCGTGACAAATAGTATGATTTATTTATAAGGCAGTATTTCTTGTTTAGTCAAGAGAAGTGGTATATGTGGTCTAGAATAAGGGCAGTCTTGCCTGAGGGATTCTGTCTCCGGAGTGTGGAGCAGGAGACAACAAGAGATGAGGGCACTGACTTTGTACAGATCTGGGAGGGGGAAGGAGTTCTAAACATGATGGTTGAGTTTGGCAGTGCACGTTGCTAATCTGCCCTGTCCTGTGATGGTCACGTATCACAGGGAGGTGTTATAAAGAGGATCGAGATGTCTGCCTCTCTCTGCTTAGCAGATGAGTTGCTTTTGCTGGATGTTTGGTTTGGGAAGGGCCTCAAAACACAGTTTTCAGGTCAGACGTATAACACATTGTTTTCCTGAGCTTGTAGCATGAGTCCTTTATGCTTCCCAGTATGTTTTCTCTTTTTGGCTCTTTCCTGGATCTGCAATGAATAATAGTCTTTCTAATGATGAGAACTGTTATGTCATGCATTAAGAAACTCTATGGGTTGAGAGTGGAAGGTGGTTATTTTTTTTAAGGACACCAAAAAGAAAAAGGAAATTACAATCCCAATAATTGAGAGCATGATGCTTCTTTTTAGTATGTTCAACAGGGTTTTAATTTTTGATGGACTTGTGCAGCAGAGAGGATGCTAATGGATTGCCTGTTAAGCTCAGGTTCTTGAGACAATTAATCACTCCTCAGGAGTGGTGTTCTGCAGGCAGTCCTATTTTCTCAGGGTTGTGTGTGAGATCGACTGGGCAATTTGTGTTCCCTTTTTACTACTGCTGTGACAGACATCATAGTAACAATGCTCTTGGAGAACTTCACTCTCATTCATTGGCACATCATGATTTCAAGGGCATTATCTGGATTAAAACTCACACTTCAGAGTGTACATGTGTCTTTTCTTCTAAGTTTTTGCCAGCATTGTAGTGCTGGCTGCAGCAGGTACTGGCACTCCAAACAGCTGAAATGACCTCGAGCAATGAGTTCGGCAATGGATAGCTCATCTGCTTTCCCTCAGTTCACTGAGCTGGCTGGAAAAATCAAGTCACTTGTTAGAACTTTACTCAAGGTTTCCCTACAATCTTGGTGTCAAGATGGACTTCTGGCTTACCATCTATAGAGTAAATAAACAAGTGTTTGCATAAATTTGCCATTATTCAGATAAAGAATGCCTTATATTTGGTTATTAAAAACTGAAGGGAACTTGATTGTGGTCTCCACAGACATATCCTATCAGTGAGCACTTCCAAAGATAGATTTGAAATGCTACTTTTCAACATAGCCTTGATTGTAATTTCAGTCTTCCAGGACTTAATGCTGTTCATTTTTTTTTATTTTTTTTTTTCTTTCAGTAGTGGCTTAGATTAGATTTAGGCCTAATCTTGTTTGCCTGGGTAAGAACATTAGGACTTTAGCCTGGAGTATGTATGGGGGTTTTCACAAAGCAATTGCACTTACTGTTGATGACCAAAACCTGTCTCTAAAATGTTTTAGAGGGTAGCAGACCGGCTTTATGGTGTCTATAAGGTCCATGGCAACTATGGAAGAGTATTCAGGTAAGAGTTCATCCAGTTTTTAATACATACATGGATAGTTACGGGGAGAGAGAAGGGAATTTCTTGGTGATGTTATGCTTTTGAAAAATATCTGAAACATTTCATTGTCTATCTTGAAAAACTCTGTATTGCAGTGCTAATGAGGTTTCTGTGCTGCATGCAGAGATCTCTGGGTCTGCTGAGCTTAGTCTGTAGTGGAAGACTTCAGCTTTTTGCTTTGTATGCCAGACCTTTGGGCCTTTTGCTGCTGCATTGGCATTTTGCTTCTTTAGAAAGTAATTCACTATTCTTCATGCAGTTGTCTCTGAAAAGCTTCTAGGTCCTTTTAATGGATAAAAATCAACAATTATATCTAAATTAAGTAGCTTTTAGAAGTGAATTTGCCAGTCTTTTTTTTTTTATTATTTATATGAGAGAATTGCATGCTCAAGTTTTCAATCTCACTGGAGAATTAAAGAATCTAAACTTCTGGTTAAGGGAAACCTCCTGCTTCTACACACTGTTCAAGTGCTAAATTTAATTCTCTGGGTTAATGGATTGCAGATGTCTTTCTCATTGGGGGTTTTAAAATGAAATTAGGTGTAGTTCTGTAATAACACAAAGACAAACAAATGTCAACATCAGCAGAGTGGAATGTTTATGAAAAAGTGAAGGACAGAATAGATGCATTACCCGTAAATTATGCGAAATACATAGGTATGTCTCCTTTTCTCCTTGTAAAAAGAGTTGTGGGTGTAATTCTTGTACCTAAGAACTCTCATAAGGTTTTTCAAAGCTGAGAACAATTAAAATGGCAGGGTCCATACCAGGATGTCCAGAGCAAGTCTCTTGCTATCTTTATTTTAGCTCTGTTTCTTTCTTTGTCTAAGTAATATCTGTAATGTAAATAGGTAGTTGCAGTAATGAGACAATTGCAAGTTGATTTTTAAAAAATTAATAGATCTAAACAGCAGTCTGTTTAGATCAGAAAACAGAAAGCTATGTACATCAAATGGTTTCAGGAAAAGTAAAATGCTTACAAAAGTCAAATCCCACCCTTTGGTTTTTGGAATGAAAGACTTCTATCTGATATCCTGTAAGTCTGGAAATCTTAGTTTCTTCTCGGTGAGATCTAAATCTGTTTCAGAAAGTTCAGCATTATTGTTGTCCCTAATCCCATTTGTATTAAATGCTAGGTGGTTTGTTTTTGTTTTAAATTGAATATCAGCTAGTTCAACAAGACTGTGCCCAAAACCCATCCCAAACTAAGTATATTTGTGATGAGGAGTTTAGGGACGATTGTTTAACAGAGTTGCCATAAGTAACTTTGCCACATTGTCAATGGTGCTCCTTATAGAAAGAAAACAGTTTGACCAAATCTAACTTTGAGGCAGTTTCCATTCAGGTGTCACCTGGAAGGAAACTATATACAGGATGCAGCTTATTAACTTCCCTTACCCTTCATGTGTGATGTTGTTTCTCGTTTGCTTTTCCTACAGTGAGTGGAGTGCAATAGAAAAGGAGATGGGGGATGGGTTGCAGAGTGCTGGCCACCACATGGATGTGTAAGTACTGACTGAATATCTGATAGTTTGATGTAAGCCAGATGTGGAACTCTCCCTCTTTCCTCTCTTTTCCCTCAACCCCAAAGTACATATGAATGCCGAGAAGGTTGGGGGTGCGTTGTTTTTAGGTATACAGTGTTTCTGTGACTTGGATGCAGGCACAGTTTTAGCATCCATATACTGTATTAAGTAGCTCAAAAAGCCTCAGGAGAACCAGAGGGGTTTCTTTTTTTATTATTATTTTGAAACTGTAGAAGTGTTTGGAATCCTTCCAGTTTTTCTTTTAAGCTACTATGCCAGAAACTGGCGGAATACAACTTTAATGTACTGCAGACCTTATGAGATCCATTTGGTTTTGATAGCAGCATTTTGTACCATGCAGTAGATGGCACACAGATTTGAACTTAATTACAGGGAGTTAAGAAATTTAATTAATCGGCACCAAAACTCCAGTGGATTCCTGAAACACTGACTGGATATAATAACGTGAAGAATCCTCTCTCTTTGCATCTTTGGAGTCATTTGGCAGAGCATGCAAAGCACAGCCTTCAAAATAAGAGTCTAGCACTCGGGAGTGCTCACAGAAGTTGTATTCTAGGCTCATGACTTCTGCTTTTCAGTTAGTCATATATAGCAAGTGAAACAGTGTTTCTTACCACTCTGATCCCTCTTCTGTAATCCCACACAACAGATAAGTAACAATTCCAGCAAGAGATGGAAGGTGTTTGACACTTCATGTAGTATTTTTACTGATCAAGTGTAATTTGTGTAGAAATAAAGTTCTCAGGTTTAGTTTACAGTGCAGATTTACATATGATCTACTGCCTGATTGTTATTGGTGTTGTCAAGTTAACAAGTTGTCAATTGTTACTGGCCTTGTCAAGTAGAAGGGTTTGAAGAGCCATGCCTTCAACTTCTTCAGAATAATTCTGGTTTTATCAAATCTTTAAAAATTTGACCCCCTCTGAATAATTTATTCACAGTTCTATGTTTTGGGTAATGGGGTGGTTTCCATTCAAGAAAAGCTGTAATATTTTCTAGGCAGAGTGCTCTGGTGAGAATAAAGCAATGGAGAATGCATTCTGCTTTCAGAAGAAAAATAATTGAAGTACAGGTAGAGTACAACGTTAAGCACCTACTGCAGTAGGCAGAAATTGAAGAGATTATGAAAACTTGGTATAATGTAGTGGAGTTAAGGAATCACAAGTAGGTTTTTAGTGGTTCAGATACACTACACCAAGATGTCAAACACCTAGAAATGTGTAACTAATTAAAAAAAGTTTGTCTCACATCTCAATCAGGAGACTGAACCCACTCACACATTCAAAATATTTAACATTTCTGTCTGTAGCACAGTTAGGGCTAAAGATCCAGAGTAATGGCAGTAGGTTCTGCTGTTCTGGGTAATTTTAATCACTGCATGAAGTGTGAGGTAGCTTTCATTATCTGTCATCTCCTCTGCTCTGGCATTCTTCTGCAACAGTAATCCCTTAGTGATGATAATCAAACAAGAAGCAGCAGTTGTGAGATTCAGGAACTCATTCAGTGACCCACGCGGTCTCCTACCAATAAGGTTCGTATCTATGATGTCTTTAAATTATAACTTGACAGTTCAGTTACCATTGCCATAACATCAGGCAGGAATTTATTGCAACAGAAAGCTACTTCTAGAAGGTTGCCTAATATAGATGTTAAACTTCAAAACTAGTTTAATTATTCTCTATCTGCCCCATATGCTGTAGTGTTTACTAGATGTTTATTTAAACTTTTGAGTTGTTATTGTTTAGTGTGATCTATAACTGCGTAATGTTTGGAGATGACATCCCAAAGCTTCTCTGGGTGTGGGCTGTATTACAAGATGACACTTGCTGAAGTGACAGAGTATGCTGAGAAAATTAGAGTGAATGGCTATAGCTAGCATTTAAAAGATGAAAGAAAAAAATGCCAGACCTTTGACTTCTGTCCTTTATTCTACTAACGAGTAACCTTTTATCTCTGTATCACTAGACTGTCATTATATATTGAACCAGTCTAAACTAAAACTAGGGTTTAATTGACAGCTTACACGAGGAGTGAGAACATGTCAGGTACCTTTAGAACTTACTGTAATGTTTCTCCTAGTTTTCCTAAGTTTAGGCAGTCAGAAGTGTAGCTTGTCTTACTACTTTTTTTTTTTCCAAATCAAACTCATTATAAAAACCTGTCTGTGTAAGGTAGGATTTTGTTTGGTGGGATTTTTTGGTTGTTTGTTTTGGGTTGTTTTTTTTTCTGAGAGTTGATGTGGCACAGATGAGCTCTAGCACTGCTCTAAACTTAGATCTTACTTGAAAATGAAATGCAGTCTGTCTGCTGCCCTGAGAAATCTAACCACTATACTAAAATTATTGCACTGCAGAACTTAAAAGTAGGATAAGCCATTTATGACCTGTGTGGCTGCTGGATTTTTTAAGAATAAGTGTATTTTTCAACAGTTTTGACTTATTTCTTTCTTTGATTCATAATGTGAATTCTTGTTCTCCCTGTTCTTTTACGCCTTCTACTTAAACTGGTCTGCTGTTGCTGACCACTTCCTATCTTGTGTTTATTCACCACCAAGAGCCTTGGTAGGGCTTTTCCTGGATGTGCCCATGTCTTTGATTTCACCGAGCATCCAAACAACTCATCATACTTGCAAACTTCCCAAATTCATGTTACCAGTTCCCTTTCAGCTTGAGACTCTGCCACTTCCTCCATAAAGCCAGTTACTAGAGAGGCACAGGCAGAAAAGGGAAATCCTAAGATTATGCAAAAACTTGAAAGCCAAGAGGAGCTATAATTAGAATTTGGGTCATGTTTTGCTGGGCTAGAGAAAAATGGACATATGCTCGCTTCAGAGAGCCTGCAGATGTGTGAGAGATTGCCACATAGCTGAGAATCCAGACTGAGTTATCAGAATAGATGAAGGTATTTGTGTGGGATCTCATTCATCCTGATTATCTCCAGTGGCACATGCCCTGAGTGCTGGGCTGAGGAGGAATCTGATTTCTGTTGCTGTGCCAAGTGAGAAGTGCAGTTACCTCTTAGCAGTAGGCCCATCCCTGCAAATTTGTCCATGATAGTCACCTTGGTTAGCAAGAATATACTAAATACTGTCAAATAAGCAGTATAAACTAGAAAAATAAAGTGCTTTTTGACATTTGTAGGAGACATCAGCCTAAATAACAAAACCCTTATTGAATGCAAGAGCTGCAGATTTGATCCAAGCCCTTGTACTTCCAATTTCTCCCTAAAAGGAGGGTTAAACTTCTTGTTGCTCTGAATTAATATGCCTGATTTACACAGTGGACAAAGCTATAGACTTTGAAGGAGCTGAAAGGACTTAATGTTGTGGTGTTCACGGCACCACTGTGAGTTATCTTGTACTTAGGCTGAATAAGGAGCAATGAAAGCAGGCTCTTTCCTTTTCAGAAGGTGTGTTGTTCACAGTCCTGGGCCTTAATGCTTTAAGACTTGAAGGATATCTTTTGCACCATGTCTTTTTTTTTTTTTTTTCCTTTTTTTTTTTTTTTTTTTTTTTTTTTTTTTTTTTTTTTTTTTTTTTTTTTTTTTTTTTTGTCTTGGTGCTGCTTATTCACAGTCCACTGAAGAAAAGGAATAAATTGGGGGTTTTCCTGTAAGAAAAACTGCCTCATCTCCAGCAGGAAACTTATGATGGGTTTTGTACTCGTCAGAAGATTCATTGTAGTAACAAGCAAAGAAGCAGACCTGCAGGTGTCTTGACATTAGCTACTGAGAGTTTAATTAAAAACAAAGAAAAAACTCTTTTTGGAAGTGCTCTTTGCTGTTTGTCACAGGTGTTTCTGTTAAACAAGTGTCTTCCCTTGTTACTGCATGTGTATCCTTAAAGGTTAAATTAAGCAGCTTTACATTTAACTGTGGCTGTTTTTCACTAGATATGCAGCTTCTATTGATGACATACTGGAAGAAGAGGAACACTATGCAGATCAGCTGAAGGAATATCTCTTCTATGCAGAAGCACTGCGGTATGTACAGAAGTCTAAAGCTCAAAAGGAAGCTGTAGTCCTTTTCTCCAGTGTGATGTTGATGTTTAATTTAGTCTGATATCCTCTTGTGTTCTCTGAGAAGGGGAAATTCCAATGTTGTGGAGTCTCCTTGGTCTTGTCTCTTACTCTGCTTACTCATATTTGATTGTCATGTGAGTGGCAATACAAATTAGAACTGGTCTGATCAGTAGTGAAGAGACGGAAATGTTACAATCTCTATACTATGGAAGAAAATGCTGTTTATTCCTCTGGTTCCACTGTTCCCTTGGCTGCTGGTGTATTAGTGCCCAAATGTGCTGAAAACTGCCGCTTTCAAATGAGATAGGCCAAACAGAGCTGCTACAGCCATGACAAATTCAAAGAACCTTCAAAGTGCTCAATGTAACTTTCATCTGCTGCACAGTGTTGTGCATCTAAATACCAACTTTTTGTTTTGTTTTATGTTAGTCTTTATTAGTCACCCCTTACAAGTGTGGACACAAAAGCAAGTTGCTTTATGCTGCAAGACCGTGCCTAAAGCTGTTGTGCTTTCTGTAGTCTGGCTCTGAACCTCTTGGAGAGGTCCAGTAGAGAATTGGGTTTGAGAGTGTGAGGGCTGCTGTGTGGGAGCCTGGAGCACTGATAGCCTCTCCTGGGAGACGAATGTGCATCGGGCTGTGGAATACGGATGTAGCATAATCAGCCCACACAGCACTGGGACTTACTGCAGGTGGTCAGAGGAAGCTTCTTTTTTCCAGATGAAAGGTACTGTAGGAGTCTAGAAGCAGTTTTTTGTTTCATTCTTTAAAAAAGAAAATGTGATGAATTTTATTATCGACTGACAGATTGCTGCTGGGACAGATACCATCTCCAGGTATATTTTGTCAAAGCTGTGATTTTTCTGTAATGTATTTTGAATTAAACTATTTTACAGTGGTGTCCATAAGGTGGTGGTAGGGCTTGTATTGCTGAGTGTATCTTGGAATGAGTCTAAAAAGAGGAGCAGAATGTTGCTGTTCTAAGAACTTTATTTATACTTTGATCCAAGCTTGCTTAACAACGATGTTTGCAGAGTTATGCAGTCTGTGATAGGGCTGTTGAATTTATACTAGATGAATAACTGGAGGTGCGTCCTGTCAAAACCAAACAAAACATGATGCCATTTGTAAAGCATAAACGGAGGGAAATGTAGCAAAACAAAGTATTACGTGACAGATCTTTCATTACTTACTTTTCAGGGCAGTTTGCAGGAAGCATGAACTAATGCAATATGATTTGGAAATGGCTGCACAGGACTTAACATCTAAGAAACAGCAGTGTGAGGAGCTGGCAACAGGAGTGAGTCTTTTTCCACTTTCTTCTCCAAGATGCCTCTTTTTGAATTTATTTTTCACTTGAGCCAACTTACTTAGAATGGTATTTAAATGGCACCAGCATGCTGGCTGCTGCTTTTGAGAAGTGGTATCATATGAGCTGGAGACATGTGAGGTTTAAAGTAACTTGGTTCTTGGTGACATAAGCTGTTTGTGCCAAACGTCTTTTATTGAATACTGAGCAAGTAAAGGGTTGCAGTAAATATGACTGGAGCAGAATAACACAAGACAACTCTATCCTAAAGACCAAAATTTTGGGAATTCTGAAAGTCTTCCTTTGCCTTTTGAACAGTGGATGTTATTGATATGTTGTGTTAGTCCATTTTTTATGGGAGATAAGATTTTACCTAAAATATTATCTAAAAATGGTAACTGACAGTTCTTTAGAAATTTTAATGTTGCTCTTGGATCTATTGATGTTCTTTATGGAATGCTCTTAAGGGTTTTGTTTCTCTTAGTTTCTTTCCTACTTCAGTAGGAAGGCAGGTCTGAAAGTTCACCCTTGTCAGCCTAAAAGCATTTGAACATCAAATTACCTCCTCTCCACTTTGCTTAGCCTAACCTGAGTCACCACAGCTACTTATCAATTAATGAAATGGAAGGTAATGCAAGAAATCAGCCAAATAATAAGCACAAAGGCCAATGAAAGTCACCTGATGTCCTGTGGCTGTGCTCAGGAATCCCAAACCTAGAGTGTCCTTGTTTTTTGTAGACTGTGAGAACCTTCTCCCTGAAGGGGATGACCAGCAAGCTCTTTGGGCAAGAAACCCCTGAGCAGAGGGAAGCCAAGATAAAGGTTCTAGAAGAGCAGATACAGGAAGGAGAAGAGCAATTGAAGTCTAAAAATCTGGAGGGCAGGTAAATGGGCTTGACTGTTTTAAAGAAAACAGAGGGCTTGTCTTAGCAAAAGTCCTTGACTGGATGGTCTTGAAGGTGTTTGCATTTTATAAGTGTTTTTAATATATTCTTGGTGTTTATGAGCTGTCTATAAAAGCTCCTGTCAGCTGCAAGTTGTGAAATAAAGTGCAGTACATGCAGTTAGCTTCTGGTCTGAGTGTATGGCTTATGTAAAACCTGATGACTTTCCCAGTTACTGAGCCCACTCTAATGGCTGACTTGCATGCTTTTATGTTCCACTAGTAATATATTTAGCAGGTGGGCTTGGAGGTCTGCAGCTGAATAGGCTGAGACTCAAAAGCTGATTTGCTTCAAATACAGTATTTAGTTTGGTTTATGTGTAAGGGTCCTGAGCCTGTATTCTGCAACTTCTCATATGGGGGACACCTTACTTCTGTTTGAAAGAGATTAGAAGGTCTGGTGAGTTGTTTGAGTAACTGATTCTTGGTGCTCTAATGAAATTTTCTTCAGGTATGCAAAAATGAAAGATAGGAACTAACATTCTTAAAGCAGTGTGATTTTGTCAAAGCATGTCTGTCATATAACACAAGGGGTAAACGTGGTATCTCCTGTTATGTTAGCATTAGAGCTGGAAAGATAAGACTAGTTCATGAATAGTTCAAAACAACAAGACACTCAGTAAATGCAATATCTTAATAATTTTGGCAGATGTACTGGAGATGTGCTTTTGTAGCTCTGGAAGCAATTTTCAAGTGAATGTTAGTCCAGCACAAATGAAAGTATGAATTACAGATATCTGCCTCCATTTTATTTAAGGAGGCCTGACTGCACATCACCAAACCAACAAAATTAATTTCTGAAGTGAATTGTCCAAGGTAAATTTGCATTGTAAATGTTTATTGTGCTTGACTGTCTCACATCTTGACAACAAGCAAGTTTTCATGCTGAAGAGAGATGAAGATTCTGACTTGACAATTGAAAAAGAAACATGCAGTGGTGTGTGCTGAATGTTGGCATAAAGATAATTAGTTACCCCAACAGAATCTGAAGGAAAAAAGTATATCCTGACTTATGCTAGTTCTATGGCAGTGGTGATTCCTGGGAAAAAAAACACCAAACCAAACATCCTAATGTATCCTGTGAAACTGATTCTCTAGGTTAAAAACCTTAAAAAGAAGGTGGAGAATTAGGTAGTGGTGCCAGTTGTAAAATGAGGACACTGAGGGATGTATAATGATCGCAGGACATGATTTACTGAAAGATGGAGCACTCTGTCATACACAGCTTCTCTGCTGAGTGTCCAGAGCTGAGGGTAGAACATGTAAAACACTTACTAGCAGAAATAATTGCTTTTAATTTCAGAGACTTTGTGAAAAGTGCCTGGGCTGACATTGAACGGTTTAAAGAGCAGAAGAATCATGATTTGAAGGAGGCACTTATAAGCTATGCCGTTATGCAGATTAGCATGTGCAAAAAGGTACGTGTGGCTTGGGAAGGGCTGGGCCAGTGTATTTGTCCTATCAGCAAGGAGGGGCAGATGCAGACTGTCAGTAACTGGGAACAAGGCAGTCACATAAGACTGGAAGTCACTAGCTTAAAACCTCCCACATACTCTGTCCTACTTGAACTCAGTGACATGTGAATGTTGAAAAATAAATATAGATATATATAAATAGACAGTGTGATCCAATTTCAATGTGATCTCTGCCTTATTCTTCTGTGAAGTTCTATGGGACTTCTTTGTGGAGTCTTCTGTAGAAGAAAGTCGTGAATGAGGTTTGCAAATAGAGTATATTCTCACCTATTGATTTTTAACTGTTCTTTTAAAAGGGAATTCAGGTTTGGACAAATGCAAAGGAATGCTTCAGCAAGATGTGACTACCTGGAAATGAATTCCTCCTCCAAGTGCCAGAGAACGGAAGCACAGTGTATAACATCAATGTTATATTGCTACATGACTTACATACAAATCATGAAATAAATGTAATTGTTAATAAAAGATGAAAAGGACATGTTGTTAAATGTTTAGCCCTGACTGCCACCTCTGTGGCGTGTTTTATATGTGGTAGGAAATAATGCAGGGGGTAAAAGTTACTGAAAACTACAGCTCTGTATTGGGACAAAGGTATTGGGAAAGTTATCCCAGAAAGTATGAACCAAACCGTTCTGAGACTTGTGAAACACCATGCTCTGTAATGTGTAGATCACTTCCAGATGCCCTTCTTTCCAACCCTTGCTGTTTAGAATTTTAATGCTCAAGGGTGCTTTGGTTTTATAACGGGGCACACAGTTGTGTTCTCAAGGTCTACACCATAAGAGGACAAAAAATGAAGTATTGTAATGCCTAGAGTTCATATTTGAATGCCTTTGCATGTCCATGGAGAAATGTGTTTTTCCAGAGTTCAGGTTAAGCAGTCTCAAACTCCTGAGATGTTTGAAGCTCTCTACAGTAGAGGTGTTGTACAGTGGTTTGATAACAATATTCTGCATTTACTGGTTCCCACTTCAGTTTTGATACAGGCATTGATTTCCTACTAAAATTCTTCCTGCAAGTAAAGGAGACTGGTGATCCAGCTGAGCAGAAAAACCAAAGTCAAAGCTGGTAAGAAGCAGATGCAACTTCTCTTTGATTGTTTGGAACCTGTTTACACTTGGTGTGAATCTGGCCTGTGGCACCTTGTAACTGAAGTGGTTTGATTCTTAAACAAATAGTTCTTAATGAAGGTGCTGAAATAATAAACCTGGTGCAGCTTCTCTCATACTTCAGAGCGGTGATGTGCAGAACCCATAATGAACCAAGGTGTCTGTTGGGCCCTTGTAATGATGTTTCAGTGTGTGTGAGTGTGTGTATATGCGTGTATGTACATACACACCTGTAAAACATGATTTGCAGTTACAGTACTTGCATTAAATATTTCCAATTATGAAAATCTCTTACCACTGTCTAATACTGGGCTTTTTCTACATCCTTACTGAAAGTTCCTGAAGTCTTGTGGATTTTGTCAGACTTGATTGCTAGTCCTGAAGGAAGCTTTGTAATAATCTGTTGAAAAGTGTATTTAATTATTTTGGATTATAACACTACTCAGATTTTTTTTTTTTTTAAGAGATACTCCAGAAAGTCTTTAAACGTTCTTTTGATAAAACTATCTAAATGTATTTACTGGTATGTCCCATGTTACTTTTGTCTCTTCAACGTTTCTTTTCTATAAAACCATTATAAAGAATGCATAGGTCTGGTGCACACTACAGCTTAAAACTCTGAAGTAAAATGCTGGTACTGTGACAACTTGCATTGGCTTTTTCAAAGCATATGACAGTGACATGCCTGGCTGAGAGATGATGTTGGGCACAAAGAGGTCTCTTCCTTTGACATCTACATGGAGAAACGTCGTTCCATTCTGAGGTTGCAGTATCTGGTTCTGATACAGGCTGAAGGACTCTTACATTCCAAACCAGGAAGTTGCACACTTGATGTATTCAGTAAACCTTCTAAAGGAGTGGTGCCTTAATACAATACCATGAGGCGCTCAGAGTAGGTGTTTTTCATGCACTTTGATTTTTGGTAGATCTTTCTGGTGCCTCCTTCCACATGTCACTTGCTGTACAGCTCATTAAATGTATTAGTATGCCTTTTTTTCCTTGTTAGTTGTACTAAATTTAAGAAGGGAACAGAACAGTTCTTGTAAGTTTTGTGCCAAATAAGATAAATAAAATTGCTCTTTGATATTATTGTTATGTTGGTTTTTTGGTAAAAAAAACTATCTTTCCTGTATTGAAAAATGCTGTTTGATTTTTTGAAAGTGGTTCTTTTTCATCTTAGCTCTCAAGTGGCCTCCAAATTTGGGTTTAAAATTGGGTGAATTGTGCACAGCTTCCCCTTTAGGTGAGGAACGTAGTGCTAAGGCCAAAATTAGATGCTTGCTACACGTCAGCTGTCTGAATTTCATGTGTGTCTCCATCTAGTTAAGATACTTTTGAAAACCGTTTGCATTATTTGACAGAAATTATGTGAAAGGCAAATTAAGGATAATTTGCAATAACTTTTGTTTCTTTTACTTCTGTGTTTCGAGAAAAGCATTGCATGTAGTCTGTGTACTTGAGGATCATAGCAGCCAGTGAACGTTTCTTCTCTTCTTTTAGCTTTTCGACTTTTTAAGGTGAAACCAGCCAGTTAATGGCTGTTTCCATTGGGTAACAGAGCCCACATGACATATGTACACTTGCAAGATGTGCATTTTTCTGGTTACGGTATGGATTTAACTCCTGTAACTTGTTCTGCTTTGCCAGTTATCCAGTAAACATCAAAAATTGGTGGAAGGCCTTGAGAATAATAGCAGGTAGGAAGAACATTTTAACTTAGTCTCAACAAAATGCTTGCAATGAAAGTGTTTACCTGCCTGAAACATCTGATCTGCTGATCATGTCACTTGTCCCAGGAAGCTTTACTGGGGGGATTATCACTGCTCATGCTATCTCTGACCTCCCCCATTACTAGCTGGACCTTGTCTTGTCAGTTCATTTTAGTTGCTACTGTTGTCTGTTCCTGAAATATTGCAGGAGTGAGGGAGCCAACTGAAATGGAAAGATAGTTCATAAAACCACTCTCTCTTTTTTAATGCTATATTATTTCAGTATCTGGCACGTCAACCCAAGCAGCATTAACCTGGCAGCTGTGTGCAGGGACTGTCTTGGCAGGCACAAAGCAAATCTCGGAGCTCGAGCCACACTGAGGAGCTTGCCTTGTGCAGGTGAGCCAGAGGAAAGTGTTGGCTGTGGCCAAACACAGCAGAGCCAGCAGAGCAAGGCTGCAGTCCCAGAGCAGCTGTGTGGGCTGGGAGCACTGCAGCTCAGAATATCTTCCTGTATCACTCTCCCTACCGCTGAAATTCCTTTGTTCATCTTGATTCAAGAACCCAAAAACACTTTCTAATATTGCCTAAAGGATTATAGGGCAGGAAGTTGTCTTAATTCCCTGTGCTTATCACACAATGGTAGGGCAGGGCTCTAACCCATGTTTCCTTGTGGCTCCTGTTCTGCTCATCCCTGGTGCCTCTGTCTGGTATTTGCCCACAGAGCTCTGTGGGGAGGCGCAATGTGTAATGAAAATCCCCACACAGGGCTGCTCTAGAAATAACAGAGAGGAAGCAAACGGAATAGGAGCCGGGAAACATGGAGCACAGGCCTTAGCACGAAATCCAAGTACAAATACTTGTATGTCACCAGTAAAAGCAGCTGCCTTTGTAAGCAGTCACTTTGCAACTGCTGTGAGTCCATGTCTGCTCCTGCCTGGTGGGTTCCCACCTGCTTCCCCAGCAGAGCTGTGTTTCCTAGGACAGGGACATCTCCCTAAGGATGTCACTCTTGATCCCTTGACCTTGAAACCCTTGGCAGTGCAGGACAGAAACCCGTGTGAGTTGCTTCCCTCTATGGGTGGCCCCTGGGGCAGGCAGGATGCTCACTGCAGCTGTGAGCAGAGAGATGTCTCTCTTTAGTGGCAGAGGCTTGGTTGTCCCCCCAGCTGAAACAAGGGGGTCACCTGTGTCCCCTCCACAACAGCACTGCCATGGGTACCTTGGACAGTCTGGACAGCCTGAAATTCCAGTGTGCGCAAAGGATTGTGACACTCTGGCTGCTGTGTTCTGATGTTTCCTGATGTGATACAGTGTTATCAAAAGGATTTTAGATTGTGACTTCTAAAGGGCCAAATGCAGAGAAAATTTTGGTTTTGTTTTTTTTTCTGGCTGCCTTTTAGTTGCTTTTGAATGGCTTGCTCAGACTGGCCTTCCTAATGCTGTGTTTTCTTCAAAAAGAATCTTTTTGCTCTGACTGGTTGTAGAACATATCTAAAACATGAAACAAAGACAAAATTGGAAAGGGTTTTGGGTGGTTTTGAAGGAAAACAGCTTCAGGCAGAGGAAACAGCATTTAGAGGTATGGAGAGATGGTGTCATGCTTGGGTAGATAAGGACATGGTTAAGCTACATGTGAGGGCAGGCAGGTTTTGAGGAGTGAGAGTGAGGAGGCAGGGAAGAAGTACAGCAGAGTACAGGGATGGGTGGTAGAACTGGAGAGGAGAACAGATGGAAAGCTTCTGTACCTGCAGGCTGGGCTATGCAGGAGAAGGGAAAAGCAGCATTGTGTGGTCCTTGTTTTGGAGAAGTCAAAAAAGTGAGGAAGATGGAAGCAGGAGGTAAGGAAATTTCAAGAGCTGTCAAAGGCAGCTATATAATACAATGGTAGTATAATTATGTTATCTGACTGAAACTTGTGGTAACTGTGGTCTTGAAACTGAGTTCAACAGTGATAATGGTGTAACATAGCTCAGAAGGAGAGATATAGTTTTGTCTAATATTTTGTATCTATGTTTAATGTGACAGCTTTGGCCTTTCTGAATAACTAAAACAGGAGAAGAAGCTTCAGTCTTCAAACACTGTGGGCACCCCAATCCTACAAACACCAGCATAATGAGCCATGGGATCTCTGATGCAGCTCCAAAAGAGGCTGCCCCAACATCCCAGGGACTACAATTAATAAATAGCTTCTTGATCTGCAGCAAACCTGTTCTGATATCTGTATATATCTGTGGTATGTGATAACACCAATTATAATCTCTTCAGAAAGCAGCTGTAAGTGGCTAGAGAAGGTAAAAAGCAACGTTATGGTGAGGGTCCCCGGGATGCAAAGGTGGAAAATTATGTAGTCGGAGGGAAAAGGCAACCCTGACCGCCCTCTGGTGGGTCTCCAGAAGAGCTCGCAGGACCCGGAATCCTGCTGCGCGAGGGAGGTGAGGGACACCTTCTGCCCTCCTGCTCTACAGAGGTACGAGATCCATGCAACAGCCATGGTGTAATGGAAGCCTAAATAGAAAGGGGTGGATAATCTGGAGCAGTTTTCCATGCAGGATTTAGTGCTGAGTTCATGTCTTGCTGTAGGTTGCTGTTAATAATACAGTGTATTACGCTGTGATTTGCCGCTTGGGTGCCTTCCACACCACACAAACACTGCTGTGAGCTGGACTCAGAGGTTTCCCAGCTACCAGTATTTTTATTTATTTATTTATTTTTAATAACTGCTTGGGTGTAGTGCCAGCTGCACGGTTAGAAGGAATGATCTGTGGCTACTTGTGCAAGCTGCAGTCCTATGTACAAGATGGCAAAGTCACCCTATCCCAGTGCTGCTTTGGAACAAGTTTTTCTGAAGTATGTGCTCTCTGGTGACAGACGGGCCAGACCTCATGATGGTTGTTCCTGGGGCCAAAAGGATAGACTTTATTTCCAGTCTCATTGTTTTGATTAGGTTCCAAGTGAAGTGCTGGTGGTTTCTGTCTGCTCACCTCTGATGGCCCTGCAGATGCTGGATGCTCAGAGAGCAGCAGGGAAGAGCCATTGGCTCCTTGTGCTGCAGCAAGATCCCTTGCAGGCCACAGGACAGAGCTGTACATCCCCCTCATCCAGCATTTGCCAACCTGGAGTGGGCATTGCAACAGCCACAGCAGTGTTCCCGCTCCTGTGTGACATTCCCTGCACTCCTCCATGGATTGTGTTAGCCACCAAGGTCATCCTGCTCATTTCAAGCTATCTTTGGTGCTCCCGCTGTCGTTCGGAGTGGCTCTTCCCCCAGCCTGACCACACTGGAGGTGTCTGGAGCCGTGCATGGCCTGCCACTGACCTGCTCCTTGCTTCCATCAGGTGACTCATCACTGCTTCCCAGTGGCACAGCCCCTTCTTCTTCCAGTGGCTCCCTAATCCTTTCTACCTCCATCTTACCTGTGGTCTCAGTAATGTTCTTACTGCCTAGACTGTCAGTAAAGACTCTGACTAGCACAGAGCCAAAGGGAGAACATAGTGGAACCCTGCTTCCCCAAAGAGTTCCCACTTCCAGTTACATCCTGAAGCCTTTAAACAAATTTTAAGTTTGTTTTAAGGAATGCTAGGCTGGCTTTCTGATTCAGAGTGGGACTGGCCCAACCAGAGTGGGGAGAGCTGCGATGTGGTGGATTGCTGTATTACTACTATTGCTCTATCAAGGAAACTGTAATCTCTTAAAATGAGAATTAATTTGACAAGATTTGTTTTTCATGAACATGTTGATTGGCATTAATCTCTTTTAGCTCTGCATCAACTATTTTTCTCCCAGGGATTAGTTTTGGACTGACAGGCCTATAGTAATCTGGTCTCTGTAGTTATATATTTTTATAAACAGACAAAATATCAGCCTTCTTATAGACCTGTGGAATTTCTCCTGAAATCCAAGACCTGTTGAAAATCAGCATCCATGGTTCAGAGATCTTTTATGTTGGGACTTCTATAAGCTTGAGAAAAAACAACGTGGATCTAGAGACACAGGTATTAATTTAAGCAATTAGTGCTGCACCCTGGGTGTGATTCAGGAGAAAACATCGCCTTGTGATGGAGCTAAGGCACAGCTGTGGTTGATGAAGAGCACACAAAGTGTGATTTGGGTTTAGCATCCCCCCCAAACAAAGTGTAGTTTAACACATTATAACTCTATGCTGTTGCTGAAGTTTGACCAAACTCTCTGACATCTTGGAACAAAAGTGAGGAATTAACCTTTCAACCATGTAGAGTGTTAGGAATATTCACAGGTGGACTGAGCTCATTTGTGGACTAGGTAGCCAAACCATTAGAGGATATCAGGAATGCTGCTTTCAAAAAATCATTCTCACTGTGAAAACTTGCCAGGGTATATCTTGCTTCCTTATAGATAATTGATCTTTCCTAACCTCTAACTTCTCTTTATGGTTGGCTTTTACATTCCTCCTGTCTACCTAATACTTTACCTGATTATATTTGTCCTGTAAGCCAAGATAGGAATTTGAACGTGTTGGCTTTTTCAATTTCAGGCCACTTACTTAAAACATCCAGAAATAATTGCTAGCGATCATTCATTTTCTGTTCAAACTCCTTCTCCCTGCTGATATATTATTGCTATTTTTAGCTTTAATATGCTAAATCCATAGTGCTTAGCTAGGCTTTTTCTGGTTTTGTTTCCTACCAACAAATATAATGATTTCGATTACAAGGCAATTTGCTGGGTTTCATGTTACTTTTAAATTTGAAAACATTTCCTTTTTCTCTCTCTCATATTAACATCCACTATGGAATTTCCTGGGCTGGAGTTAAATGACTGTGAAGATGATAAGTAAAATTAAGTGATGTTTGCCAGCAAATGTGTGAGCAGCACGACAGATGCCTCCATGCTGGTTCTTGACAGCAGATGGTCCTGGAGAATTATTGACTCAATTGAGGTGAAGATTCCCCTTTCTCCCTTCATCCAGTTACTGGAGCAGGATGGCTTTTGCACTGTGATGCTGGAGATTCTCAGCAAACATGCGGGGTCGAGGACCTGGGTCTAATGAAGATGCTCCTGGAGGGTGACAGGGCAGCAGTTCTGTTTTGGGGGTGCTGACAGGGTTTGCCTCTCCTCAGGGGAGCAGAGGGTGGTGAGCAGCCATAGGACCCCACCTTTGGGAGCTAATAACCTCTGTGTTGCAACGTCTTTCCTTGAGTAGGCAGATAAGGATGTAGAACAGAAATCAGCTATTAATAGGAGCAGGGTTGGAGATAAGCACAGGGAAGAAACCAGAGCTCTCCAAGCTCGGCTGGAGGTTTGGGTAAGGTTGTGTTTGGCAAAGACAGGTTCAGCTGGTGGAAGAGTATGTCTATAAATTTGGCCTCCAGAACTGACTTCCCCATGAATCTGCCATGGTCAGGAGATGGCTCAGCTCAGCAGCTCAGTTACTCTTTCCATCTGAGAAACAACATGTGGAATGCAAGAGCCCTGAGCTTGAGCAACTGAGCTGAGAGTTGGTGCCTCAGGTTAGAGTGGCCTGTATTGGTTGAGGTGGCAGTTTTTGGTGTCCTGGGCAGACTGAGCTGCCTGAGCAGGTAGACAGGGTTGTTGGTTCAAAAGTGGTTCCTGACATCTTGCCAAGAGGGTGAACCTTCCTTTCCTCTCTTGTCACTTACCTTTCCATTGGTGTTGATGTTTTGGAATGTGAATCTTTCCACCAAGAGTATTGGTAACACCCTTGTTCTATGTTTGTTCTATGCGTGCCTATGTTGGGGCCACTTCTCATGTGCTCCTGGAACACTGGGGATACGTGAGAGCCTTGAGAGTCCTTGGGGGAGCAATCAGGACAGGGCAAGGCTGGGAAATGCCAGGACAAAAGGGGTCTTGAATTCCAGGTGGGTGAGGGGTGAGCAAGGTCCTGCAAGGCAAGGAAAGGCTTCAATGGTAATGCAAGGAAACTGCTGGGTTTACAGGGCAAGGCAAGGAAAAGGTAGGCAAGGCAAAGTGAGTCCTAGAAGGAGAAGGGAAGGCAAGGCTGGCAAATGGGTAGGGAAGTCTAAGTGGGGATGGGTGAGAAAGTCAATGCAAGGCAGTGGAGGGAAGGAAGACTACAGATGGGGCAGCAAGGCAATGCAAGTTGTGGGGAAAGAAGGAAAAGGAAAGGAACAATCAGGAATGGCAGGGAAATGCAAGGTTGGGTAGGAAAGGCAATGTATGGGTGGGGGACGCAACCCAATGGGTTTCCTAGGAGGAAAATCCATTGCCAAGAGTAAAGTGGAAGAGAAGTCAAGGTGGCAGACGAGTGAGTTCAGCTGAAAAAGAAAGGAAGTGCATAGCTCCAGTGTGTGAAGTTTGCAGGGTGTAAAGCCAAGGAAGCTGTTATTTGATTGCGAAGCAAATGGATGTTTTCAAACTTTAGCTCCAAGGTCCAAGCAACCTTTTCCTCTTGGCACATCTGTGCGTGCGAGATGTAACCAGAATCTTCACAGTTTAGATTCAGACTGCAAGCAGAACACAATGTGATGGTGCCAATAGCTAGAAAGGAGAGCGCATGGCATCGGCATGTTTCGACAGAAGCACTTTGTGCTTCTCTCTCTCTCTCTCTCCCTCTTTTTCTTGTCTACTATATCTTCCTATGTTTCTCCCAATCTTCAACTTTGTCTTTTTTCCTTACCCATAAGAAATTTCTGATCAGTTGTTTTTCCTCATTCATTACAAGGGAAACCAATGTCAAAACTATGAATTTTTCTGTCAGACAGAATTCTTACTTTCTAACCAGCCCTTAGGACATCTAGAGTAGACATTTCCAGCTCTGCTGTAGACATCATGGTGTCTTTGAGTAAATAATTTATGTTCCCTCCAACCCTCTTCCACAGTGCATGTGAAAAGAGCAAGAAAGGTCTTTAGTCTCCCCCATATACTTCAGTTCTGGGCTTCTTGGGCCGTGAATTGGCACCTACTACAAAGTTGGGCAACGCCTAATGTAATAGCCCTGCAATACATTCAGGGACATCCAGACACAAAGGTAATGCACAGAAATGCAGGTGATGCTCTGCAGCACAAACCCATTTGTAGTAACTTGTTGAGGGCCTGGCTCTATCACAACACCTAGAAAATGTACAGCAAACACTTTCAATACCTGCTCACAGGCTTTTGGAACACTCAACAAAGTCATCTCAGATGAGCAATCTCAGATTATAGCTAATCTGATGCAAGAAGTAATTGATGAAAAGGTTATGCAGTTCAAATCCCCCAAAACTGCTGACTGATCCACACCAGCCTAAAAGGAACCTTACAAGTGCTGTTACTCTCTGTCACCACCTTCAACACTCCCCTTGTCATGAGCGTATGATACCCTGGAGGAAAATTAAATCATCTGAAATGAAGGGCTGTACTTGAGAAAAAGCACTGATTCACAATCAGATTGCAAGTCTTCTGTACGCTGATTTAGAACTGTACGAGTTGTGATGGTGGGATTTAGAGGAGATGACATGCACAACTCATCCAACTGATAATAGCTTGCATTCAAAGTCAGGATCTTCACCTTTGTAATTGACTGTTTCATGCTATGCTGCAAATTGACTGGCAGAGGCATTTCCCTTTCCATTGTCTTCCCTAAGGATTCATATTTAAACCATTGATTCCAGAGCGTACATACTCTGTTCAACTTGAGCATAATGTCAACTCAGGTCCTGTCACTGGCCACAGCCTACAATTCTACTGAATTTACTTGCAAGAAACAAAGACTCACCAGTTAATTTGTAATTTGTGAATGTATTGAGCTGCGATTACTGACTGCCCATCTAGGTAATGGGGAGTGTTGTTATGTAGCACAGCATGGACATAAAACAGGTAAACCATTAGAGACCCGCAAATGGGGATTGGAAGATAGATTTCAGTGCTATGTTGGCACTGCAGGGAGATGCTTTTTCTTTAGCTGAGCCCTTTCCCAAAATGATTTTCTTTAGCTGAGCCCTTTACCAAAATAAGAAACTAGGATGATTACAGGGGAGAGCTGAGAGGCACAGCCCACATCATGTGCAGGGAAGCTCATTCCTGCCCAACGCTGGATGATGTATGGCAGTTGCAAAGCACTGTGGAAAAGGGAAAGTGTGTATTCCCTGCCTCTGAAGTGCTACATCCAGTCGTTGTCTCTGTAAAAGTAGTGCGGTGCATTAAGGAGCCAGAGGGATGCACTGGGAAAATGTAAGCTCTTGACATATTGGCAGGTGGAAGCAGGAGTGAAGTGGCTAAGGGAAGAGGAATGGATGTCTTAGATGCAAGATATGAGGGCAGAAAGGAAGGAATGGCTGTGAAGATTTAAAAACAAACAAAACCCCAGCTAAAACACAAGTTGCAAATGTATTACCAAAGCTAAGACAGAAGACATCAGTTAGCTCACCTACAACTAAGTGAGGTACATGAAGTCTAGGTCTTTGTTATGTCTTTGCTTCATTTGCTTTCCTCAGTGTGGAGTTTGTTCCAGGCTTCCTTGGAGAGATTCCTTGTTTTGCTTCTGTAACTCCCTGCAGGATGCAAATGTTAATAAGCACAAGCACAGCAGGCAGGTGCTGAATCCATCAGGAAATATGGGGACTGCATGGCAGACCAGCTTCCCTCCTGCTGTGTGACATGTGAGGCACGTTGAACTCAGGGCTGTGAGGGAGCCCCTTGCTCTAGTTTGTCAAATCCAACCCAGCTACTGCAATGTTTCCTTAGCTCTGTTGCTTACTGGAGCTGTGGTGAACAAAAGGCTTTAGCAAATCATGGAAATAGAAGGGCAGAAACTATTTCATGAACATGCTAGGCTAATCTGACATTACTGCGTTCTTTATGGAGTCAGGTTTTTGATAATTTCTTTTAAAATAGGCTTGGCTCTTTTTTTTTTTTCTTTTTTTCTTTTTTTTTTTTTTTTTAACCTAAAAGTAATGGTAGTAAATGTTTAGGGTTTTTTTTCAAGGATATTAGCCTGAACATGGAAGAACGCTTTCCATGTGTATATTGCTGGAGCTGACTTTCCAGCTCACGAATGACACTCCTGCCGATCTTGTGCATCCAATTTAGAATTAACACTGTTTAGTGTTACTATGAAACATCTCATGCTAAAGAGAGTTGATAAGCGTAAACAAGACTGGGACATTCGGTGATAGTGTTGCAAAAACTGTTTTACTGGCGTGTGTGAATTCTCTAGACCTACTTTGTCACTCTGTTGCTTTCCTCTGGTCAGTGTGTCCGGTTGCTTGTGGTCCTTTTTAGCTCTCCTTGCTGAACGAGGGCCTTTCTTTTGATGTGCTGCTGGTGTCTGGTACTTGATGCCTTAGGGGAGAGAGAGAGCCTCGTATCATCTTGGGCTTACAGAGTGCCACCAGGCTGGTTTACAGACCTACTGCATGGGCTCTCTTGCAATATGTGGTTGGAGGTAAGAGGTTCTGGCTTAAAATCCTTTAACGCTCCTGAAGTTACTCTCATTTTTGCTGCACTTGGAAAAGCAACAGGCAAGTTGTAGGTGGCTCTCACTGGCCAGCAGTGTAACTGACCTTTGCAAAACTTCTAGTATTAGTCCAAGCTTAAAAGCAAGCAAATGATTGACTGACCTAAAGATTGATTCTACTGGAAACATGTAATCTTGTTTACCTCTACTTGAGGAAAATGCACCTTTTGCAATTGTCATGAATTTCAGAAGCCTGAGCTAGATGCCGTTTTTAGGCTACAATGACAAAACACCTCTGCCTCTCCCCATCCCCCCC
>VZRN01001711.1:536306-571159 GCA_013397935.1 Dasyornis broadbenti
GGCACAGCCCAAGGTTTACACCATCCTTTCCACGTGCAGCTGTTGGAGCTCAGCAGGCTGTAACTTGGTGGCTCTGTTGGACTTGGTCCTGCTGCCCTGTGTTCCCTTGCCCTGGCCTTGTAGGAGTTGGGCTGATATGTGCTCACTTTGCTTCCGGGCATGCTCTGCAGCTTCAGGGGCAGTCAGCATGGCAAATGGATGCAGGGAGATCTTGAAAGGTTGAATCCAGTGGTCCTGAAAGGACAATTCATAGACTCACATACCTGCAGAAACTATGTGCTAAGACAATAGGCATACCCTTCTCATCATCTAAATAAGATAACTGCTTCAGCAGTCCTGATGGATAAATGAGCACCATTTTAGTGTCCATCCTAGCTGCCATGAGGGTGTGACTTGGGCTCCCTAAGTACCTATATATCTTGATAAAACTAGCACGTGATTTTCAAGGAGATTTAAGCCAAGGCTTCAAAACTGATGAGGGGTAACAGGAATCTCCACCAGCTTACTTCAGTGGGGAAAAAAAAATCCACAGAGGCTGAATTTTCAGATGGGCTTGATTCCAGCTCTTTGAGTCTAGGACCCTTAAGGAAGCATAAGCTGAGTTCCAAGAGTTACTGTTAATTTAAAACAGTAGATTTAACCTCTTAAATTAATTAGGGCTTTGCAAAATAAAGTATGCTTAGTTTCCCAGCTCATCAAATAATCTTCACTCCTTTTTCATAGAGTGGAAATGATCTTTAGCTCATGATTAAAATGAAGCAGTGTTGTTGGCTGAAACAAAAACTGAAGAGCCTGATAACAATGGCTTATCTTCTTCAGAAAATTTTGTAACTTTGCTACCTTGTGATCATTAAGGAAATATCTCTGAGTCTTCAAGGGACAAGATCTAGGCAAGTGTACAGTAACATGAGCTGAGCAGAAATACTATTTCTGTTCTTTCTTCATCTCTACTTGCGTAACATCAGAATATAAATCAAAGCTAAAAAACCTCATGTCTTCTCCTCCCAAAGTGAAAAAACCCCACCAAAATCCAAATGCAAACTCAAACACCCCACCATGAGAAACAGCATGAGTAGCTAGCTGGAAACCTTTCAAGAAAACATCAGTCCTCTACACTGTATGGTGAGCACTCAAAATAGAGATATCTAAAAATATTCTGAGTTGGAAATTTATCAAGAAAAGTATTCCTGTCCATAAGAAGCAAGACTGTAAAAATATACAGTGTAACCTCCAAAGCAAAAGGAGCGACAGTTGATCCACCCACTTATCCCAGGTGTAAAGCGGAAGAGCCCTCCTAAATAACATATTGTGAAATGCCTCTACAGCACAACTAGTGACATTTCTAGTACTTGATGTGGAAGAATTCAACTAAGAGAGGTTACAGCCAAGGCTGTTCTGATACATGTAACTGTGAGCTGGAATGGGCTCTAGCACTTTCTGGACGCTGGGTGTCAGTCTGTCATTAATATTACAGCTAAGCATGTCTGAGACAAAAAAAAAAGGTGAAATAAAGTGCACCAGAAACACTGAATTATAGGTGAATTGTCTGTTATAGTTTGACTACAATTCTACATCAAATTTTAATAGTTGCTTAGGAAACATCAATAAATTATATGTTACTGAAAAAACAATCTATATATTCCAGTACAAATGCTTTTTCATTATGGATCTGGGTCATGCAGAATACTTTCTTGTGACTAGAGTGATGAATTAAAGATTCTAATACGTCTCCTACTTCTTAAAGAGCAATTACACAACTAAAGAGATATTGCTAGAGAAACTTGCTTTGAACAGAGGCAAGGCCCTTATGAAGCAGGCACTATCTCCCCAGACCTGCTTAGCCTCTTTCCCCACTCCACGCTAGTGGTAATTAGAGCACAGTGGTGGGAATGCTCCTCTGTAAACCATTATGGCAAAGGTGCAGGAGGTGGGTTACATCTTAGTGTGATGTCAGTAATTGGACTGCCCTTTTCTTGCCTCTCCCTGGCACACTGTAAGGTAGAGGAGGAGGTGGTGAATAGTTTGACTTTTTGTTCTGTCCTAAGAGAAGGCTGGAATTCATTTGCTATTACTAATGGGTTAAAAGGGCTAATTACTTCATTTTAAAAGGTAGCACATTTTTAAAAGGCACAGATATTACAGGATATCTTCATTTTTACAGATGTGCTGAAGAAACAAGTCACTCACTTTTGCGGAGCTCTGCCAGTGTGTTGCTGAGGGCCTCATGCTGTAAATGTCAAAGATCTCTTCTATAGAAATGCTGTTCTGTGAAGAGAGGTTAGAAGAGAGGTGCAACTCTCAGAAGTAGTATTCTTTCAAGTGAATGAATGAAATCAAGCTCATATCCCCTGCTCTGAAACAGCTCTCACATGAGCTCCTGGTATTGTTTCATACTGTTAGTACAAATCCATTGATCTGGTCCTGAAACTTGCTTGCCATTTTGCACTCAGCTGAGACAAGTTAAGTAATGTGTACACATGCACAGGACCACCTACTGAAACTGCTTATTTTGTTTTCTAAGGCTGAACAAAACCTTATATCTGCTTGATAAAGATGAGATAAATTTGTAGTATTTGCATTGTCTGGGTACTGTGCTTTCAATGAACAAAGACATTCTAGGTACAGGGACTGTTTCTGTTCTCTCTGCTGTAGGATAAAAGATATTGCCATATTTCTTGTTCACTTACCATTAGTATTCCAGCATACGAAGATAATATCATAGCTTCTCTCTCAATTCGGTTGGGATATGTGTATTGGTTGCGAGCTGCAAAATTCCTGTACGGTGTTTGGAACAAGATTATTAGCCTGGTATTATAAATAAAAAAAAGTAGTCCTAGGCTCTATTCACTGGTGCTTTTACTCCATCTTCACACTGGTGTAACCCACTGCAACAGCAGAACCTTGGCTTTGCCGTACTCACATTTTCTCTCTTGTCAGTGCAGTCTGAGCATCTGAGTCCCTTAACCACATCAAAGCAACATGGAGGGCTAAGTTGTAATGGACCTGGAAAGACAGAAAAACCTTATGTGGTTTGACTGTGATTGCTTGACTGAAGACAGAAAGATGAGAGTAATGCAGGGAAATATGAGCTGCAGTCCAATATTGCCTCAACTACACTGCATACCTCATATGTTGTAAGATACTCGAGGAGGTTTAAGGTATTCTAAAACCTAGAGGAAGACTTTGTTTTCTTATGCACAAACAGTTTTGGTTTGTGAAGAATAACCTCTGGTTAGTTGACGTAACTTTATCAAATACTTTCTGCAAATGAGCTTTTCCTTGCTAAAAAATCAGCCAGATCTTTAATTATCTTGGATACACCACACCAGGATGCTTTTCACTGCCAATTTCTTCTTTTTCTTTTCAGTAATGGGCTTTTATTGACCCTTGTAGGGACAGGTTCTTTAGCTGTACCAAGCAGCCATCTTTCAGAGTTCTCAGTAGCCCTGCAGTTAAAGAGGATAGAAGTAGGAAGTCTGGTGATTACCATGTCATCTAGAAAGGTGGACTGCCTTTGTCCTCTTGGATCAAATCCTTTTTCTCGTAGTCTGATGCCAACATAATCTCCCCTTAAAGCAAGGAAACAATTCTGAATTACAGCTGCTTCTAAGTAAACCAGTGCATAGGAAATGTAATAGATGACTCTAAAGCTAGTGCAAGACAGAGGCTAAATTTACTGTGATTCAGGGCTAGGAATCTGCTGCAGGATCTCTCACAGACAGTTACCAAGTAAGAAAGCTATTAGTTGTTTGCATCTCTGCTAATCTTAGCTTCCCTCAAACCACACTGCTATCTTCTCCAAAGGCTCCAAAATATGGGAAGAAGTGCAAATATGAAACAATTACTTAAAGCCTGGGAACTCAACTGAAGACTTTTGTTGTAGAGCCAAGAGAATGAAAGAGATGCTGCACTGGTGCTTGTCCTTCTCATTTGGGGAGGCCTGATTCTGTAATCTTTCCTCAGACTATGTACTACTGATCCATGTAAGCATTCCTAGGGCAGATGGGCACAGTACTTGTGTGGAATAGAGGAATACTGCTTACATCCCCTAGGAGTTGTCTGCTGGGCAATCCTGCATTGAAGAGCATGAGATGCTGCTGCATGATCTAGCTGACCTCTTACAGACAGCAGCTGCTCTGGATGCATTGCAAGGGAGGTATTCTGCACCACCCTGTTTGTTCTCACTGAGCAAGTTCTGGGCTGTCACATCTCTACTGTCACGTGTGCAGTCAGGTCTCCCACTGCAGACTGAATGTAACAAAATGAAAAACATGTCAAAGGAAGTTTGTTCATACTTTCCAGCAAGAGAAAACTAAGGTTTGAGAGCTGTCATCCACCTAGGTTGTACAACCCTTTGCAATGAAAGCAAGCCAATCTCAAGTGCAGTGAAAGCAATTGTGGGCAGCTACTACTTACAGGAGTTTTTCAATCTCTTTCTTCAGTTTTCTTTCCATATTCTAGTTGTCATTGTAACAAACTCGATTGATCTAGGAGAGAGAAAAGTGCATCCTACAAAGTATCTGTGTCAGTGATTCTCTTAATCACAAGTAAAGAGAGTGGGACACTTGGATACTGCCTACAAAAATATAGCCAAAACCATTTCCAAGGTAGGATTAAAATAGGAACTGAGAAAAGTTTAATCAAGAAAGAAGACAACATGCATAGTACCGAAAGTGAGGGTAAAGAGTTTGGTAATGGGAAATGGACAGAATGAGCCCATTTAGGATGAGCATCAACCGTGAGCATCATCTTGCAGTTTGCTTGTATCTCCATTACAGTAATGCATAGTCTCTCATATAAGGCAATCTATTTACCTGCTGCCACTTCCAAGTTTCTTAGCAATGACTTCTTCTCCCTACTGTGTGACTATTAACCAGATCTATGTGGTAGAAAGAGGGGATGGACTGGGAAGAAGACAGGATGTACGAGATGAAGGTACAGCAAAGAGAAAAGCCAGCACTTGGCCTACCAATTTATTGTAACATCAAAGCGCATGCTCTACTTCTCTGTTCCATGATACACACAGCTGCTAATGAATATTGTCCCCCTATTCTCTCTCTCATAAATGTACAGAAGAAATCATGCTCTACCTGTGTCAACTCTTACAATAGGCCTCAGGATCTGGGTTTGGAGCCTCTCTGACTTCAGGTGTTTATGAGGAGGAATCCCCTCTTGATGTTGCTGTTCCTTTCTTGCCTCTGCCTCTCAGCTTGTGTGCCAGGGAAATCAGGCTATGGATTCCTGCACGACTGCTGCTTTCTCATGTTGCTTAGAAACAATGCTGCTGAGCTGAGAGAAATTAAAAGAAAAAAACACAGCAAATCAAAACCACCACAGAGAAGAGGTTAAACCTTCAGCTTGTGTTATCAGTTTCAAGATAGATGATCCTAATACACTTCTAGGCATTGAGTTTCACTGCTGAGTGGCTGGTTGGAAACAGCAGACTTGCTAACAAGGGAGGCAGAGACTATTCACTGGGTTTTCTCATGGATCTAATTACTTGTAAATGAAGCTACCAACTTCTACTACGGTTTCAGCATTCTACCAAATAGAACAATGAAAAACTAGACCTGATACCTCCCAAGAGCCCATCTAGGGTTCCATTTACAGTGTTTGTGGCATACAGCAAAAATCCTGGCTGTGTGTTCTTTTATCAGTGTTATGTTTTTGCTTACGGTATTGGGAGAAACTCTAACAGTCAATAAATTCCAACATGCTGTTCTAAACCCTGCTGTTGTCCTTCCAATGGATGTAGGGCACATCTTTCATGGGATTGCTGATGGTAGCCATTCTATCATGGTGGCTAGCAAGTCAGTGAGTGACTATGGGATGTTGTAGATTAGGAAGGTTTGCAGGCTGTAGTTCTGAATGAATGAGCCATCCCCCTCGTTGGAAATGTACTTCTGTTATTAAATTATTTCCTAGTAAAAAACAGGAATGGATTTAAGAGACATGATCATAATGTTGCTTCTCTTTGTGACAGCCTAAGAAAACATAAAAGGAAATGTCTTATCATGAGACATAGATGTTCTCCAGAAAGAAATCTACTTGGCATTTACAGAATTTGTGCTGTGTTTTCTCTTCTTTATTTCATTTGCCTTTCTCATTTATTCTATGGCAAAAGGAGCACCAAGCTTTGCACTTCCTCACCTTTCATTCCAGCTGAGGAGCTTGTAATCAAGTCGGATTTCATTTCTGCGAGCATCCTCCTTGCAGGCATCATGGTAAATGTGTCTCCAGTAGAACTGCTGTTTGTTTGCTCTGAGAAACACAGACCTACTGCCTGCCAGGCATAACTCCACCAGTTACACCCACCCAGGGCTTATCTGCTGCTATGGCCAGGTGAGAGGGAAAAGTGACCTTCACAAAGTGAACATAGCCATGCAAGGACTGACCCCAAGTCCTGCTAACCCAACCCCTCTCCTGTTTAGTGGCAAAAGTGATACCCTGATGAAGAAAGGGACTTTCCTGAAATGAGTCTCGTCCCTAGTCCTTGAGTGAGCTGAACCCTGCCATTTCCCCAAAAGCAAGAAATGCTTCTGTATCATTGTAAAGCTGGGGAGGCCGCTTTGTTTGTGCTCTTCCCTGGTAAAGATAAAATAACATTCACTAGTGGATGCCCAGGGAAGAGACGGAGGAACAGTGCCAGCAGGCATCAAACTTTCTCCATATATTTCTCTATTTGACAGTCCAGGACCTTCTCGACAAAAAAATGTTGCCTTGCTGGTTAATAGCTCTAGTTTGTTTTTAACTTCTACAAATTTGTCCAATCACTTTCTGAATAAGGGAAATTGAAATTTTGAATAACGACATCTGCAATATCTCCTGGCAAAGATTTCCACTGTTTAAATAGAGCTTTGTGGTAAAAGGTCTCTGGTTTTAAGAAGCCAACTGTTAATTTAACTTGCTGACCAGTATGCTTAATCAACTTAGTAGAGAAAATTTAGGCCCCCAAACTGTGGAATTTGTCACATATGGAACACAGAATATGTCTTAGAGGATACTTACATCTTTTTCCCACACCCATAGCACATTTGATGACAGTTTCCCTAGAGCAAGAAATCAAGCTAGAGGCAGGTCTGTGTACCTTCAGGATTGTTACCCACTGCAGGTCTGATTTTCAGGGCAGGTATGGAGGGTGTTTTGTCCATCTGCTACTTAATTAGGTTGGAATGAATACATTTATTTAATAATTGCCATTATTTAATGCTCATCAGCTAATGTATTAACAAATACCTCATAAAATAGGAGTAGGATTTAGGTCTCTTGCAAAGGGCTACCTTTGCCTGTGTGTTAGAAAGACAAATTACTTGTCAGTACAACTGCCTTGCTGAGGTTTAGAGCTTGAGATGTTTCCATAATCTCAGCTCCAGTGGGAGGTTAACAAAGTTTGGGGAGAAGGATGTACTAGTGACAGTGGAAACAAAGAATGCAGAATTTACAGGCCACAAGGACATTTGGCAGAATTCCCAAGATAAGGAAGAAACTAGCAACGCCAACTAAGCAACTGTGCTGAAGTCAGCCCCAAGTAGGTAGAAGGTAATTCTGGCAGAAGCAGATTGCGACCACCAGCTCATGAAACTCACCAACTCAGGAAAAGAGAGACTGAGCATGTAGACCATACAGATAGATACTAATTAATCAGAGAACTATGTAACTTGTAGCCAATGAATATTAATACCTTTGTTTACTAAAAAGAATGAATAGGGATAATTTTTGATAGTCATTGTGCTAGCTTAGTGGATTTGACATCCAGCACTCCTTTCTGTGCAGAGCTGTAAACAAATCAAATACCTCACTCTCTGTGGGGATCGGCCTCTTGCACACTAGGTAAAAGAACCCATTTCGGGACAACAAACATGTTTTCAGCAACTTTATTCCCTCAGCACCTCCACTGTAAATTAATTTTCAAAATATTTTGGCTGCTTCTCCTGTATGTGTCATTTCCTTAAAATGTTTAACATTATCACACCAGCACATATAATGTCAGCTACTTGAGGGTAAATTCAAGGGTGTCTGGAAAACAATGCATTAACTTGGACTGAAGTGTAAAGAACGTAAGAAGAAAGTAATTCCTTTTAACGGTCACATTTAACTGCCTTTCTCACAGGTGAAAACTGTAAGCCCTAGTTTTTGGGCGAGATACGTCCTTCAGCACACCCCTCGGCCTTTTTTGAGGCGTTCCAGGAGCGGTTTAGCTCTGTAGGGCCGGGGCGGGTGGAGGTAGCAGCGCCTCAATGGCCGGCGCTTCCAGCCAGAAGTGCAGCGGCACAGCGCCGCCCGTGAAGGCACAGTTGAAGGGCCGCGTTCTCCGTGAAGGCGGGGCCGGGGCGCGGAGGCACAGTCCAGAGGCTCCTCCCCGCCGCCATCCCGAGGGGCGGGCCGCGGCATTCGAAAGTCGCTTGGCGGGCAGGGCTTCCTCTTCCTCTTTCTCCTCCTCCGACGGTCCGCACCGGGCTGTGTCGGGCCGCAGCGTCGCTTCTCGGGACAAGTGCGAGCCTTGGCCGATAAGGGCTTGCGGAAGGGGAATACGGGTGCTGACCCTGCTCGGGGTCGCTGTCTTCAGCGATGGCAGCGTGGGACGCCTCCGAAATGTCCTTCCTCAATCGGAGCGGCGTGAGAGAGCGGATGCGGGAGAAGAAAAAGGGTGCCTTGAGGACTGCGAAGTTGAATGCCTCTCTTGCATCAAAAATCAAAACGAAAATCATCAGTGAGTGTATTTTGCGTTGCGGTGTGCACAGAGGCTGGCTGCTGTGTCAGCTTATAACTGGGCGTTTGGCCGTGGCATCGGGAGTGGGCAATAGTCCTTTACCAGAGCTCATGTGCTGCTTCTCAGCAGCTTCTCTGCCCGGCGGTTTCTAGTGAATTCAGTGCCCTGCAGATGAGCGTCAAGTGCCACTCAAGGTGCTCAAAGGTGCCTGAAGTATTTTAGTGTATGTGCAATCCTGTGCAGAAGCTAGCCCAACTGACTTGTTTTTATGGGGGAAATAATACAAAGATAGAACTGGAGATAATTTGGACTACCTTGGAAAACTTAGATATTTCTAATACTTTTATTTAATTGTTTTGAAATTGGGAAACAGGGGTCCAAATCTACTCAAGGGCAACTACAGAGGAAAACGGGTTTTCTCGCATTTTTTGGATGGTGACGAGTACTTATCTGTAGGTGACTTGTTCAAAGCAAGAAGCATATATTTTTAAACTCAGTGCTTGAACCGTGTCATCGTTCATTAAGAGCTGAAGCAGTAGTTTGCTGCTTGAGCGCGACCCACTGAGGATGGAGAGGGTATCTGAAGTGTTGCATGTTATGGAAATTTTTTTCCTGTTGTTTTCTCTGGAGACTTCTATCACTGGAAGGAAGGATACTGCTGATTTTGTGAGGGGATTATTGAGTTGTAGAGATCTGAATCTGAGGAAGGCTGGTTTGGGACGTGAAAGAAGTATGATGAGGGGAGAGGTATGGATGAGACCTTGGATGCTGATGGTGTGTGATACTGCTCTGTCTCTTACAGACAACTCCTCCACTATGAAAGTCTCCCTAAAGCAGAACAATAAAGCATTGGCTCTGGCTCTCAATGCAGAGAAAGCTAATGCACAGCGGCTCACCCAGGAGAAGACCATCTTACAGAAGGAGATGAAGCAGTGCCACTTCCAGAATGCTGTGCTGCGGCACAGGCTCTCCTTCCTGGTAGGGCACCAACATTGTGGCTGGCATGGGGAGGGGTAAGAGGCAACATATGCAGCACTAGCATCTCAACCGTGACAGGACTGAGCTGCTTTGAATGTCTGAATTCTCAACATATGGAAAAGGTTACCATTCATTTGCTTATTTTTTTTTCCAAGCTGTGTTCTCCCCAGAACATGCCTCGCTCTGGCTACTAGTATCCTTGTTGAAATAAATGTTTTGATTTAATGTCCTTATGGCTTCTCTCTCTTTATTACGTCAACACAGAATAATATGTTGAAAAAAATGGACAATCTTATGGCTGCAGTTAGGATGGCTGAGCTGTCTGAGGTAAACCATGGGAAATGTGAGCACACTGCTCTGGGAAGGGGGCTGTGTTTTTCTGTCCTTTGCTTTGTGTTCCCTGCTCGCTTCAGTATTAGATGCTTCACCAGTTTTTCTTTGCTTACTTGAATTGTGCTGGCTACATCCTTGTTTTTAGCTTGGTGTTAAGGATTTCCAGGGTAACTTTTTCTGTAGGAAAAGCTACAGTTTTAAACTGTTTTCTTCTGTAGTATTGGCTATATTGGCCAGTAGGCTCTTCTGTTCTGACAGTTTGTGACTTGTTTTCAATTTCTTTTTTAAAGTATTGCCATGTCAATTTAGGATAGGGAATGGGACACTTTCTCTGTGTCTTGTCTCATGGATGGATGGGAAAATATTCCTGCTTCCTAGTGGCAGATTATCTGAACTAGTTTAACTTCATCTTTATGCTGTGGAGATACAATCTGATTCTGCTGCAATTTATTCCATAATCCATGTTTAAACGTGAGAGGGTCCCTGGCAGTACTTTACATACTTTCCAGAGAAACTAAGCTTCTGCTGTTTCTGAGCAGGAAGCTGCACGAGGTATTCTGAGAACTTTAAATCACTCTTCTATTTCTCTTATTTCCAGTTCCGTACAAGTTCTGCATCCTTCTCCAATGGCCATAAGAGCAGCATGACTGAAGATAGTTGGGCTGATGATATTGCAGATGGTCAGCTTCTGAGGTGGGCTTTAAAATCATACCGCCTAGCTTGTCCTGAATTTCTATATGCTAAACTTCTTGTGTTTTATGTGTGTGTCCAGTTGCCAGTTTCACATAAGAGGTCTTCTCTGAACCACCACTGCTTGATGCTTTCCTTTATTCTGTCTTTCTGTTGCCACTCCTTGTCTTGTTTGTCCATATGCCAAGTCTGTGCAAAAATGGTCTTTTTACCTCCTTTCTTTGAGATCGTGTTACTTTTTAGGCAATTTTCTTTTTGTAGCTGGTGAGCACTGCAAGATTTGCTTGAGTGAGTGCCATAGCTGACTACTTTGATGTTTGTTACATAAAAATGCTTAATAGTCACCTGCTTGTATGATGTAAGCTTGCATTCTGGAAAGAGGTCAGAGCAGGATCTCTTCAAATATATTTGAAGTCCTGTTTCTCCTCTGTCTAGTCTCCCCTTTGAAGAAAGGAGTCCTTGGAGCTGCCCACATGTATAATGCCAAGCAGCCATGTTGGTGTTCCACAGCAAGGTGAATGTGTACTCACAACGAAAGGCCTTCCTTGTTTGTTGCCTCGGTGTATTTTTCTTAGGCTTCTGTGGCTGAAGCAGTTGCTCTCCTTATGGGTTGTGCTTGCGCAAACATGGGAAATCTGTCCTGCCTGGGCAGTGTGTGTTCTTCAGCACTTGAAGCCTTCAGAAGTGTATTTCAGCAGCTCCTCATGGAGGTGAAAGCTGTACTTGTTCTGCTGGATTCTGGGGCCTGTCATATTTGTGAAACGTGAACCATTGCTGTTAATCCTTCTCACCAGGGTTACACGGATACCAATGAGAGTGCCCATTTCCAAGCAGTGTGATGCAGGACAGCAAGCTGACAGCTCCACACCAGTACAAACATCCTCAGGAGACTTTCAGAGACTTGATTCTAATGAGCCCCTGAAAATTGTGCCTGTTTCCTCCAAAGATACTTTGCCACCACAGCATGCTGAGAAACCTCAGTTCCACCAGGAAGAGAATGGCAAGAAGTTGACTGAATCAATGGCAACAGAGGAGGCTTTTCATGACTCTTGCATCCTTGGAGGTAAATTTGCACCCTTTGCTGTTCTTCTGGTATGACTTTGTGTGTCTGTGCTCAGAAATGCCTGAGTGCCATAGCTCTAGCTAGCTCTTAATCACAACTCCAGTAGCTCCTAATGACTGGTACATGCTCCACTGGAGCTGTTATTGCTGGAGTTGTGTATATCCTGGAATTATATTTCTTCAGAGGGATATGCGGCAGATTTGCAGTAGGTCAACATCGCAAATCAGGCTTTTTGAGTAATAGGCACTGAGTTTACATAAGATTTTCAGAGACGTCTGAAGATGCAAGATCTGACTTGGTGCACTACTGTTTCTTGTGGATTTGCCATGTAAATAATAACTCTTATATAGATCATGAGTGTTCCTATGTATTACGGCTGGTTAAGGGATCTTGCTTTGGGCTGCCCTTTTGTTCAGAGGGAAGCCAGCTGACCAATTCTGTTACACAGTAAGTTTGGGGAGCCCTGTAGAGACAAAACCGTGCTTTTTTTTATGCTCTGGATTTGTGGCAGTGTATGGAGCAAGGCTTTTATTGGTACGGGGAAAGCTGACATTTGCCTGCTTCATTTCTCAGTCTTAGAAATGAATTTTGTCTTTCCAACAGAGGTCTTTTGCACCACTGAACAAAATCCCAACAATATGCCAGCACTTACTGGTGAAAGTCATACTCTTTCATATGAGGCTGATGAGATGGCAAAACATTTCTTTGATCGTCTCTCACAAGGGCACGTTACTCAGAGGAGAAAGCGTTCCTCCCTGTTTGCTACAAGCACTCCATCTTCTGCTCTGGATATCTTCCCCCATGTCAGTTCCACTCGGGCAGCTTGGGGTAGTACTGCACAGGACAACAGCAGCTCCAGCAAGAACAACACACAGCAACAGCTGAGATCTCCCAGCCCCCTGGCTTCACCTACTCAAACCACTGTTATTTCTCATAGAAACTCTGTGGGTAAAGAGACATTCTGTGATCAGCCACAGGCAAAAGAAACGGAGTGCGGTGTTGAAATGGATTCCAGCTATAGCCAAGTCCCTGAGTTTGTTCCTGTAAAGGTTAAAAGCAAAGGTAATTGTAAAACTGGAGAGAAAAAGACTGTTAAAAAAGCAAGAAAAGGAAAAAAGAAAACAACTGCAATTAAAAACAATGCAGAAAGTAGTCCTGATAGATCTCAAGGTGAAGAGTGTGCTCAAAATTCAAAGAAGCTTCTTCAGCCAAAAGTTGCAACGTGTTCTAGTGAGACTGAAGTTTGTGAGATGGGGCAGAAGGCTTGTGTGGGGGCTTTTGACAGCAAGAATAGAGACTGTGGTGTGGAATACCCTTCCCATTCTCCTGATGGAGTTCAAGACTTTGAAAATACATATGTGGTGAATCCAACACAGCTGCAGAGTCTTGAAAGTGTTGACTTAATGCAGCAGGTTAAGAAGGGACCGATCTCTGAGATCCAAAGTATGGAGAGCTTGCTAAAACCCCCACTTCATACCTTCTCAAGTCATGAAGTTCCCTCAGGTGATTCCAGTCTACAAAATTCTACAAAATTTTCAAGCGTGAGCAGAAAGAGCATCAGACAGAAAGCCAACAGAAAAACTAGGTTAATTGGGCAAAGAGATGATTCTGATGAGGAATATCTGCCAAACAGTGTGATAATACCAGAGGCCAAAGCTGAAGAACAGTCTAAAAGAAGCCAAACAAGCAAGAAGAAGACTGTCAGGAAAAGCAATTGTGATCAGAGAAATGAAGTTGATGTTTTTAGGCCCTGTATAGATGTTCAAGGAGTAGCTAATGAGAGCACAAAGGATTTACCAGATAATCTTAAACATAGCAGGAAAACTTATATTGTCTGTCCTTTGGATCTTGCAGAAAACTTGGGTTGTATCCAGACAGAACTTGAAGGGGGTGAAAATGTACCTCCCAGGTCTGTTCCTGGGAACAAAGCGAGCAAAATCCCCAGACCTGCTAAAAGCAATCAAAAGACCAATAAAAACCAGACAGGGAACCTTCAAGAAAAAGGGCAAGCTGAAGTTGACAACCACATGAATACTTTGATAAAAGAAGCCTATTGTGAACCCAAGCCTCAGAGGAAGAGGAGCAACTCTAGACCTCCAGAGACTGATTCCCTGGCCAGAAAAAGTGATGGTGCCCAGGTTCTCACTGGAAGTTCCACAGAATTTGCATCCAAACAAACTGTCCCGATGGGGAAGTTTTCCTCCATTACACATCTACTGTCTGGGGCAGATACTTTCCTGGAGGAGCAGCTACCTGAGATACCACTTGCAGATAGTTTTATGGACCTTTCACACAGTCTTGAATCCTCCTCTGTGACCAGTTCTGCAGATTTGCCTGTCAGCTTGAGACTTACAGAGGTTTCCAAAAGCTTAAGTACTGAGAAAAACAGAATGCCAGCAAAATCTCCTGTTTGGTCAAAAAACTCCCTGATATTTAAAGAAAAAACTGCAGAGAAAATACCTGGGGAAAGAAACCAAGTTCAGTCAAATTCTTGGAGCTCACTTTCACAGGAACCTGGTAGGTGGTAAGCTGAGGAAGGTACCTGGGTTTGGAGATGAGGGCAAAAAATCCATGCAGCAAGTGCTTATATTTTTCTTCCTCTCCTCTCTTTTTTCAGAGTTAAAGATCAGTCTCCAGTGCACCATTTACACTTCCACTTGTGCTGGCTAGTCATTTCTGTAGCTGCATTTGCTTCTAGTTTATCAGCATTCCTATAAGAATGCCTGTACACTTGTCCATGTGTAGATATTGGGACGAGACTAGCAGTGTGTGCTGTGAGTCATATTTTACCACTCTTGTTGTCTACAGGGCATGCTTATTAATTTAGAAAATCAAGTATTCAGGCAGTTGAAAAGTCTAATTTGATGCTGACTTGCCTATTAAAGTCAGTATTATTGAGGCACAAAATATAAAGAAGATGGCAAATTTTTGGTCCAGAATGGTTAGTGCTGCAAGCTTTCAGACTTCTGCCTCTAGGTGGTATCTTCACTGGAAACTAACCAGGAGCCAACCTAAATTGTTTTGGTTGTGGAGTTTTTTGGTTTGTTTTTTGAAAGGATTTGGAGGGTATATCCCTAGGCTGGTAATACAATAGTTAAGCTGATCCTTCTGGGGAGTTTGCTTTAATGGATGGTCTGTAAAGAGGTAGTTTTGTGGGGTTTTTCATTCTGTAGCTGTTGACAAACAGGCCTGTTACAACTGGAGTGGGCTGTACTGTGTAGAGAGGGAGGAAGTTTGTTCTCCTGCCCTCCACCAAGGCTGACTCCACTTTGAAAGTTGCAGTGATCACTGGGGTGGCCCTGTGCCCTGCTGGAAGTTGGGAGGTTGCTGGTAGGTGGTTTGTGTGCCTTAAGCTTGCTGTCTCCTCCAGGCTATAAGCTTCTGGGCTTTACAACTATGAAACAGAGGTTTTATATCATTTTTCTACTACACCGGGGCCCATGATACTGTCAGTATTAGTGATCTGTATTTTTTCACTGAGGGACCTAATCTGATTTATGAGCTGACTTTTGAGCACCAGGTCTGGTGTTTTTAGATTAAAATGATCTCTTGAGTTTAGAGGGAATATGATTGGATTTGGGATTGTGCATGTTCAGAGAATCCTGGTAATGCAGCTCTTTCTATTTGACAGCTGTTATTTCTTAGGATATTTGGAAAAGACTTGGAATCACTTTGATCAAACCATGTGAATGTCTCCCTTTGCAGATGTCAGGCCACTACGGGACTTGAACAATGCTAAGGTTCTGTCTTACTCCAGCTCGGAGGAAGCATCAGGGCGCTCATCCAGGCGGATACGGAAACCAACCTGCTACAAAGAGCCACCAATCAATAGGTTGGACTTTAAAATATTCCTTCCAAACACTGTCCCCATGCTACGACCCCTGCTCTGCTCTCATATACTCATTCTCCAGGGCTGGAGCCTCAGTTGCTTTGCTTACAGTTCTTACTTAGCCCTTGTGTTCTGTGACCTTCCTCTTCTGCCACAGTGTGGTTATGTCAAAATTCTGCATCAGCACACATGGATGTTTAGGCTTCTGGTAGCAAGCTACCAAAGATGTTATTTACTTGTTGAAATGAGCACGTCTTGGCAGACTGCATTTCTGGCACTCCAGTGCTAATGAGGCAGTAGCACAAGGATGAAATACCAGCTAAATAAGAACAGCTCAGTAAAAGCCCTGATTTCATTTACATTCTGTGATGACTAAAATTTTACACACCTGAGTAGTACTTTCCTCCTTAGAGCAGGTTTTATCTATATTGACTGGCAGATATGATGCCTAAACAAATAGGTTCATCTTTTCCCTAAGAAACTGTAGATTCAGTACATCCAATGGCTATTGCACATAATAATTTTCTACTAAAATGATGACTTTGTTGTTATGTTACTGGGTAATACTATGTTTTTCCCTGAAAAGTGTCACAGTTTGAACTTTTTGTGAATAGCTGGTTATATTGTGCTGGAAGGTACTCTGTACTGGACAAGAAACAAACTATACCACTTAATCATCTTACAGGGAAGCACTTAAATCAGAAACTTTAGGGACTAAAATCATACATGTATTCAAGGAATACTTGATGGTTCAATGTAACCCTTTTGGTTCTGCAGGAAACTGAGGCAGGGTGACCCATTTACAGACACTGAGTTTCTCCACTGTCCTATCTACAAAAGAAAAAAGAAGCGTGTCAAAGCCGAGGGAATGACCAAGAAGATAAAAGAGGACAAAGAATTGCTTCCTGAAGGATGTCCCAGTGCCAAGGCAGGCAAGTTTATAACAACAGAAGGGAGTCAGGATTAGAATAGTGGTTAAATGCAGCCCCCAAGCTCCTACAAGCTTGTGTGTTTAGCCACAAGGCTACAACTTTGATTGTAGAGGTCCGAGCAAATATGGAAGTGGCTGACCAGGCAACTGAACTATTCCAGCTAAGGCAACCCTAGGACCGATTTGACAAATTGAGCCTTGTACCATGGATTTCTTCTGTTTTGAGATCTTTGGGACTTATGGGGTAGGGAAAGTGGTTGACCCAAATTGATAGATGTCTGTTTAAGTGATGGGCATGGCCCTTACGTGCTGTATGATTAGCAACTCATTATTTTCTGCTTTCTTCCTGTTCTCTTCCCCTGTCTGCCACATAAATCTCCCTGCAGCAGAAGATGAACCCTACACCAACCAACATTAAGGAATATTTGAAACACAGGGTAGTTAGGATCAGATTAGGCATGTTTTGTTGCAAACAGAATGAGTATTGCTATAGGAAAGGTGATTGGAGGAGAGGGTCTCATGGGATGAAGCTGTTTAAAAACATCTCCCCTTTTCCTATAGCTCTTTACCCTTGTTAAGAAGTACCCCCTTCAGCCTTCTTGTAGCCCCTTGAGGTACTGGAAGGTATGATAAGGTCTCCCTGGCACCTTCTGTTTTCCAGGCAGAACAACCCCAACTGTCTTAGCCTGTCTTCATAGGAGAGGTACTTCAGCCCTCTGATCATCTTTGTGTCCCTCTTCTGGCTTTGCTCCAACAGGTCCATATCCCTCTTAAGCTGCGAATCACAGAGCTGAACACAGTACTCCAGATGAGGTTGGTTGTGTACTCTTCCACTGCAGACTGACCACCCACTGGCTTCCAGCACTTGCCTTTTTTAGGGTCTACTGTTGTAACTTTGAAGGTTATTGATTCTGAATGTTTGAGAGAGTGGTGGAGAAAAGAAGGGATCAGATTGGTAGTAAAAGAGAAGGAAATGTGCCTCTTTGAAAGCAGGAAAAGTGTTTCCTCTTTGTGGCCGAGAAGGGAGAGGGCTGCTCCTTCCTTCTGACCATACTTACTACTTTCTCCTTAGCACTTTAGTAACATCCATCAGTTCATTTGGTTAGGCTGGGTCTTGCTGTACCTCTTTGTACTCAGCGTCTTCCAGAAGCTGGGAACTTCATTAGTATAGGGAAAACAGTGTCATCTGCAGTTAGGTATATGCTACTACATAGCTTACATATAAACTGTACTATTAAGTTATTAAAACTAGGAAACAAAAAGGTCTTAGATTTAAAAATGCTCTCTTATTTATTTGTTCAGTTTTCCGGAAGTTACCAAACTTTCTCTGGTACTCTGTAACTCTGGAAGCCAGTTAGGAGCTAGTAAATAACAGGGAATTTGTTGATGCTGTTCTATTAGAACTTGCCTGTGTTGACCCACTGATGTCAGAAGCCAGGCCTCCAGCTGTTCCCAGTAACTGTTTTCATTGCCTCTCTGGGTCAGAAATGGGACTTTTCCCAGCTGCACTTATGTGCTTGTGCTAATAACAGAAGAGTAGATTGTAGTCATTCATATTGAAGGTACAGAGACAGCTGCCAGCAGTTACAGAGCTAGCAGTTTTTTGTGCTTCAAACAGATGTTAATACTAACTCCTTTAGTCTAACATTGGTATCTCTATCCTAATCACCACCTGTAGCAGTCAGCTGGAGGGGGAGAGTTTTTTCATGTGTAACCAGTTTCTGTTTTACTGAGTGATGATGTATCAATTTATATTACTCCCAAAATAAAATTTTAATGCAAGTGGTATCTTTAAATTTTTGTACACTACCTGATGCTTACCATCATACTGAACATCACAGCTTTCCCTGAGCCAGAACAAATTAAAACTCTGTTCTAAGAAGAGAGGTATTTTGTGTTTATATCACATTCCAACAGTCTGACCCAGCATGTACTGGACTGTGGTGAGAGCTACTGGAGTCTCTCTCTCTCTGAGGCAGAATTTCCCCATACCTGCTAATCACACAAAGGAAGGAGACACAAAAAGAATGTTAGTTGGCTTTTATTTTAGTCTGAACTAAAAATATTCCTTAAAAAAACCCCAACAGGCAACCATGGATGGAATAAGTTTTCAGAGTCATGATCTGACTTGCTGTAAGACAACAAGACGGGTGACTAATAGCCCAGACAATTGGAGAAAAGTTTGCACCTTTATGAATTGTGGGGTGAGGGAGGAGGTTAACAGTTCCTATGCTTCACATCCAGTCAGAAGGAGCATAACTAAATGCATAGCCTGCATTTAGACACTGCAGCATGGCTTTGGTAGGCTCTTAGCCTATAAGGCTTGTTTCCAGCATTTACTAAGTGCTACTCAAATGCTACAGTCCTGACTGTAGCAATGGAACCAAATCCCTTAGTGTCAGGATACTGTGCTCTGGTTGGCACTAGAAGATCAATTCAGCAGGGCTGCAGTAGAGCTTGCATAGCCCTCTGAGCTCACTTATACTCACTGGAAAGTACTGGAAAGAGGACGGTTCTGATTTCCAAGGTCTATTGGACGGTAGGTCACCACTGGTTTGACCAGAGCTGTGACACAAACTGGCTTTTATACTGAGAGGAAGAGATAAACATAGGTCAAAGTCAGGGAGAGAAACCTCAGGTCTGCTGTGGAAAAAAATTAGGAATCCAGACCCCTGCTGAGCTTTTATCACATTCATCTGCTTGGCAAAAGCAGGGCTTAGCCCAGCAGCTCAGATCATTTCAGAAACCATGATTTTCTAAAAATTTTAAAAGTGTCTTATTTTTTATCTAGTGTTTGAAATATTACACAGCAAAGCGCGATACAGAGCCACTTATGCAAGCAATGATAGAAAATCCAGGTACATATTTTCTCCAATATCCTAAAGCTCCCATTAACTCTTGTAATTCTTTCTTTTGACAGGGGCATTTGTATTTGTTCTAATTCCTTAAAAGTGCCTGCAGGAACTACTGCATTGACTGCATCTAAGTACCCAGAATTTTTCTTTACTTGGTCCTTGACGTTTTTCAGGTGGAATTTCAATTCCTGCTTCATTTAATGCTTCCCACACTGCTGCTGCTTCTCCCACCTTTTCATGGGAAGCTCCTTCAATTAGAGTGTCATCTGTATATTGGTATAGTTTTGCATCTGGGGGGAGTGAGACTGTCTGTAAAAATACAGCAAGATTGGGCAATCATGGTTGAATGTTTGTACCCTGGAGAGAGCCTGTTAAAAAACTAAAACTGATGAGAAAACAACTGCTAAAAAAGCAAGAAAAGGAAAAAAGAAAACAACTGCAATTAAAAACAATGCAGAAAGTAGTCCTGATAGATCTCAAGGTAAAGAATGTACTCAAAATTCAAAGAAGCTTCTTCAGCCAAAAGTTGCAACGTGTTCTAGTGAGACTGAAGTCTGTGAGATGGGGCAGAAGGCTTGTGTGGGGGGCTTTTGACAGCAAGAATAGAGCTTCCCATTCTCCTGATGGAGTCCAAGACTTTGAAAATACATATGTGGTGAATCCAACACAGCTGCAGAGTCTTGAAAGTGTTGACTTAATGCAGCAGGTTAAGAAGGGACCGATCTCTGAGATCCAAAGTATGGAGAGCTTGCTAAAACCCCCACTTCATACCTTCTCAAGTCATGAAGTTCCCTCAGGTGATTCCAGTCTACAAAATTCACTTTTCTTGAGGAAAGAGATTTAAGTGCCTGTGCTTTGCAAGACGACTGACATGTGAGCAGAAAGAAAATCAAGAGAAAAATGAGTAATTGGGAAAAGAGATGATTCTGATCGGAAATATCTGCCAGTGTGATAATACCAGAGGGCCAAAGCTGAAGAACAGCCTAAAAGAAGTACAACAAAGCACGATACAGTGCCACTTACACTCTCATGTAAGTGGGAGACACTTTGTTTGGGGAGTTTGAGTAGAACCCATTCCTTAAGCTTTGGGCAGAGAGGCCAGCTTCCGCTTCAAGTTTTCAGCAAGCTTGTCCATGAACTCAAAAGTGTTCAGGTAATCGGAGCGTGTGACACTGGTGAAAGGAAACAAGACAGACATTAGTTGTACTCTCAAATAATCAAAGCAGGGAAAGACTGTTCAAAGAACTCTAAGTCTTGCCTCTAAAACCAAAAGAGTTCTCTCCTGCTCATCAGGCTGTGTTTTTTGCCAAAGTCTCCGGGGGAGAGGTAGCCAGGTGATATTTTTCAGTTATGTAGGTCTTCTTAATTTATTAGGATCTGGCTAACATAGGTAGACTGTCATACAAAAAAGATCTTTGCAGCTCCTTCTTTACTTTTTTTCTCCCATTCATTTGGTACAATAGCAGGGAGAGAGCAATCTGGACTAAGCTGCTTGGGTAAGAGAGTGTCTCGTGTTCTATTTGTACAGCACTGGGTACAGGTGAGTCCTGTTCTGAGACAGACTCCTGTTCTTTACCATACTAAATTAACAATCCAGCAAATGCTGTTCAGAGCCACCAAGTAAAACAGCCTCATCTGAGTATAGCTGGTTATTTCATACACTTACTTAGGCAGGCCTTTGATGCAGGCAGCAAGGTCCTTTGTCATGGAGCCAGATTCAATGGTCTCAATGCAGACTTCTTCCAGGGCAACTGCAAAGTTCTTGAGGCTAGTGTTGTTGTCCAGCTTAGCTCTGTGAGCAAGGCCTCTTGTCCATGCGAAGATAGAGGCTGAGAGAGAACACTAGGTTATTCTAGCCTTCTAGAACTTCCTGAAAGTTGCTGTAAATCATCATGTGGAACAAAACCTGGATTTTTTAATATCAATAAAACTGAAAACAGACTTAAAAAAAAGATAGAAAATGTGGTATGGGAAACAGAACACTTATCTTCATCTAGGTACCCTTTGCCTTTAATGCAACTCTAAAAAAAAAAAAAAAAGCAGACCAGAAACTACTGCCTCCAGTAATTTCTTTGGGCATGTCATTTTATTTCCCTCCTGCCCTAGTCAGAAGGAATGACAACTGGTAGGACTCTGTAGTTATACAGAACACTGTGACAGAAGGGTGCAGATTTCTTCCTAATAATACATTATGCTCTTGTCTCTGCAAATTTAGAGGATTCTTTTCCTCATGTCCCATTCCAAGTGCACTTACACTTTGAGTGTGTACAGGGTTTAGGGTGTGGTTGGGTCTTCTGGGCCATCAGAAAGAGGAGTAAAATAAAAAACAACCAAAACCTTAAGGCCTTGTGGCTATAAACTAATTATTTGCTAAAGAGTGAGTGCATATCTCAAAGGCTAGGTTAGATTTAGCTTATTCTTCACACTCACTCCATTCCAGCCTCTTTCTTGCTTCAGGCTGTAGCTGTGTCTGTAGAGGCCCAGAGAAGCTGACTTATGTCACGGGAGGGACTGTTGGGGTGTTTTCGCTTGCCTCCCTCCCTGCCTCAGGCCACACTATGATCTGAAAAATGCTTGTTAGGCCTTGGCCTCGACAAACCACCCCTGGACTGTGCCCTTCTCAAACTTATCAGAAACCCAGGAACTAGTGGTATCTAATGAGCATCTTTTTTTTGGTGAACAGCCTTGGAAAGGTATTTTTCTTGCCTGAATAACAACCCAAGCTGAATAACATTTTTGTTACTGAACTTTCAAAGAAAGTTACTGACTTGAATTACAGCCAGGATAGAAAATCACTATGACTAAAGCCCAGACTCTTGCAACCCTATAAACGGTGATCAGAAGTGTGAGCCCCCACTAGCTCTTGATTATAAGGAGCTAATGCATACTACACCTTACGCTCTAACGCTTTAAACAGGAGCCCAAAGTGAGATCTTTTGGAGCTCTCAATTTCCAGAAATAACACATGGAATCACAGAATAATCTGAATTGCAAAGGACACAGAAGGATCCAACTCTTAGGTGAATGGTCCATAGGGTGATTGAACATGCAGCCTTGGTGTTATTAGCACCATGCTCTGACTAACTGAGCTCATCTCAAGACAAGGGACTAATGTGTGTGTCTCAAACACCAAAAACTGGATGGCTGTGGAGCCAACCATAGACTGTTGGTACTGACATGCCATGAGAAAGAACAAGATTTGACTGGAGAAGTGGGGCCAGGTGGAGACAGGACAGCAGTTTTCTGTGAGAAAGAACCACAACACAGTACAGTGCAAGCCAAAGAATGAGTGGCAGGAAGTGGACATGGACTATAGGGTGGGATTGAGATCAAAGACCGCCAAAGTCCTCTGACCCGTTTCCAGACAGGCCTGAAAGAATGGACTGCACTTGATGACTAATTTACATAAAAAGCAAGAAATATGTCTTAGGGGCAGAGAAACCTGCCCATAGAAAGATTCCCCTCCCAACCCCAGGTGGTGTCCCCAGGGCCCTGGACATCTCATCAGCCAGACCAACACAGCTGGATCGCCACTTAGCTGGATCAATGTTGGAACCAGAACTGGTGATATCTTTTTCCCTCTCTTTTCTCCTCTTTTTCTGTCTTTAATTCTCTTTTTTTCCCCTCTCTTTTTATCTTTTCCTTTCTTACTTTCTTTAATTCATCTTTCCCTCTCTAATTCCTCTCTTCCCTTTCACCTTGCCCCTTTATCCAAAACCCATTGCTGTGTGCTTATATAGTAGGGCAGGGACTAACATAGCAATTTCCATGCCAAGTGTGTTATTTACTAATTTACTTTCTGACTATCTGCAGACCCTCTGACTTTTGTTGTTTCTTTTGACCAATGAGCATTTAAGAATCTTTGGTGTTTCCTTCCCCTAAAGGGTTGTCACAGTCTCTATAGAAGAAAAATGCATTATGAACTGCCAGTTTCACCACTCAGTGGTGCAATTGTCTGCAGAAAGGGTGCAGATATTCTAAACTTGTTCTTTCATGCGTAGAGATGATGAAGGGCAATGAAAAGCAGCTCACCAATGGGGTTAGTGGAGGTTTCTTGCCCTTTCTGGTGCATGCGGTAGTGACGAGTAACTGTCCCGTGAGCAGCTTCTGCTTCAACGGTCTTGCCATCAGGGCAGATCAGCACACTGGTCATCATCCCCAGAGAGCCATAGCCTACAGAATACAAGTTTCAAAAGTTCAGCGTCTCCTTTGGACAACTCCCTCAAATTCCCCTCAATCTCCCCATCCTACAATCCCCCTTCATCCTCCCACTGATATGAATATACCCTGAACAGCAGGTGGCTGCAACTGGCAAATTCCTACAATCAAAGTAACAGCTCATCTGAACAAGAAATGCTGCTGAGCCATGAGACATAGATATACAAACACTCTGCATCATTTCAAGAAAATTAGTATTCTCACCTAACTTGCTGGACAGATTTCTACTGAAAAGGTACAGTAAGAGAACAGTAAGTGCTACGCTGCTTATCTTCCCCACAGGGTGACAGGAAACAAACCAATTTCTTATCAAGAGCATCTGCTCTAGGAAGGGAACCAGGAGCTTGTGAAATTGGATATTCACACCACTTTTAACCCTGTAGGTTTCAGAGATCTGCATCTTTAAAAGCTGCTTTGTTTAGTAGTCCAACACACATCCTTGTTCTGTGCGAGGCAGTTTAGTGGCATTACTTCAGAAAGAGCATATTACATAAAGCCACACATCTTGTTCTGCATCCACATTTGTTTTGGACCAGGCATCTTGGTTATATAGGATTTTGATCAAGCAGTGCAAGTATGTAAAGTTGAACATATCAATCTCTCTCTTTACACCTGACAGGTAGCTTTAGATCGTGAAGGTTTTTTTAGTTACCTGTAGAGCACCTGCCATCACACTCATCAGCAGTCAGCTTAACTCACACTGTCAGTGACACAGAACCAGCTGTCTAGATAGTGTCCATTAGAATAAAAAGCCTATCAGTTACCATGTTAGTAGGAACTTCCCTTCTGTAAATAAATGCAACTAGAGAGTCCACATTCAATAGATTTTCTTGTAAAAGCAAAATTAGAGGTTTTTTGACTGCCTGGTACCTCTATAACTGGCCACAGGTTTGAAATATAAGTTTTGAGACCTGACACCACCTCCTGGGCCGTTATATAACATGTGACAGGACATAAGAGACTACCACTAAGCCTACTTCAGTGTAGCACAGAGAACATCTCTTACCTTGCGCAACAGAGTCAGACTGCACATCCCCATCATAGTTCTTGCAGGCCCAGACAAAGCCTCCTTCAGATTTCAGGGCCTGAGCAACCATGTCATCAATGAGCCTATGCTCATACCAGATCTTTTTGGCTTCAAATTGGGACTTGTATTCTCTGGAAAACAAAAACCAAAATACCTTGTCACATAAATAGGGATTGCGCAGTTTCTGCATAGAGAGGTGCACAGAGATATGAGTAAAAACAAGTAAAAAGTTGCATTCTCTTTATTCTTTTTTCCCTTCTCTGCTTTGCTAGGCTACAGCAAAGCTGCTTCAGAATCATAGAGGGACCCACAGAGAACCTGTGACTCTTTTAGAAGAGATGGACACCACAGCCACATTCACCAGTGCTTTCAACATCGAGTATTATGCCTTGCAGAACAAGGGAGACTGTGACAGACATGGCACCCGGTGCCCTTAAAATGTTGCTGACTGTCTGAAAACGCAACTCACAAGGCTGGAACGGATGTTCCTGCTGCAGACTTACGCACTGCAGCAGGAAGTATGCAACTAGTTACCTGTCATAGATGTCTTGGAAGATGTCTTTGAAGCGGCCATCATATCTCTTCAGAATGGTGTTCTTGGTGCTCATGTAGAGGGGCCAGCCTTTAGACAGTGCCATTTGAAAGGAACTGTGGGCAAAATCCTTGATAGACTGGTCAAGATTGTACATTCCCATGGCTACACCACCACAGCCTGTTAGTGGAGGAAGAACAGATAGGAATCAACTAGATTTAATTTCGGTTAAGAATTTTGTTCTCCCCATAGCATACTCTGGCTGGCAGGCCGGAAGGCTGGTGCTCTCCCCGGGGTCTTAATCTAGTTCTCAGTTTAAGGCTGGTTCTTTCAGAACTTCTGCACTATCAGCTCAAAGCCCCAGCAGTCCTGTGACACATGAACAGGAAGGTGGTTTTGTTTTACAGCTAAGTACATCTTAATAATATGATCTAATCCCTCTAAGAAGTTTTGTTCTAATCCAGCCTAAGCAGCAAAACTGTGACATAAGTGAGTGTGCTTGAACTCCTACTAGCCATTTAAGTAATGCAGTCTTTTTCTATCAAAGCAGCAGGCAGCTGTTTGGAGCAGGTCTCAGTCAAAGCCAGAAATGGATTTGCTCACATCTTAAATACTTTGCACCTTCAGAACTAACTCCAGCAGTCAAGGACTGCTTTGCCTAGCTCAGATAAACAAAAGACTCCACATGAATTCCTGCACTTTTTTCAGCACATGTGTGGCCTACCCTGCAGCTTTGATCCACCCGCTCAGGCTCACTTCTTGCAAGTTGTGGGAAGAATATGCCAGTCATGTGGGTGCTCAGGCAAGTCCTGAGAAAGCTCTGAGGAGCTATCAACACTCATATGATTTAGATTGTGTAAGGCACATCTGTTAGAAGCTCAAATGGAAGTGTGCTGAACTTGCAGCCCAGCTCACCTGAAGAAAGCAGCATTCAGATCATGGAAGAGGATGATTGTGGGTGAAAGTAGGGTCTAGAGCTTCATAAGAAAGCTTTGTCATCTTCAGAGCACAGCTCTATGTTTCTAGTGAAAAGTAGATACCGTGTACTTAATTTTAGCATCTCCCTACCACCATCTATCTAGTTTTTGTACAGTGCCAATATCAAGGGTCTTCGCTCTGGAAACATACCAGACTTTTTTTTAAAATATTTTTTCCTAATATCCATTTGTCCTTGCCTCCAGATGGTTGTTACTATATGGACATACATGCAGAATGAAGAGGGGAACCCAGAGGAGGTTTATGTGCTTGCCAAGATAGCAATGTCATTTAAAGATGATATTGGCAGAGAATGAAATTCCTGTTGTTTCCAGTGAAAATATATGTTGTTTCTGTGCCTTCGCTCCTGAGTCAAGGACAGTACAGGGTGTGATCAGCTACAGAGACTGTCCTCAGGAGCCATGATTTCATGGTTGCTGGATGACAGCTATTAAGTTTTATTCAAATAACTGTTTTCATACACATAAAAAATCCCGCTTATTGTAATCATACAATCCTACTGCCTACTAAAAATCTCGATTCAGTGTCAAGATTGAACATATTAGTACAGCAAAAAGACAAGCTTCCCTTATGCATTTGGGAGATATGCTGGCACACCACTTATCTGTGGGGAGGGCAGTTCCCTAGAGCAACTGCAGTAAACTGCCATCTTAGCACTTCCCTGCTTTCTGCTCACTGAAGCAATGCAGAGCAGCAAATCAGACTGGCAGCTGGATGGTCACACATCTCCAACACAGGCTCACCAGTCAGCTATCAAATTAAAACAGATTAGGACTGGCAGTGAAGCAGGTGAACTCCAGATGAAAGGCTCTGCAACAAGAGAGGGTAGAGATCTAGGCTCTTGAGCAAGAATGCCAAAGAAATCAAGTATTACAGAAGAGGGTCATACGTCAGTCTTGGTATCTGTTTGCCAAACCAGCTGCACACAAACTAGGATGCTGTGGTTTATATGGACTTCATTTTTTTTGTAGCTAAAACCAAAACACTGCACACTTACACACAGATCACCGTAAGACTTCAAATCCTGAACCCTTTGATCAGTGACAGACAAGAGAGATAACTGCCCCTAGAGAAAAAACAGCCTGAGTTCCTGCAATGTGTATAACTGCTTCCATGAACAAAGCCCAGCAATGTCAGGATTCCTCCTGAGCCTAGCAATGTCTACAACCAGCACAGCAGTAGGGATAGGAGGGGACACCAAAACCTTTGGGACTGCATCTGTTAAAACAGTTACAGCCTACTCAGTCAGGAGCAGCCTTGTTTAATTTTCTTTTCACCTTCCAGAGTAAGTGTTAATTCTCATTTCTATTGAGCAAATAAAAAGACTGCTTCATAAAGCAGGGCAAAAAATGCAAAAGTGTACAGAGACCAATAAGACAAACTAAACCCAGAAAGAATTACACATGAATTGTTCTCTGGTGTATCTCCCCTTAGGTCAAGCCTTATTTGCATAGCAAGTTTGCCTAGCAAAGCTGCTACCAGAATCATCATATAAGGAGCATGACAGGTGACCATGCTCCTGTCTAATATGATTGTGTACTTGATATGCCTCTCTGATCCCAGGAAGACTTCAATTAACTTTCAGTACCTGACAAATAAAGGAAGAAGGCCCAAACTTTCTCCCCAACTCTACCTCAAAGTCATATTTTACCATCAGATAGATCTGAATGATAATTCATGGTTGAATTAAATCCAAAATATCAGTTTTAATCAGTACTTAGAGAAAATACCTACTTTCAAAGTTATGGACCAGATATGTGACTGGTTTGCCTCCATCTGTGGGAGTGTAGGTCATCTCTACTTTTCCAGGCCCAGGCACCACAAAATCAGTTGCTCGGTACTGTTAAAAAAAAATTTGCTATGATGATTTTATCTATCAGGAAGCGAGAACCATAAAAGACAACCCTCATTTGGGAGGGCAGGGTACAGAAAAGCAGTTTTAGTAAAACCCCATTAAGTAGACTTTTTATTCAGCGATGTGGTCATTGGATTATTTTACCAGAGATTAGAAAAAAAAAGTCATAGAATCACTCAGGCTGAAAAACAGTCTTAAAATCATCAAGTCAAACAGTTAACCCAGCACTGCCAAGTGCACCTCTAAACCATGTCCCTAAGTAGTCAAGAGTCTGCCTGTTTCAGAAGCCATCCTTCCCGTTAGGGGAAAAAGCTCACAGATTCTTGGGCCCCATCAACTGGCAAAGCATGTACTTCTGCAGATGCACTGAAGTTTTAAAGTGCAGAGTATTCAGACTGTTGTGTGGTTGGTGAGTAGAAAGGCTCCTTTCCCTGCCTCGAAAAGGTACTCATATCACAACTGCTGAACTCATAAGTAACAGGGAATCATACATTATACAGGATGACATTTAAAAGGCCAACCTGTAGCAAGATTTGAAGTTAAAAACTTCAAGTATTTAAATGATAGCTCATCTTTCCAATTGTCCTGAACAGTACTATTTAAGGTTATATTTCCTGAAATTTGTTACCCTTTTTCATGTAGTTTCCCTCCTATCAAGAAAATCTGTTCCCTGAGAGGTGTTTCACTCCTATGTCCTTTGTATGTTCTTATATTGTTCCTTTCACTTTAATCTCATACTTTGGCAGGGTTTCAATCCTTCTCCTTTAATCCATTGTTCCCTATTATTGTTTTGACCTTCTCAATTATTCACAACCTTTAAGGATGTTGAATCCCTTTCTTTTCTAGTGTCAGGGTTCTGCAATTATTTTCCTCTTGGAAACTTACTATTTTACCTTCCTATCCCAGGTAATCTAATGACTTGCCCTCAGTTTGCAGGTTTAGCCATCTGTTTAAGCACTCGGCTCTTCTAGAAGGCTTTTCTTTTGCTGTATTTGGTTGCTTTACAGCATATGATTGCCCATGGAGAACAGTAGGACTAATTCTTGTCCTCCAGGCTACTCAAAGGGCACAATACTGAGAACTGTGCTAGGGCTTTCCACAGCCCTGTACTAACCACTGTCAGGAGAGCTCTGATAAAAGAGGTTTCCCTGCTTCTGTACCACTGATATGCCCGATATGCCCAGTTCAGATACCAACTCTGCAGGTGTGCTGTGCAAGTCTAAAAAGTGTATTGCAGTTAAAAAAAAATTAAAAACAACAACCAAAAAAACCCAACCAACCAAAAAAAAACCAAACCCAAAACCAAACCAACCCCTCCAAACAAAAAAACAGCCCACCACCAAAAATAAAACAAAAAACCAAACCCAAACTGAAAAAAACCAAAACCACTTCCCTATATAGAAGGCAATTTTGCCCACTTTTGAATTCACTCACTTGGATCCATTCTTGCTGGGAGCATCATTTGACCCCAGAAAGTCCTGAGAAGTAAGAAGGTGGGCAGTGTAAAGGGTATTTTCTAAAAATGTTCTTATGTAGGGAGGAGCGTTCTAGAGAGGTGAAGAACAGTAACTTCGCAGTTATACCCTGTATCTAAGTACAGGCCTATCTAATGCAGGCACAAGCCTCTGAATGCTGTTTATTGAGTGACACTGTTCAATGAAGAGAGGCATGAACCAGGCTCTCCCTCACTTGCTAGGTGCAGTACAGCCATAATGCCAGCAAGTACGTGCTCCCAGGTGGAATGCAAGGGACACAGCAGGAGCACAGGGATGTCTAAGTCTTTGGAGCTCTATACCAGTCAGGACTAAGCCTGTTAAGACAAAAAGAGGAGTAAACACTGAAGTGACTCACTTGATCCCCATAAGCGTGACGGCCGATGACAATGGGTTTCACCCATCCAGACACCAGCCGGGGAATGTTTTTGCAGATAATAGCCTCTCTGAAGACAGTGCCACCTAGGATGTTTCTGATTGTCCCATTGGGAGACTTCCACATCTGCTTCAACTTGAACTCCTCCACTCTCTTCTCATCAGGAGTGATGGTTGCACACTTTATGCCAACATTGTATTTCTTTATGGCTTCAGCAGCTTCCACGGTTACTTTATCATTTGTAGCATCACGATGCTCAATGCCCAAGTCATAGCTGTAACAAACCCACAAATATGGTCAGCACTGCCCAGGACATTTGTTTCTCCAACAGGAAAGAAACAAGACCCCATAAGTGCTCGAGAGTGTAGTTTTAGCACTCTGCCATAACTGAAGTTATCCCTCTTCCAGTGCAAATGCTGCTAGACTGGAAGAAAACAGACTACTTATACAGTGACATTTCTCCTGTTAGTGGACGTTGGTAGGAGATTGGAAAGAGCTTCAGTTTATGGCTGAGGTTCTCTGCCAGCACGAGACAGTATTTCCTCTCCTCCCTTTTGAGCTCCCTGCAATGGCAACTTTCAGTCTAGGATTCTGATAGTATAGAGCAGCAAAATCCCAAGATGAAAATGAACCTTTATTTCAAACTTCTTGTGCTGAGGGTTCTGGCTTCCTTCATGTACTGACCACAGGAAGCTTCACTAGGCTTAAAAACTGCTTTGACAATGGACCCGTGATCCTTCTCTGGCAATAAAACTGCCAATATTCCCCTCAAACATCAGAGGAAGGTCATTTCCCATACTCACTGTTTTAATAGCTTTTGGAGAACAATGGGTGCCCAGCATGGGACAGCCCTGAAGCACGGCCAGCTGTACATGAATGTGGCCATTGTGCTGCTTCAGCCAGGGGTTTGCTTGCCTTCCTCCCACCCCTCTTTGAAAAGGGATGCCCTCCAGACTGTCTGCATGTATTATGCTGCTGGGTTCCTGTCTGCTTGGTGACCAACACCAGCAAGCAGAAAGCCTGATGTAGGTAGCATACAAATGCACCTCCAGCAGCAGGGGAAGAGGTCAGACTTGTGGGTTTAATTACGGCAGATACCATTGAAGGCCTCTATCCACATGGCTAGGAGCAATGTAGCTGGATTGTTCTCTAATAATTATAGCTCAGTGGCCAGAAAGGGAAGAGATTATTTGTTCTGCTTGGCCAGATGCTGTACATAGCATGTCCCTTTTGCTGTACCCAGCTGCTAGTATTTGTTTTTTTCCAGAAGGGAGTATAAGAGCACGGCCTAGATCCAGGGAATAATTGCAACAGTTCGCTCACACTGTCACCAGCAGAGCTCAGGCTTACAGCCATCAGGGCAGAGTCTGTGCCCTACAACCGCCCTTTTGTCCTTTGGGCAGATCTTCAAACAGGCATGGCAAGAAGCCATAAGCCTACTCAGGGGTCCACAGAAGCTAGGCTTCAAGTCAGGAAGTGGCTGAAACACCCCATGTTTCTAATTGTTCAGGCTGCAGAGAGTCATGCAGACTGCCCAGGTGCTGGAAGCCCAAGAGACAGGAGATAAAAATACAGGTCGTGTCTCTGAGAGACTTTCTTAGAAGCACAGTTAAGGAAAAAAGCTAACTTACAGTTCAGCATTCCCTGCTTACTGCTGTGGGGAAACCCTGGAGGAGATGCTTCCAGCAGTAAGTGAAACTCCATCACCACCTAATAACACATGCAAATTGCAGTACAAGGTAGCTGAATGTCAAAAAGCCATTACCTGTGCAAATCCAGATCTACATAAGGAAAAATTAGCTTTTCTTTAATCAGTTCCCAGATGACCCGTGTCATTTCATCTCCTTGCATCTCCACAACTGAGCCTCCACGGATTTTTTTCGACATCTTGAACTGCAAGAGATATAAAAAAAGCCCAACCTAAATTAAAAGCTTATAATACATGTATCCTGCATTTTCACAACACAACTAGGCGAGGCACTAACATAGCATACAGGATCTGTCCAAAATGTCTTGACAATAACCACAGTTTATCCCTAGTTTCATGCTAAATGGTATTTTCCTTAAAGCCTCAGCTCCCAGGGAAATCTACTGATGATAAAAAGAAAGGTTAATATCTGAGAATTAAGGGCAAGTGCTGTAATTATGGTTGTAGGAAACAATTTGAAAACATGACCAAATTCTTCCCCCAAATTCCACAGAAATAGATGAGCACTGTTTACCTTTAGATTTTACAAGTTCTAATCCAGTTGCCTGCTTCTCCACTTTTTTCTGAAAATCAGGGGTTAATGGACATGATTACAGTGACAGCTCATATTGCTGAAACTATTAATATACTGTTAGCTTCTTTATTAGCTTTATCCCCTAGGAAGGAAGGAAACAAGTAGAAAAATCCAAAGGCTACACATCAAGGGTATTTTCTCGTGGCAAGCTCTATTTCTACAGTTAAAATAAATACTGGACAGATTTGTTTGCTGTAGGGAACAGAGGTTTCCCAAGATATTCGTGAACAAATCCTAAAAAAAATAAACTTGAACTCTGCCCTTCTATTTGCACTTTGTTCTTTGTCAAAAGAACCCCACAAGTCACTGAAGTGCTCTAACATAGTACCCTGCATTCCAACAGCCACAGTTTCTCGGGTCTTGGCTCCAATTATGCAAGAGCTATGACTTGGCAAGTTCCTCCTTCCAGACAGTCCTGTTCTTGTGTGCAGCTGCTGGAATACTACAGTGAGATAGCAAGCCCTTGTGTCTGAGGTTGCAGTCTCACAGATACCGAGGGCCATGAATGACTTGATCCAGAATGAAGGATCCTACTGTACACAGAATCTGTTCATCTAGACCAAGTTATTCAGAGGAGTGAGGTTTACAGTGCAGAGGCTCCACATTACAAGAATGATGGGAGACTATCCCAGGGTTCAAATTTTCATATTTTTAAAAATTAAAGTAACTTGTGCTGTGTTTCCAAAATCCAATCTATTAAACATTTCTGGTCTGGGAAGAGAATAAACTTTCTAAGCTATGTTCACGGGATCAAGTTTTTCTAAACCTTTTAAAGTACAAAAACCAAAAACCAACCAAACAACCAAAATCCAATCTATTAAACATTTCTGGTCTGGGAAGAGAATAAACTTTCTAAGCTATGTTCACGGGATCAAGTTTTTCTAAACCTTTTAAAGTACAAAAACCAAAAACCAACCAAACAACCAAAAACCCCAAACTAAAAAAAACCCCAACCAAACAAAAAAACAAAAAACCCACCAAAAAACCAACAAAATAATCTACAACCCACACACAAAACCCCCCCGAAAACAAAAAAACAAACAAACAAAAAAACCCAAACAAAAACCCCCCAAAAACAAGAAAAGAAAACCAAACAGGTAAAATCAGGTTGTGTTACTGAGACTCAGTCTAAAAGATAAACTACTTCAATCACTTCAATCCCTAACATAGGCAGTACCTTGGCTTATACTGGGCCTCTCTAGTCCTCATGGAAAACTTTAACTTTACATGATCACATTTTGTCTGAACTCAGTTTACTTACGGAAGTATTTTGGACCCAATTTTCATTTGTAACCATTTAAACAAGGTCTGTATCACAGTTCAGAGCCTAGGCACAGAATTACTACTTCAGGGAGTTCAGTTTTGCTTTTGGCACTTAGACAATCTGAGAAACAGTCTGATTCATTTGAGTAAAAATGTAGACAGGCACAAACCCACCATCAGTTGTTTTGTGGTTTGGTTCTACTTAACTAAGATAAATCAGACTATGTCAGTCATTGCAATAAGTTTGGCTTCAGAATTATTCGATGCTGCTGTCATGCAGAGAACACAAAGGCAGGTGAGACACCTCCATTGAGATACATCTCCACTGATGCATGGAAACAGCAACTTCTTCAATGACTGATAGCATCCAACATGTTTATCTGATCATGGCCCAGGTACTTTTCCCCTCCTCAGTCACTAGTGTCCTCAGTTTCTCTAGGCACTAGGGAAGTAGTGCAGTTGCATCCTTCTTCTGCACACCAATCAACATGCCAAGAGGCTCCTCTAGAGAGCACACATTCCCTGGAGTTCAACTCTGTTGCTTTTCCCCTCTGATTTTATACTGAACTGCCAAAAGCCAGCAAGGTCTTTCTCCTGCAGCAGCTCTTCTTTAAACACACTTAACCCAGCCACACAGCCAAGGCAGCTTAGAAGAAACTGTGTATTTCCAAATACCTCTTGGTCCTGAGGAAGAGCTCGAGGCCTACAGTCAATAATTAACTATTGCAACAACTCTGGTGCACAGCAGATCTCCCCGGAGGAGGCAGCTCGCAGGGGGCGCGGCGGGGTCGATGACACTAACCGGGCTCTCGCCTGCACTTGTTTTTTTGGCCGCCCTCGCCCTTGGCAAGGAGATCTCGTGGCACAGGGGGACTTGCCCACCGGGACGAGGGCAGCCGCCTCCACGGCCGAAGCTAAAATCCCGGCACTGGCAGGGCCGTGACCGGGGCCGCTCCCCCTCGCGGGCGGGGACAAGGGAGGGCCCCCGAAGCCGGCCCACACTGGGGACACCACTGACTATCGGGAGACCCCAGGACTGCGGGAGGAGACAGCTCAGGCCGGGCCAAGGCGGGCGATTTCGGGGTGCAGCACCCTGAGCTCCCGAAGCACCTCAGGGACACTCGCGGCGGGCGGGGCGCGGTCGCGGAGTCCCGCCTGCACCGAAGAAAAGAGCCCCTTAAACGCAATCCCGCCCCTCGGGGCCCCGCTGCGGGGTGGGGGTGCCGCGCCCAAGAAGAGAAGGACAAAGGGTGCTGTGCTGTGCTGCCGCCGAACCCGCGGCACGCTGGGGCGGTGCCGATCCCCGTTACCTGCGGTGGCAGCAGCCCCGGTGCCGTTCCGTTCAATGCGGCGGTGCTGGCACGATGCGGGGCCGGGCCCTGCGCGGGGCGCTTTATGTGGCCCCGCCCCCGCCCCGCCCGG
>VZRN01001711.1:571891-665449 GCA_013397935.1 Dasyornis broadbenti
AGCGGGCATGGGCTCGTCCGCTGGCGCGAAAGCGGTGGTGTCGACACCACGGCCTCGGAGCAGCTGCACTGCCCGCAGTGAGGGACAGGAACAGGCACCTCTCAGGGGCCGGGGCGAGGCGGGGAGCGTGACTAGGAAGGAACCCTGGGGCAGGAATAGAAGGGGTATTAGTGAAATATAGTGTTCTATGACTTCCCGAGGGACACACCGGCTTTCCGCATTGCCAGCGGCCCCCGACGCACCAGCCCCAGTGTACCGCGCCCGTGCGGAGCGGCCGGGAAGGGCCGCGGGGCGGGGCCGGCCGCTGCCGGCGGGTGGAGTGCGCGGAGCTTCGATTGGCGATGCCTGGGCGGGGAGCGGCGCGGTCGGCGGGCGGTTGGTCGGGGCTGGCGGCGTTGCCGGGTCGTGAAGGAAGAGCGGCGGTGCCGCCCCAGCACCGCAGCCGCGAGCAGCAGGTGAGCACAGCTCGCTACGGCCGGGCCGCACCGCCGGGACCACTCTGTGGCCTCATTGCTGCGCCAGCCTTTTTCAGGTTGCCCGGGCTGGCCCCTGGTAGCGGCTGGCCGTGGCTCTCCGGGGATCGTTTCCCACCGCTTCCTCCCCGTCCCGTCGCAGGTGATCTCCGGGTCTGCCATCCCAGCTGGGGGAAGGCAGTGGTATCCCCTTCACAGAGGGGAGAGTACAGGAGCTGGCGTGGCTCCGTCGCAGAGGTTGGAAGTGAGGTGTGTGTGCGTGTGTGTCACGCAGTTATGTTTAAATTGCGGCTGTTTTTGCATCCAGGGTATGTTATCCAGGTGCCCGGGAGTAGCGTCTGTGTAAGAAGGAGTGGCCATATCCTTCTGGCACTGAGCAGTTGTGGTCAGTTTTGTGGGACGCAGGATGTCCCGGAGCTGCTCTAGATGGAACAGCAGTACGTGTGAGGAGGCTCACAGCCACCCTCGTACTCCGTATTTTATCGGTGATGAGTTGGTGATTGCTGAAGCTGCAGCTTCAAGTGGGTTTAGGTACATTCCCCGTGACTGTTGGTGAGGATTCTGAGGGGAATGTGCTCTGGTTTTCTGCCTTTTGACCGATATGTGTACCTTGCTTTCTCATTTCCCATATCTTACAAATAGGTGACTATTTCTTGGTTACCTGTGGTGGGATTGAGGGTAGTCTTTTGCCTGTAGTGGGACTACTAAAGCACAGAAAGGCTGATAGACTCCACAGCTAGTGTGTTATACAGCACAGAAAATCCAGGTGTTTCTGGAGCTAATGCCAGGTACAGTGCTCTTCTTTTCAATCATTTTAATTAGGCCAGTACTGCTGTGACAGAAGCAATTACTATGGGGTTTTTCTCCCCTCAAAACTAAAGTTTGCTTTTTCTATAATCACATATATATATTTAATGGAAGCAGAGACTTGCTTGTAACTCCTATCTTGCCAGGATATAGTCAGTTGCTGAAATATGCACACAGTTTCCTATAAAACTGTTTGACTTCACAGTGGCACTTTTAATGTGGTAGTGTGTGTGAAGGTATACCCCTGTTGTATGTTTAACATTTAAAAAGCAAGCTATTAGTTGCCTTAAGATTGAAGAAACAATTCTAGATTTAATTGAAGATGTGCTCTTGAAGGAAAATGTTCCATGAAGTGAAGTTTGGTGTTTAAACACATTCAAATCACCTGTTTGAATAATATTGCTGAAATGAACAACAACAAAATATAGCCTGTTTGACAGAGGAGAAGATTTGGAAGACTAAGACTCAGCCTTACATAAAGAACCTGACCAAAGTTGCTCGTGAAACTTAGTAAATGATGTCTCTCTGCTTTCTTTCCTGAGGATATGTGAATAGCAAGAGAAACTCTGAGCTGAAGGTGGTTACTATTCAGAACAACAAGCAGAAGTTCACTGAAAAGTCATGTGAATGACTTGTGGATACCATCTTTTCTTCATTCTTTGTAGGAGTAGTCAAACTTTGCCACATGAACTGCATGCAGCTTGTTAGCACTTCCAGTGTCACTTGCCAATCACGTGGATTTTCTCTGGACTGCACAGATTTTTTTTTTTTTTTTTAAGTGTGGCTTCCTAGAACTTGGAAGAAAATAGTCTAGTCAGCAATATATGCCTGTATGTTCTAGGGAACAATTGTGGGAACTGGAAATTGTTATTTCATGAAGAAGTATGTATCAGCTGCTAAGCAGGAAGTAGGCTCATACAGGGTTTTGATCCTTGGCACAGGTGAAGATCAGCCATCACTCATAGGTTCCATCAGCTCCCTGTGTTCATGCTCTGTCAAATATTTCACTAAGTTTTGCTTAAAGACAGATGAAGGTAGTAAGCACCTTAGCCTAGCAGGCTAGAAGTGCAGGCTGAGTGAGGTGTTGTGAAAGAAATTGGGTGTCTGTTCAGGTTAAAGATTATGGGCTGTGGAAAAGTATGACTCTTGGCTGTAGGGAAGCTTTGGTACACAGAAAATAGGGTTTATGAGTATGGCGTCTCCTAATATAGAAGTGGTTAGGAGTTTTTGTTTGTTTTTCCTTAATGTAGCTACTCCTTAAAACGAGGAAGTTTGCAGGTGTTAGATTTGACAAGTAAACCACAGTTGAGGTTGCTTTCCTGGTAACTTGCTCAAGGCCCTGTATTGTAATACAGAGGGGGAGGGAAGTAGTTTCCCACCAAACTTAATCTTTCAGTCCTGCTTTTGTTTTGTAGTTCATTCTACTTCTCATTCTGAAGTTAACCTGGCCAAAAAACAAGTCTGCCTTGTGCTTGCTCAGGCATGCCTGTTTTGAGTTTTGTTACAAGGGCTGCAGGAGTCACAACATTAGGAGAAGAGCTGTGAAAGTTAAAGCTTCTTTGTGATATGCATGCAGTCTCTATTTGAAGTGTTCAAGTTCCCATAAAACTCAGCGGGAGTGTGTCATCAGTATAGTGGTTGTTTGCTTACTTTGTTGCTCTGGATGTTTAACTAGACACTCTGAATTGCCCTCTGCAGAGATACTGATCTCTTGTGGTTGGGTAGGGGCCACAGGCTCCTCTGGCACTCCTGATCTGTGCTAGTAGCAGATGCCTGTGGTCAGTTGGGTGAGCATCTGTCCTCTCGGCTCTAATGAGACACCTCCTGTTCAGAAGACTGAAGAGGTTCTCTTTCACCACCCTGTGTGTAATGTGTGTTGCTGAACTCTTTCCAGGGCACGTGAAATGGCTGCAGATGACAAACGGTCTCCGACATTGGACTCTACCAGTGATCTACCTCATTCTCCCAGCAGTCCGTCTCATCTCACTCACTTCAAGCCACTGACTCCTGACCAGGATGAGCCTCCTTTTAAATCAGCCTACAGTTCTTTTGTAAATCTCTTCCGTTTCAGCAAAGGTAAGTGCTGGGGGGATGTGTGTGCATGGGCTGTGTGTGCCCTTTGCTGCTTGTAAAAACACCTCTGAACATGGGAGCATCATGTCAAAGGGCTGATGTCAGTGCTTTTGTGAGGGATGTTATATCTTGCTTTTGGGTGATGTTGTAGAGCTTAGTTATGAGAGAAAATGCCAGCATCTTGCAGCTGGAAATCTGTGGCTGCCCATGAAAGTCAAAAGACAAGCCAGTTAGCAGATAGTATTGTATAGCTTCTTAGCTTGACATCAGAAATTCTTTTGCCTGCATGAATTTTTTTGGGGCTGAAAGCAGGAGTAACCCTCTGCCGGCGTGTATGAGCAAAATGTGTGCTTGTCCTTCCAGTGCAAGTTCTTACTTCAGACTTCAACCATCCCTCACCTTCCTATGCATCTTATACCTTCAGTTGGGTGGCAGCTGGGCTGCAATAAAGCAGGAAGTCCACACTTAATTTGCATGGCTTAAGTGTTCCCCATCAAGAAGTCTTAAGTGTTGTGAAAGTTTTGTATATTAAAGGGTATTCCTTGATTTTGGCCTTTGTGCTGCATGTGTCATGAAATAGGTTCTCAGTAGGCAAACTCTAAAATAACTCTGTGAGTTAGTTTTTGTTTCAAAGAAATATCCTGCAAAGAGTGGTGAATGAATACTCATAGTTTTTGTACAAGATCTCTGTATCCCTTTACTGGAGATGGCAGACTGGTCAGCTGCTTTTGTTTAGTCTATTCATTATCCAGCTCTGCTGAGCATGCCTCAGCAATGTTTGGGCTTGCGGAAAAGGCCAAGACAGCTTTTTGTATAAGCAAACTGATCTGTTCAGACTCTTCTTATACAGAATGAAAAATGATGACTTGGTATGATTGCTATTAGTTTGCATAATAAAGTACCACCTGCCATTGCTAATTTATTGAAAGTAGCATAAAAGGTGGTGAATATTGCCTTCACTTGTGTGTTTCTGACAAATGTAGCTGGAGTCAGCAAAGTCTTATGTTGTGTGAATGGGAAAACAACCTTGAAACAACACATGAAATTGACATGTTGCTGGAATCAATGAGAACCTGTCTATACTTGATCTGCTGATGGAAATTAAAGACTGTGGTAACTTTAATGTGACCTCAGTACCAGCTTGCAAAATAACTGGAAAACTTTTTTCAAGGTAGAAGTTGATAGTCAAGCATAGCTATTCTGTTTAGCAAGAATAAACCATGGTCATATTCAAGAATAACTTGCCAGGTTTATTTTTTTGACACTTTTCACATTAGGGAATTTCTGAAATTGCCTGAGCCTTGAAGACAAGTTCTACATACTGTCTTGTTTCCATGATGTGTATAGTACTTTTAAAACTAAAAATTGATTTGATTTGTTTTGTTTAATCATGATGCAAAAGAACTATTTGTGAGGTTTTTTACCCTTAGCGTTGCATACACTACTGGTTTTCTTTATCATGTCTGAACAGTTGGTTTCTTGCTTTTTGTCATCTCTAGATGATGGCAGGCTTTCATCCCCGGCAGAGAGAGTGGAGGCAGGACAGAATGATCCACAAGTATTGAGTGGTGGCTGGTCCAGTCCTCAGCATCCCACCAGGGCTCAGTCTCTGAGATCACCGATTGCTTACAAAAAACAACTGACTGGTGAGCTACAAAGAAGATCATCTGCAACTCTAGGTAATTTCAGCTCTTTGTTCTATGAGGCAATGTTGTACCATCCAGGATGCTTCAGGGTGAGGTGGAAGGAAGTGAGAAAAGGTTCATTGACTGTCTAGATTTGTAGCAGAATTTAGTAGCAGGCTATACTGCTTCTATTAGTGAGGTTGCACTTTAACATGTTCTCTCCACCCCTTCTGGTGTTCCAGTAAGACAACTTGTTGAGACTCTGCTTTTTGAGTTGGAAGACAATCTGGAACAGAAGAGACTGCCAAAACACATCCAATGTTTTAAAGTCACTTGAACCTTGATCCTGGACATTGCTGCTTTGTCTTGAGAGACTACAGTTTCTTAACATCCACATGCTAACTCTAACTTTAGTACTTAGTCCGAATGGATTTGATGTTTATGTCTTCAAGGGAGTTGTAAATGCAAGTGTTTGCTTGTAGCTATTTTGAGAAGAATTGAATAGGAAGTTGTGCTTAAGTTTTTTTTTTTCTTTTTCATAATGTCCTGCCTAACCTTGAAACTATTGCTAGATACTGTATGGAATTTTTAAGCTGGAATGGGAATTGAATGTGATTTCAAAGGTGCAACTGTGTAATGGCTTTATGAAGGTCTGGAAGACCTAGGAAGTAAGTTGTGGGGGTCCCTCTTGAGATCTGACTGGTTACTGTTGGCTTTTAGTGATAGCCTTGAGGAAACTGCTAAACTGGGTAACAATCTTGTGCAAGACTATTTCCAAGAGGGTGGTACCTAGTGTGAACAAATCAGCTTTTAAATGTTGTTAATGCATATGGAATTTTTAGAAAGACATGTAGTTTTGGTAGCCAGGCAAAAGTCTAGTACAGATAACTAGCATTTTTATCTAAGTAATTTGTATGCTTAGTTAAACATGTTCATCATCTTCCTTCTTGCCCTCTAGTACTGTTTGATCTATTTAGTTGTACTTCTTCCAACAAATCTATTAAGGTTTGGGTTCTTTTTTTTTTTTTTGTTTGTTTTGTTTTGCTTTGCTTGCTTGGGCTCTTTTCTAAAGAATTTTCTCAAATGTCCCAAGAATAGCTGTGTGCTCTTGGCTGATAAGCCAATTTGCTTTATTCTTAGTACCTCTTGTAAATCACTTGGAAATTGTCTGGGGTTAGAGGTTAGGAACCTTCAGGGGAGGTATGTTGTTCGATACTCAGAAGGCAGAAATAATCCTGCTGTTTGACTTCCACGAGGATTAGGCAGCTAGGGAATAAGATTTAGTTTAAGATGTGTGGGAGGAACTGTTGCTGTATTACTCCAGCTCCTTTTCAGGGCCTTCATTCATATCCCTGAGTTTGGATGCAAGTATACTTAGAAAAATGGGATGATGAATCAGCCTGTAAAGAAGTAAAGTTAGACCAAGCAGGAATTGCTGGCTTTTTGAAGAAATTTCTGTGATTCTGTGTGCTGAGTGGCCTGACTTGCTGTTAAGTATTTTCCCCCAAACAACCTTGGTGCTGTAATAAACGTGAGCTCTGTGTAATGCATGTAAAAGTGTCCTGGACTGATGAGAATGTTTTGGGGGAGTTTTTTAGACCTTCTCACTATTTTTGAAGAGGGGCAAAAATATTTGCATTGTCCTTCTCTAAAAATCAAGCATTGGTATTTTTTGAAGCAAACTTTAGAAAATTATTTTTCTTTCCTTTTTTTTTACCTTAAAAGGTGCTGAATAATCAGATCTTTGAGGATTTCTGAACCCTGAGTAGTGGAGAATTTTACTTCTGCTATTGCAGCTGATGCTGGCCTGCGCAAATAATCTTAGAAATTATTATTGTATCTAAATAATGAAAAGTAGGAAATTAGGTGATGGGATTTACATAAACATCTGGATTGGTAGGCTGGGTCACCCACTGAGTTCAGTGACAGCAAGGTGTTTAATTGAGTTGAGTTTTCTCAGGCCTGAGTGTCCACAGGCCTGTAAATGTCTCTCTAGGCTTTGTTATTACTTAGATACTTAATAATGCGGGCTAGTGTAGACAGGAAAAATATATAAGCACTTCACAAGGACCTTTCTAGCCTACTTGATCTTAAATAATGTGTCAAGTTAAGCAAACTGAAAGGAATAAATAAATAAAAGGCTGCTGCTGCCGCTTCTAAATAGCGATTAAATGAAATGACTCCTGAAGATGCTGACCATCACCTGTCCACTAGCTTGTACTGTCTTGTGCAGCAGATCTTCTCATTGCTCAGGGACCATGCTGGCTGACAACTGCAAGTGCAGAACAACGTGGAGGGATGGTGGCTTTTGTAGGACACTGTCTGGCATCAGATATGTATGGTTTCAGTAGTGTGCTTCCCTTCAGGACTGCTTGCACAAAAACATTATAATAGCTCCTTACTGGCTTTTGTGAAAACAGGAGGAGCTGTCGGATGCCTGGCTTATGTCAGAGATGCTCTGTTGTACGGCTGAAGAGCCAGTGCTGAGACTCGGCAATGGCTTGTGTGGCCTCTCATGGGTAGTCTGTGACATCGTTGTGTGCTGGAGTAGGCGCTGCAGAGCTGGTGTCGCTGATAAGTGGCTGTGGGCCCAGCTAGTTGTATTGGACTGTGTGTATCTGTGGTGTCAGATGAGGACTTTCAAGGTGCTGGATTGAACCAAAATAGACTGATAATGAGACTATTGTCACTGAGATAATGTCGCAGCTTGCAAATCCTGTTTAAGGAGAACTGGAAATGTCGACCCATTGGAGAGGGAGCATGGGTAGTAAAAGCGCTTCTAGCTTGTTACCCTGTCACGCAGGATAATGCTGTTAATGCTAGACAATTGTAGCAGTCTGGCAGTAATAGGGAGTGGCAAAGGAGATTAGTGGGAGTAAGGAATGGCCAATGATCAAATGGGGGGAAGAAGGCTTGGGGAAAGCATGTGGTAGTTACTGGAAATCATTGTGAAATATGAAAGTTTATGCTGTGTCAGCAAATAATTAGAAAGCAATTAATGTTGTTTTGTATTAGCAAAACTGTGGTGTATCTGGCAGGGGTATTTTTTTGTTGTTGAAACTGTGAGTCTCTCTGTACCTCTTGTGTTAGTATATGGTCAGCTGTCCTATAAACTGAAACTCTAAGTTGCAAGAGAGTAGCTCTTGTGGTGTTTTTGCCTTGTCATTCACTGTAAAATGTATGCTAAAATACTATATAGTCATGAAAGAAACTCTGTAAAAATTTATTTACATGATTCAGGGTTTTTTCCCCTAGGTTTTACCAAGAATCAGCAGCCATAAATACATATAGGAAGGATGACGTTTACTGTTGCAATAACTGGTTTATTTTCAGCTGTAGGAGTTAATTTTTAACTTAAGAATAACAAACAGATTAGAAATAAGTAAATTTGGAAGTCTTTATGGAGTCTCTTTGGTATTTTCTTGAGGTTTTGTTCAGTAGGTGGGAAGGGAATGGCTTTTTCTAAAAGCACAATTACTGCATAAACTGGTGTTCCTAAAAATATGTGTTCCACACTAATGTTGGGTGTGTTATATTTAAGGGCTGAGATGTAGTAATGACAAGCAAAAGTTTCTTCTAGTACCATATATATATTAGCATATATATAATAGTGTATCTATAATAAGCGTGAGAAAGTTGGGGCTGTTCAGCCTAGGGAAGAAGATTGCCTGGAGACCTCATAGGAATCTTCCAGTATCTGAAGGAGGCCTACAGGGAAGCCGGAGAGGAACTCTTTGTCAGGAACTGTAGTGACAGGACAAGGAGTCATCGATACAAATTGTAAGAGAGGAAGTTTAACCTAGACAGGTAGAAGATATTTTTAACTGTGAGGTTGATGAGACACTGGGACAGGTTGCCTTGGGAGGTTGTTGATGCCCCATCCCTGGTACTGTTCAAAGCCAGGTTGGACAAGGCTGGGAACATTCTGTTCTAGTGGGAGGTGTCCTTCCCATGGCAGTGAGGATTAGGACTACATGATCTTTAAGGTCTGTCCAACCCCTTAATTGTACTGTGATTCTGTGATATGCTGAGTTTGCTGCTTCAGAAGCACCAAAAAGGTGTACCACTACTTTGAGGTGTGTGGTCAACCCTCTCGGGATCAAATCAAAAGGAGATATGGAAACACTTCAGAAGTGCAGCTGATAGCAGTTGGGATGATGACCTGGGCAAAGCAAGAAGAACACTCTTAGGGTTTCTCTGTTTGTGGAAGGAAGCATGAGTTTTGCAGATTTAATGCTGAAATGAGGAAATACAGTTGCAACACTGACAATGTATAGCTCTATAAATCATGTGAACATTAGCTGAGAAAATGGCTGTGGTACTTATAATAATGCAGTTTGGATCAGGAGTAAGAGTTAACCTAAGATGGAATACATGGGAATTTTTTTTAAAGGATAGTGTTTTAGACATAGTGTTTCCTGTACAGCAGGAATGATAATTTCTTATATTTTTGCTATACAGTGTGGTTTTCCTCAAAAAGAGAAATCTCATGATTGAGAAGGAAAAGAACCAACTGAATTTTAATCTGAGTATCAGATACTCTAGTATAAACAGGTTGGTCATGTGCTGCTACTGCTGATGGCGTGGTTTTTCTTATGTAGATGACATCTTTCTGACATTGTTTTATGTAACAGAGAAAAGGGCATTTCACTAACAAGAACCATTTTGGAGTTACCTGTGGCATTTCCTCAGTGCTGTGTATGTTTATATTTTGGGAATCACTGGCCTGACAAAATTGTAGGTAGTTAGGCAGTAGATTTGATAATTCTTTGAATTGGAAGCAACATTCCTGGAAAGAAGGTGCTCTTTTAACTCAGAGGCAGTACCAGGAAGTAAATGCAGCATAGATCTTGTGATAGAAGTAAGGAGGAGCCAGAGTTTTCTCTGGTGTTATCAATGTCTTCTTAAAATATGAAAGTCCCTTTAATCACCCTAAAATACTCAACTTCATACTGCCCAAAAGTCTATTTGATTTTTTAAAAATAAATGAATTCCAAGTGGCTGGTTACAGAAATGGATTTCTTTTCTAAAAAAGGAAAATGTTGTGCATTCTTTGTTGTATATAGCAGCTATGTGTGGGCTGATTGACTTAAAATACCTACTCAGAACCTGAAGAGGAGGCATGAAATCCCACAGTTTTTAGTCACATTACAGGAAGGTTTTGGTCTGCTGCACACGAAGCAGTAGCGTAGCTGATACTGCACAGCAACAGTTAACAGGCTTCAGCCAGAGCTGTCAGCATTCCCGCTGACATCAGGGATAGCTCAGGCAGTAAACAGAGAGCAGCCATGTCTGTTCTTCCTGTACTAGAGGCAAGCTAAATAAAATACTAGTCAGATGGAGAGCAACGAAGCTGGTAAGAAACTTTAAACTATTCAGAAAGTTATTGATATAGAAAAGTGACTCTGAAAATGTTTAAATGTTTAGGTGAATAGGAAACTGTGTTTTCAAATCTTTCTGGAGAGTAGGAGCCTATTTGTAACTTGTACAGCAATGCTTCAAAGTAATCAAGCATTTTATAGGAAAGAAATTGGCTGCTTTACTTTTTTTTTCAGGAGTCTCTTTGCTATAGTTAATCAAGAATGACTGTACAAGTTCTCAACAACTTAACTCTTTTCTTAGAAAAAAACCAAACTAAACAAAAAATCCCCAAACCTTTCTCAAACAGTGAATTTTGGAATGCATTTTATTCTGAACTATTGTTTTTAGTAGAAACTGAGCAATAGAGTCCTGATGTTTGCTGTAGTAATTTATAAATAACCTCAGATTAAAGCATTGACTTGTACTTTTCTTAGAATGAATGTGTATATTGTAGCAATTATTTTGTAAGTATTAATGTCCTAGAGGGCATGTTAAAAATGTGACTTCAGTGCTTTGTAAAAGACTACTACAAGCTTCATATAGTAGGTTGTAAATCACTTCTTTAAAAGACATTTTCATTCTCAGAGAACTTAAATGGCTTCTTGTAAACACAGAGGGTGGTATTGAAAATGTCAGTCAAAGCAAGCTACCTGGCATCAGAAGCTCCTCTAGGGGGAAAAGAAAGCAAGGGCAAGAAGTGATACACTTTGTAACTCTGTAAAATGTATGCATATGTGAATGTTTTTCCCTTATAGTGGGTTTTTGTGTTGTGATGTGGATATTGGTATATCATGGAAAAAATGAATACTGCTCTCCCTTCCCTTGCAGACAATCGAAGAAAAGTAGAACCACCTCTTGGAGGTCATGATCCTCGAACAGCAGTTCAGTTAAGAAGCCTCAGCACTGTTTTAAAACGTCTCAAAGAAATCATGGAGGGGAAGAGCCAGGTACTTCTTTAGAAGGTTTTGTAGGCCAAACCATCTAGAAAATGAACTCTTTACTGGGCTTCTCTGAGCTTTGTTTTTAGATACATCATAGGAATTTTTGTTTGGATGTTTGAAGGATGAGTCAATAAACTCAAAAAGCATCGTGTCAATGCAGGGAAAACAATTTTCAGTTGATGCTGACTTGCCAAACATCTGTCATATTGTGGGAGTGAATCATTGCAGTTACTTGACTTCTTGTGCTTGGACCAGATGCTCTCATTTTAGACTCTTTCTCACTTATGTGTTACCCGGTCTAGTGCAAAAAAAACCCCAATAGTTTTCTCCCTAGAATGCTAACCATGGACAGGTGAAACACATTGTCACGAATAGTAATGAGAATTCTCAGAATGGTTTAAATCTGCTGCTTACTGTGGTACTGATTGGTCAGCAATATTTGCTTGAATGGCCCTGTTTAACCAGGTTTGATTTAGATAAACAAGGGTCTGGTGGTTGCTACTGACTTGCTGATTTCACCTCCATCTGCTGAGTTGGACCATACCTTTAAGAAGAGGACCTAGTTGAGAAAAAAATCCGCAACTATTTATAAGTGATGGTATAAATAGCTGTGCCTGTGGGCAAGACATGAACAGGCAAAAGTACATTTAATTAAACTGGCTGAGGAAGAAAAAAAGGCTTTCGGCTTGATAGCTTTTATAGGTAGACTTTGAGAACTTACTCAGCTTCCAGTGCTATTCTGCTTGTAAGAATAATCTTGCTTTGGTAGAAAGGGCAAGATTTTTGAGAGTGAAGCAGAAGCTTTTCATTACAGTAAGCAGGGCATTGAGTGTGCCCCTTGCTAATATTTCAGTTTGTGGCAACTTCTGAAGGCCCTGGAGATTTTCAGACCTCTTTGAAGCTACTGGAGAAGTGCTGAAACAGGATACAGCAGTAAATGAATATGACCAGATCTTCTAGAAACGGTCTGTTAGTTGTCAGCATGCTGACTTCTGTGCAAAAGGTAATGCATCACTGCTTGTGACTGCAGCTGTGTTTTGCTTCAGTCACAGTTCAGGCAACAGTTTCTTCCTGCTCTGGACTTGGCCTGTCTCTACAGGAAACCTCTTTACTTTTGTAGAAAGCCTGTGTCAGATTCTGGAAGGTGGTGTTCTAATGAGCCTCTGCTGCTAAGGGCGGGGGTCAGACTTCTGTTCTGAACCCTTCCTCTTGACAAGAATGGCCTACAAGGAAGCAGAGAGTTGGGAGGTGTCACCAGCAGTGGCTGGGTTTCTGGGCATGTAGTCACGTGCAAGTGGGGCACAGCACTGCTGTTTGGAACTGTCCTTCTCTACGTGATAGATCCAGAGACCTGGCTCATCATGCAGAGTTGCAGCAAAAACTGTTGTATGGCATCCGCTGCGGCTTTGCAGCAGTGCCTTGGCAAAGCTCTTGACTGCAACTTTGCGTGCTTGAAGCTTAGTGTTCATCTTAAAAATTTCTAGATTCTCTAAAACACTGGACTGTCTTGAGCAGTCTTCAGCCTCTTTCTGTGTGGGTTTTCTTGGATGAAGACAGCATGAAAGTATTGTTGATCATAACTGCTTTGGTCTCAAAACTGGTCTAGCAGCTGTGTCAAACTTTACTTTGTGAATATCCAAAAATAAATCCCAATTTAAAATAAAAGCCAATGGGTTTTTTTTGATTGTGTGAAAATGAGAGCATGGATCACCTCTCTTTTGTGTGATTACTCTGACTGCTTTGAGAAAATACTTGCAGCAGTTTCTCTTGCTAAGAAAAACCTGGAGTATTTAGTCTCTCTGAAAAGGCTTATTGCCAGAACTGAACTCTAGCAAAGAGTGTTTCACAGTCAGGGCCATCATGTGACCATTAGCAGTTGTCTCCATCCATGGCAGTTGCAGCTGGTGTGCTCAGAATCACAATTGAGAGTTTGTCTTGCTCTCTAGCTTCAACACCAAATGGAAGTTTTAACTCTCTGTTTTTAAGGTGATGTTTTTCCTGTGGCTGTACCAATGCTGTAAATTAATATACGTTGCTGTCTGCTGAATGTGAATTTCACGGTTTTCTTTACATAGCAGCTAACCTGGAGTTTTGAAATAAGATCAGTCTGGGACCCAGGCTTTTACACTATTTACTGAAGTGTTGAAGAATTTGATCCTATAATAAAACTTTTTACATGTACCTATAATACTTTCAAAACATATCCCAATATTAGCTGTTGAAATGGTCTTCCTGCACTGATAATTTCTGCTGACTTGATTTACTCCTAGATAACAGCTTCAACTAATAGACGGTGTTTTTTTTCTTTTCATTTTTAAACTGTGCTAGTTGAGGACCTTTTGTGTGCTGGGGGCAAATGAGAGGGGAGAGCAATCACTATTTCATGTATTTGTTTCTTTTTGACTTTTGTCTGCATCATATGATAGTTTTATTCTCCTTTACTTCCATCTTGGATCAAGGACGCAAAGTCCTAATGGATTTATTCTCTTAGTTCAGTGCCCTCAGCCTTCTGCCTCCCTGTAAAACCACATGAAAAATCCTTTCTGTGCACTTGTGTGCTTATATGCAAGAGTGTGTATACACATGCACTGATATGTGAATATATGAAATTTTCCTTTCCATGAGCACGGTCTACAAAGAGTCATGAAACTAAACATGCTTTCTTATTTACAAAAGAAAAAGCTTTTATCTTCTGTATTCTCTTGTAGGACAGTGACCTGAAGCAGTACTGGATGCCTGATAGCCAGTGCAAAGAATGTTATGACTGTAGTGAGAAATTCACCACGTTCCGGAGGAGGCACCACTGTCGACTTTGTGGGCAGATCTTCTGTAGTCGATGCTGCAATCAGGAAATCCCTGGAAAATTCATGGGCTACACAGGTAGGGTTTATTTACTGAGAAACAGAGCATTCTCGGTGTGCTCAGCTGTTTTTGGGCTACTTCATTTTAGATCCTGGCATCTGCTAGAAAATGCTCTACAGATCTGTAGTGGGCTTAAAAATAAGGACAAAGAATCACAGGACCTAATTCTACCAGGTTCTTTATGAACAATGATGGATTATGCTATGCCTGCTAATTTTTACCACACTACAAAACAAATACAGCCACTATTTAATGAGGGTGTGCACTACATGAAGTGTGCTCAAGGAAAAGCTGCTCTTAGTAACATAAGTAACATCTTTAAAATATGAGCCACGTGTTTTGATTGACGGTGAGGGGAAAGTTTTTCAAATACCAGTCACCAAATTCTAGACATGAGCTGGTATGTCCTATCTGGCTGTTGTTCTGCCATTATTTCAGTGTGCACGTGTCCTCCCTCCTTCCCTCTCCCTCCCTTTCTTTTTCTCTCTTCTCTCTCCTCTTTCACTGATCTTGTGTTATGTATCATTTCCCTTGCAAAAATTCCCTGATCGTGTAATTATCCAGGGCTTTGCCCTTTAAGAGAGGATGAGAATTAGACTTGCAAAGAGGTTTTGAAACAGAAAATCCTTCTGTTTCCACCACCATACACCTCTGATCCTGTAGGAACAGAGTACTATTTGTTCCTGTTCACTTACACCCTCTGGTTCCCTTTTCCATAGGGGATCTCCGAGCCTGCACTTATTGCCGTAAAATAGCCTTAAGCTACGCACACTCCACAGACAGTAACTCCATCGGAGAAGACTTAAATGCCCTGTCAGATTCTGCGTGTTCTGTATCTGTGCTGGATCCTGGCGAACCGCGCACACCAGTTGGGAGCCGCAAAGCCAGCCGCAACATCTTCCTGGAGGAGGATCTAACCTGGCAAAGGTAAACTGAATGGCTTCGTGCTGTGCTCCAGAATCTCAACTGTTTTCAGCCTAACAGCTAGCTAGACAAAACCTGGTGGTTTCCACCTAGGAAACTTAGATTCTATCTCCTGTAAAAAGAATCTAATCCTGTGCTTGCTCGTAATATTCTTCTCTTCAGGTTGAAATATGGAAACATTTCTAGTGGAGTTTTTAAATTATGTGCAGTTCTTCCTTTAACCTACTGAATCAGTGATTCTGTATCAGTGACAGAGCAGGCTTTTATCTTTGGAGTTTAAAAAGACAGAACCAAAATCACACCTTCTAACCACCAAAGTATTGAGAGGCAAGTCGATGTAACATTGGTGCTTTACCTGTCAGCTTTTGAATTGGATAAGAGTGTAAGGAATGCTCTCTGTGTAGGTAAAGGAGAAGTGATGGAAGTAACCGCTTGTTTCAGATGAAGTGGGATTGAAAGGACACCTATAAAGGTTCTCTAATCTCCTTTCAAAATATATTTATTCCTGGTGCTCTCAGATGAGGGGATCTTTATTTTTGGACCATCAGTAAAAGAACACTGTACTTCTCAAGTGCTATGCAAGTTATTTTTGAAGTACTTTGGTTTAGTTTAATGTTGGAGGGAAGAAGAAATAATCAAGTGTGGTATTTGTGCTCATTTCCCTAAAACAGAAGAACAGGCAGATGTGAAACTAGTGAGGTCTTGAGTCAGATCCTTTGTTTAACTGAGTGGTAGTTAGTGATGTGTGTCCCTTAGCAGATATCTTCTGATAGTATTTTTAAAAAATCGTCAAACCATTTTCTGTCTTCAGAAAATGCTCTGACTCTTGCTTTGAAGGTTGCTTTTCAGAGTATAAATGCTTTTGGAAGCATTTAAATGATCAGCTTTAGACCTAAATAAAGGAAAGTACTTCTGGTTTAATATTACGGTCATTTAAAGTGGTAATGTAACAATGCTTAGGATAAATGCTACCAAATTTTGAACTGAGGAATAAGTATGTGTTCTTAGAATCTTCTCTTCAAATGCACAAAATACTGAAGGTATTGTTAGTCTTGTCTTTGGATGTGCTGTTAGTATCTTTATTGTGACAATTCAGTAGCTTGTAGGCATGAACACGTAAAGAAAGTATTTATATCTTTATTTTGGGCAGCTTGTAGCACTCAAAAAATAATTCGTGTTGTTGAAAGGCTGATAACTCTGTAATGGAACACAGTCTTTTTGGGAGACACTGAGTGAACGTGGGCTGCTTTTGTGTGTAAGAGGAAGAGAGATTTGAGATTTTGTTGTTGCTTTAGCAGGATTAACATTTTCTTCAGTGCTTGTTGCACTTCACAGTGGGTTACAGTGCTTTTCTTAAATACTGTGTTTGGTAAGTTCCTGATTGACCTTAAGAGATTTAAACAAGATATTGAATTTAAATGGTGCCACAGTGGGAACTGGGGACTCACAACTTCATAGTGGAGCAGAGGTTTTGTTCTAATAATGGCTTCTGTGTGAGAAGTAGTTTGTTTCAGAAGAAAACTTGGGAGTTGTCTCTTTCTAAAATATTGTATCTGAGATAAGATGCTGCAAAGCAGCAAGAAAAGCATTTGGGGAACTGATGCTGCATGTACTTGCCAGACGTTGCTCTGCTCTTTGAACAGTTGGAACACAGAGTTCCTGCTTTAACTAACTTGAAGAGCCATGTCCTTTAGAAGTGAAGGAGTGGTGTATTCTGGGTAAGTACAGCTGCTCAGGCCAAGCTGCAGTGCTTACAGTTTCTCATGAAGAGCATTTATCACACCAGGAGCATTTATTGTGCCAGAGCACAGCGAGTGTAGCTGTATCAATTGGCCTGTAGAGGCTTAGATCTGATACAGTTTTGCCAACAGGACTTTCTTTTGATGGTATTCAAACGTGCTGTCCTTCCTCTTGGGGTGGAAACAGAAGGAGGGCAAAGGTGATTTTGTTCAGGTTAAACAATTACAGAAGGTTGTCCGGCTATCTTGGCAAAACGTGACTAGCAGTAGCTATAGATAGCATTGCTTGGATTGCAAAGATCATAAGCTGGGGAGATGGGGGAATTGTGTCTATCTCCAAAGCATGTAATGCCAGTGTGTAAGGAAGGAAGACGTGTAAGAAATGGAAATAGGGGAAGCAGGTGGGAAAGCAGGATAATACATAAAGTGGGAGTAGTCTGCGCTATTCAAGAGTTGAGTTTGGAAGAAAAAGACTGGAGCACTGTCTTCCAGATACTGTTGGCCTACAGATGGGGAAAGATTTCCCTGTTCCCTCATTGATTTAACAGTCATGGGTGTGAGTGAGAGGTAACATGACAATTAACTGTACTTAAATTACAGCTGTTCTAATGCACTGCGTGTCACAAATACCTCAAACATCTCTATCATGCTCCTTTCCATGCAGTTTGATTCACCCAGACTCTTCAACTACCACTTTGTCTGCACGCCTTGGGTCTGTCCAGGAGGATGCAGGGAAGTCACCAGCTAGAAACAGGTAAACTAATAATTTCTGAGTATTCTCTGTTCTAGATGCACTCCTAGCATACTCTTTGCTGTAAGGCCTGTGTTTCTGGGTTTCTTTTTTACTGAGTGTGCTGTTTCATGTCTAAAATGGGACAGCTCACTGCCCATATGTAGTGGTAAGGAAGGAACATTCGTGTACATATTCATGTTAACAAATGCACTACTTTTGAGGAACTTGTAGTTTGCTGCTGAGCTGGTCAAACAGAAGTGGTGGTGAAGAAGACAGGTGGTGAAAGAAGTGGCTAAGAAAAGTACAGTTCTGAGGAAGCTGAAGAGAAGGGAGTAACACATACCTGGTAATGGCAGACAAAAAGACACAGGTCATGGAGGAGCATAGGTGTAGTTTTTTATTTATTTGTTTGTGTGTGTCCCCATCTGCTTCCTTTACTCTTCCATTAAAGATAATCTTGTTGAAGTTACCAGGCTTCCTCAGGCTAAAATCCCTTCATAGATCTTTATGTAAGAGTGCTGGGATGAACTTGAAAGTGTTCATGAGGGCTTTAGTGTAATTTGTGAGTACTTGAGCTTAATCCCACTAAATAGGCTGGTATTAGAAGAACAAGTAGCTCCCACTTCACAGTGCTTTTACTCTGGTGCTGGTTACGTGCTTCCCTTATGGTTAAATTAAGGAAATGAAGGTAAGGCAAGGATGTGAGGAACAGAGCAAAAATAATCCAGATTTCAAAATTGGAATCAGGGGACATTCAGAGGTTTTTTTTGGTTTGTTTTTTTTTTTTTTGCACTGGTACTACAGAAATGTAGAATGTTTAGCAGTTTGGAGGGATCTGGCAGGACCAGTGAAGACTAGGGAACTCAGCTGAGAAGGATGCTGGGTGTGCCTTTCAGAGAATGGACTTCTTGGAGCCTTTATCTTCTGGGTGATGGGGGTGGTTAGGAGGAGATGCATGCTGACTGTACAGCTGAGAACCAAAGATCTCACCCCGGGGAACTAAAATATTGGTGAATAAATGAGTACCAAAAATCAATTCTGGCAAACATGGCAAGGAGTCCAGAATTAAAAGTCCAATGCTAAATAACTGCTGTGATGTCAAGAAATGTCTGAAACATTAAGGATGGTCTCCTGCTTCCTGTTTGAATTTATGCCTATTTTAAAAGGCCTTTGCTGTTTGCTCAAACATTCTGTAGTAGGATGGTTCTAATCTTCACCTGGCAGGCCCAGATTGGTTATTCAAGTTAAATTTTAACTCTCTGGCTAATCATGGCCTCACCAAAAGTACTTGTGTGTCTGGACGCATGTAATGTTAAAAGTTCTGAACCTTTGGAAAACAAGCTGTTGGCTTTGTGTTAAGCAATGTTAGCCTTTAGATCTTCTCAAAGCAGCTGTAGCCATTTCTTTGAGAGAAGCTTGACTATTCCTCTTTCTAGATGAGATAAAGCAGAAAAGATGCAGATTGAGTGCATTTAGATGCAGGAGGCAGAAGTTACGTACTGCTGTTTGTTTTCCCAGTGGGTGGGAAATGTGTTACTTGTTCTCAGTCTTGTTTTTTATGAGTGGAGGGAAAAACCCAGCAGAACAGTCAAATGTTGCAAGCAGGGTTCAGACTGCTCATTTGCAGGTCCCTCTAAAGGATAAGCACTTTCATTGCAAAATCTCCCCCTCTGTTTTTAGAAAAGATACATACAATAAAGGCCCAGATATAATTGTTGACGATAATGACACGGGTATGAAATCCCACTGTTCTAACTTGCTTACACCCACCTAAAAAATCCCTGCTGCTTATAGGTACATGGCACAGTTAAAGCGACTGTTGCAAAACAACTGGGAGGAGTGCTTAGTTATGGACGTCTATGTCAGCCTCATCTTGTGCATAAGGATGCTTTCTGTTAAGCTGCATAACTCTGCCAGTTCTAACTTTAATTTGAGAGCATCTGAACAGTACGAGACTGGCAGAGTTTTAGCCTGCTTTGAATGCCTGACAATGACAAAAAACTTTTGCTTATCACTCCTAGATATACATGGAAGTAGTGCCAACATAGTGCATGTGACTTGAAATGACTTAACTAATTCCCTGTATCAACCAATATTTCTTCCTCAAGAGACAGGAGAAAAAAGTGGTGATTTTGAGACTATTGTACCTACAATGCTACTTCCTTGCAGTAGAAAAGCTGAAATGGGGTGGCATTGCTTTTTCATGCCTGGGCTGAGTGACATCATCCATTGAGAATTTTTTTGAGTAATTGTAATATGTCTGTTAGCCAGTTAGCAAGCTCTCTGAAGTTACCAGTTTCATTCCAAAAGCTAGAGGCTGGCAACCATTCTCATGAGATTGGTGTGAGCCCCTTCAGTCAGTTCAGCATTGGCATTTTGAGTTTCCGTCTTGATACATGCAGAAATGTTTTCCATCCTGACTACTTAGAGTGCTGTTAGCACTGATAGCTTACATTGCATGTTGCTGCTGTGTGATGAGAAGTTGCATTCTGGTTATTCAGAGTCTCAAGTGTAGTTGTGGGTTAATGGAGCAAAAGGTATCTGGAACTTGTATTTGCATTTGTAACTTCGCAATGGTAATTGCAAAATGGTGTGTCTGTGCTGGAGTGCATAGCCAAGATTTCCTAACAGCTGGGCTGAGATAAGGGGGATGCTCCATATTGCAGTACAAGGAAGGGTGCCAGCTGGAGTGACCTTCAGTTACAGAAAATGGTTTAGCCACTCTGGGGAGCAAGTGCTCAAACTTCAGACTCTGCAAGCTTTCAGCCATGTATTTGAGAGCTGAGGACAAGGAATTTTAAATGGGCCAGGAGTGGGGGAAATCTCAGTGCTCTGTTACAGGGATCCTGGTGTTGGCGAACCCTGCTGACATTTGTCTTACCTTCAGACTGCTAGAGCTTCAAATTGCCCAGCATCCCGTCCCTTCCCCAGTCTGTTTAAATACAGACGGATATAAATTGGTGTGTCTAAGCTTGATTCCAACTGCTTCATACAAAGAGCTTTACACAAGTTTGTGCTTACCTTAGCAGTTCCAAAGCAATGCACTTGCTTCTTAGGGAGCCTTTCTTCTGCTTTGACATGGGAAGAAGCACTAAGCAGTCTGTACTGACAAGAGCAAACAGTGTCACAGCCTTGAGCTGGTTTTTAGTATGCTGTAAGATAAAGGCCTGCTGTGGTGAAGCACCACCCATGAACACTTACGCTTCAATTGTTCTGTTTCACTGCAGATCAGCCAGCATCACTAACTTGTCACTGGATCGGTCAGGGTCACCCATGGTGCCTGCGTACGAAACATCGGTCAGCCCCCAGGCCACGCGCACTCATATGAAGGCAGAGACCAGCGAGGATGAGCGCAAAATCCTTCTGGTACCTTTCAGACTTTGCTTTGCTCTGTGAAGTTTGCCTTCCTTGTGTCATGCAGCAGGAGTGTTTTGCTGCCTTTTAAGGCTCTTTTCTAAGCATTCTTACCTGGACCTCTCTTCCAGATGGAGCAGGGATGGAGAATATTGATGCTGCTTTGGATTTTACTGTTTTCCTGAAGTAAATCATAGTTTCATGGGGTGTTTGCATACAAATGTTTACAGTTTTAGTCTTGCTAAGTGTGCTATGCAGTGTGGAGTTGGTGTATGGTGGCTCTTTGTGGGTTAAACCTGTCATGGTTGCAGCTGTAATGCAGTGACCTGTTTTTGTATTTTTTTCAAGTTGAAATTTTCTCTTTCATAGGGCATGTAATCGGGAGCTTTACATGGCTGCTTTGAAATAGTTACACCATGATGAATAAATTAAAGCTGTTATAGCTTATTGGGCCAAAACATAACTTGGCCCCTATCTTTGTTTGCAGAATCAGTAAAAGATTTTGTAGAAGGTTGTAGTGATGTACTTTTTAAAAGATAAGTCAATGTGCAACAGTGTTCTGTGTAATCCTATTATTCCTTCCCCACAGAAGGCAATGTTGTTGATTGCAGTTACTGTACAAATTTCAGTAAAAGACTGTTTCTTTTCTTTGAGGGAAGGAAAGTGTTTCCAATAAATGAGGCAAGGAAGTTGCAGAGAAGGGAAAGGCTGTGTTTTTCACATGTTAAAAGATTCAAGACTGTGCCCCATTGCCAATTTAAAATCAGGAAGCCTCATTCTGTGTTACCAGGTTCTGACTGCTGTCAGCAGTATGCATACAAGTGTGCCTGAGGGTGTAGAAACACTAACGCCTGTTTAGTTGCAAAACTCCTTTCCAAGGTGCTCTGTAAATGGATAACCACACAAGGAAGAAACATGTTTAAGGCACATCTTTATACCACCCTGCTTCATGCATGTATGTTAATGCAGAAAAAGGAAATTCAAACCTCTGTGAAAGCAACTTGAAGCAAGATGTTTAAGTTCCAGTGCACTTCAGCTTCACGTTGTTTAATTTTTTTGTCCTTTTTCTTTCTTGAGAAAGAAGAGGACCAGTACTGTTTTGTTCATGTAAGAGCAGAAGACACAGTGTCAATTAATACAGGATTTTCTATGCATTCCCACTGTTTGTTTAATGCCCTTACCATGTGGAGTTTACCCTAAATCAGGAGTTAATTTAAACCTAGTCCATTCAGAACACTAATGAACTTTGTTCATGAAATAAAGGTAAGGGAGGTTGCTTATCCCAGTGCATGTACATATACTTCAGTGAACTAGAGGTCAAAATCCTTTAGCTGAAAGGATTTGCTTTGTTCTGCCAATTTATTTGGTTTACTGTATTCACCAGTTCAAGACAGCTGAACTGTGGAGACTCCAGTTCATCAAATTGTGTGATCCTATCATGTTCAGTTACTGATCCATTTGACTCTGTACCTGGTATGGGAGGAGGAGCTGCTGACATTGGTTTTAGCATAGTACCCAGGACAGCCACTTCTGCAACTGAAAGAAGCAAAGCCAATCCAGTAATAAAACTGAAGCAAAACTCTTGGACCTCAGGGCACTCTTTGGAAAGTGTGATAATGTGGGTCTGACAGTTAACTGGAAGGCCAAAACCAGTTAAAATTTAATTCAAGTTCTGTTACACAAAAATAGAACAAATGAGGCATTTGAGAAAGTGAGCTGTAGCATCTCTTATCCACATCTTGAGATGGTATGTTACTTGCTCAAAATTATCCCAGTTTCCACCTGCAACAACGGCTTGTGCTTTGCTGAGCCAGGGTACATATGGGAAGGCAAAAAGGGCCAGGTGCAGAGAGATTGCTCAGTTTGGATACAGCACAGCCTACAGAAGAGTTGGCACACATTTAACAGGCTCCAAAATAAGTTTGAGTTATAGGCTGAAGTGTTGTAGGTGGTGAGGAGAAGAGACTCACGGATTCAAAAATGGTTAATTGAGTTGGGAGGAATACACGCATTTTTTTCATAGTGGCCAAAGCTAACAGTGTCTAAAAAAGGCTTGATAATGGACAATACAAAAATAGATTCTCAATAAGAGATGGTATCCTAGCAGTGGGCATTGCTGTGTTAAGTACTTGCTTTTTATCTGGGCTTGATGTTGGACTAGTGTGCTTCACGATGCCTGGGTTGAGCACAGATAATACAGAAAAACCTTGCCAAGGATGGGTTTTTTATTGACTTCTATGTTTGCTCATACCTCCTGAGTTTAAGAATAGCATGCAAGAGGGCAGTAGTGAGGATGTATGTATCTTACAGGCAGTACAAAATGTTGCCACATCCAAACCCCCTTATCTCTAAGGGTTCCCACTTTGGATTTTTTTATTTCTCTGAACTGGATATAAATGGAAGAAAATGAGGAGCTGGTTTCATATCTGTTTGCTATTTCTGTTTGCACCTTTGCATAGGTTGTGCAGACTGGCTTAGGTTCTGTGCCTATCTGTGGAGGGTTTTTGATCTAGAAGCTGATCTGAAGGCCTGGGTTGATGCCCTTGGAACCAGTGCTAAGATTAGACTGGTAATTAACTTGCACATCTCCCTGTCCAGGACTCAGTCCAGCTGAAAGATCTGTGGAAGAAGATCTGCCATCATAACAGTGGGATGGAATTTCAAGACCATCGCTACTGGTTGCGAACACATCCCAACTGCATTGTGGGAAAAGAGCTGGTCAACTGGCTTATGAGAAATGGGCACATAACCACAAGGTAATCCTGATGCTTTTGGACAGCAGTTTGAGAGAAGGTTGTGAGATTGAGCTGATACAAGGTACTTCAGTACCAAGTGCAGAGATAGGCCCCTTTTCAGGGAGATGGGAGAAAATTCAAATCTCTCCTTTACTGCCTACCAGAGCAGGTAGCATTCTGACTCCATGTGGGCCAAAACAACAGGGCACAGGAAGCTGTCTGGTTTTGAAACCAGTATGGGAGATAGCTTATGGGACAAGTATAACTCAATTGGAGAACAGTGAGTGTATTACAAAGATTGTCCAAAAAATGTTCACTGGTACTCCAAAAGAGCAAGTCTCCCTCTGGGATCAGAGATCACTAATAGTGTTTGATAGTGAAATTTTTGGTGGACCTGGCAAACTCTTAACTGTGTAGGTGAATATAAACAATCTTGTGTATTTAACTGTGTGAAAATGGGATAAAACTGAGATGGTTCTTAAGTGTAGAGCAACAGTTCCCCCTCAGAGATGATCAGTATACATAACTCAAGTTAACAATATTGGAGGAGCACAAACAACGTCTTAATCACATGCTAGACACCTCAGCTGATTTCAGAGTGGCAGTCTCTTTACCTAGCTCCATGCTTGAACTAGTACACTGTGGTGCCTCACCATAGTATTTTGAATAGTGTCTGTATAAACATGGGAATGGGATACTGACAGGTCAAATAGTGCATAGCAAATGACTCTTTCCTTTAGTAGTGTGCTTGTATCAAACAATGTGTTTAGAACAAGAGTTTTAAAAAAAAAAAATCTCTATTCTTCTACTTCCAGGGTTCAGGCCATTGCAATAGGACAGGCACTGGTTGATGGACGTTGGCTAGAATGCGTCAGTCATCATGATCAGCTCTTCAGAGATGAATATGCTCTCTACAGACCGTTGCAGGTAAAAGGAGTAGGAAAGCTGATAGATATGGTTCTTCCTGGATTTGGTTGCTGACTAGAATATTTTCTAATCCTGTTCTCAACAGTTGTGGTATGGTTTCTAAATCAGGTCTACCCTATAGAAAATAGGGATCCAGGCCTTTTTCCTTAGTGGTTGAAGTTTCATTTGCCCAGAAAGCTTTGGGGCTGTATTCTGTGGAGAATGAATTGTTACATCTGGTGCGGCCTGAAGTGAAGGAAAGGGTCTTCAGAGGCCAGTGCCTCTTATGGTGAACATCTTACACAGAGGCTTCAAGATGGCACAGGCTGTGCTTGTGGCAGCTGTGTTGTCATGTGCAGAATTTAGAATCTGTGTGCACTTACTGGTGATGGAGACACAATGGTGATCTTCTGTTTCAAAATCCCTTTTAAAAACATTGCAGGTGGATATTTTAGATATATTGTATTGGTAACCTCTTTCTGATGTCCAGTGATAGCAATAATAAGGAATTCAGTAGCTTAGCCACATGATGCAAGTTTGGGATGGGGTCTTTGTCATGCCTTCCAAACAGGACTAGTTACCTGAGGGGAGGCAGGGAAGTAGTGACCAGAGATTCTGTCCTACTATACTTCACTGGAATCAAATTTGCTGAGGGGTATGAGCATTCACTGGCCTGAGGGATTGTATTGTTTTTTTAGCTTAAACAACATATCTCTGTAGCATCTCTTAACTGAAAGCGTTCAGTTGAGAGTCCTTCATGCTGTGCAGCTTCATACAGTGAAGAATGGCTCAGCTGTCCCATGAGCTTCAGCCAGAAAGCTTGCAGCTGTTAGCATTTGTTTTCCTCATGCATTTCAGCTCTTGGACACAGTCATGTGGCTTCCATTGAGATGTTCTGGGGATCATATGTTATCTCAGCTAGTCAGTTGTCTCAGTTTCCTGGTAAAAGCTTGCCCTTACCTAGCAAGTGCTTATGCATCCCTGTTCGTAACTATTTCTAAGGTGCTTATGTTTAAAGCCAATTCTTGTTCTCATCAGCTGAAAGCACTGTCTAATCTCAATTCTTCTGGACAAGAGTCAGGAGAAATGGTGCTGTTGACTCAGTTGCTTGCTGCACTCACTGTAGCCAAAGGCATGATAGTGATAACTTCCTTTTGAGGTGCCTGAAGGCATCAGGATGGCTGATGGAAATTACATGGATACTCTTCAGATTCTCTGGCACTCTGGCCAGTCTTTGCTTTGACACAGTAAGCCCAGCTAGAGCCCATCTTGGATTGAAACTCTTGGGGCTACGTTACTCAGTCAAAGAATTGTGCCAGTAGCTTAGAATAAGGCTCCACCAAAAGCTGTGTGTGTGTTGGTTTCTGGGCGAAGGATGTGGTTGTCACCCACCTTAGCTGGAGATAGCAAGCTTTCAAAGCTACTTAACTGGATGTGATGACTGAAAATGTGCGGTATAATAAACTTGTCCTATAGTGCCACTCAGTTACAACGTGTTTAGAAGCAGAGTGTAGGCAGAGACTAAGCATCTGGGAATTGTAAAGAAATAATTGTTTCTTGTCCCAAAGAGTTCCTACTTCATACCCAAAGTGGGTGACTCTATGACTAACTTGGCTCAGCCCACTGAGAGTATCCTCTGTTTTTTTTAAAAGGCCTGACCTGCATTTGTAGTAAGCTGCTTAATATTTCAGCTGAGCTGCACTTAATGACTTTTGTTCCTTCCTTGTCTTCTAGAGCACAGAGTTCTCAGAAACCCCATCTCCAGATAGTGACTCTGTGAACTCTGTAGAGGGCCACTCCGAGCCATCCTGGTTCAAAGACATCAAGTTTGATGACAGTGACACAGAGCAGATTGCTGATGAAGGGGAAGATAACTTAGCCAGTAAGTGTCACCTGAGACGGGTTCTCACTCCGCCTTCTCCCCTTTTGTCCCCAGTCATTAGGACTTAGTAGTTTACTGTGTCTTGCTTTATGTGTGTGTTTCTGTGTGTGTGCATGGGGCTGTTAAGAATCTAAGCCTAATCTATAGCCTGTCTAGTCTTCCGGTTTCTCACAATGGATACAGTATTTTGAATTTAGTGGAACTGGTAAAGCTTCATACTTCTAATGAAGGAGAAGCATGTAAATTGCTGCCTTCTGTTTCTCAGGCAGACTTCTACTTGATTTGGGCCCTATAGTAGTGCACTAAAGAATGTCCAGTATGTCAGCATGCCCACATGAACACAAGATTAGAGCTATGAAAATATTGTATTCCTGTGTTATTGCACACTGGTCTTTATGTATTAAAGACAATTTTTCTCCTCTCTGGTACCCCTATAATACCCATTTGAACCCTTCTCCTCCCTGTATCTTCCCCCTCACCCAACACTAAAAGACTCCGCCAGCCCTAGCAAGCGCACTTCAGTCAGCAGCTTCCAGTCCACAATGGACAGTGATTCGGCCGCCTCCATCAGCCTGAACGTGGAGCTGGACAACGTGAACTTCCATATCAAGAAGCAGTCCAAGTACCCACATGTGCCCCCTCACCCTGCCGACCAAAAAGGTATGAGGTAGTCACCAGCTGGAGTTGCACATGATGGAGAGCTGGCCCTAATATTACTGACCTATTTGGACACTACTTACGTAGCTGTCTTGCAGAGGGGAAAATATAATATTTAACTGGCACTTTCTTGCAGTTTTGATGTGCTCACCTCTGAGGAGGCTCAATAGACCTGTTGAAATGCCTTCTCTGCAGAGTGTGTAACTTCCTCTGTGACTTTCTCTTTGCCATTGAAGCAAAGTCTCTCGCCCACGCATAATAGGCAGATCCACGTATATGTTCTGGCTAGCTGGGGTGGAAAAATAATCCACAAGTGAACTAGTCTGATAGGTGACTCTACAGTTTGAGATGGAACTGAAAAAAGCAAGCGAGAAATAAAACCCCAAAGGACAAAAAAGAACAAGATTAACTTGGAAGAGTTCTGTGCTGACTTAAAATTGTACCTTAATAAGGGTACATTTTCCAGAAGAATCATACTGATAAACAATAAGGTCTAACTTAATCCATATATGTAGAGTTTGTTCAAAAGAGATCATCCACTTAAGTGAAGTAGGAAGAAATCAAATACTTGATGTTGAAGACTGCTTTTGAAAGGTGTTTCCTCTGAAGAAGTACTAAATTGAAAGACTCTATAAGCAACATCCTTAGGTAGAAATAATGTGCCTGCCTGTTGACAACTGCATTCTGTAAATGATCCAAGGGCTGTCTGAAATTGGGGCTTGCCACTGGCTTGGGTCTAGTGTATTTTAGTCGCTTTACATGTTGGGTAGCGGTTGATGTCTTTGCTCTGCTTCTTTCATGAGATTACATCAGCTTTGTAGACTTGCATCTTTGGCTGCTTCTAAGTAGTTTCTTAGTTATAGTTTCACCCCATCCCTTTAGTATTTCCAACTTTAAAAGATGATCCAGTGTTAAATAATTTGTACTCCTAATTAATTCATTCTTCTATAAAGTCTAGCAGATCTCTTGTGTTGCTATGAATCAGAATGGAACAGCTGCCTTAAACTTGCATACAGATTACACATGCTGAAATGGTCACTGAAGACAGTGAGGGAGGAGAAGTGGTCACAACTGACTTTCCAAATGTGTTAGACATGTGGGACAGAGGAAGGCAAATTAGAGGGGACATTTAATGATGCCTACTATGGTCACCTTTTGTTATTTGCTAAAAATATGCCTAGAAGAAAGGAAATATAACTGCTTACTTTTCTCCCCCAAAATGAGAAGCAGAACAGTTTCAAAAGTTTGAGTTGATGACAGATGATCCAACAGTGGGAATGGCTTGTCAGCACTACTGACACCAGCTCATTGTTGATTTCTTTCAACTTGTTCCAGCTGATGCCCTAATCAAATGAAAAGCTAATGCATCTACAGGGAAGGAAAGCTGTGGAGAAGGAGATAGACCAGCAAATTTCTTTTAGGAAGGAGGGGTGCTGGATTAAGTGAGCTTGAAACAGGCCCAGGTGTGCTGCAGTATCCTATGAATTTACAGCTGTAGCAGGTTTATCTTTATCAGTGTGTGATGGTAGTAAAGTGGGCAGTAGTCAGTTTGGCTCTGACAAGTGTTAAAGGACTTGTAGAGTGTTTGTCCTGGTTTGAGACATATCTCAGTCTTTATCTCTGTATACAAGGAGCATTACAAGATAAAGGGGAAAGGTAAGAGAGCCTGTCTCTCTTGGAAACTGTTGGCCAAATCAAGGCTGCTCAGAGCCAGAACTGAAGCTCTTGTGAGAAAGTTTTTAATGATGGAGAGCTCAGAGAAGATCAGCAGAAAAGGCAAGTGGTGAGGGGATTGAGAGGAGAAAGATTTCTGCCTTTGAATTATGTGTGTTGGTGTTTGTTATGTGTTACTGAAACGTGGTCTTTTAACCAGATTATTCTGTAGGAGTGTAATTGTTAGTAGAAAACTCATCACAATTTCTTCCAATTTCTTGAAGGGATAGTATCAGTAATAGGCCCAAAACTGGGATAGGGTGGAGTTGTATCATGAAAGTGCACAGTGGATAGGTAGGTATCCTGCAGTTTTTTGAAAAATCTGTATCTGCAAATACAGAGGACTTAGTACCTTTTTTCTTTTTCTTATTTTTATAATTCCTGACATGAGAATATCTAGGGAAAAGACCTAACCAGGGAGCAACAAATTAAAATGAATATCTTGGATAGCAAGAAATACTTCTTGGAAATACTTCTTGATAATAGGCAGACTGAAACTTTGTGGGTATTGAGGAGGGACAAAACCCTAGACTGAATGCTACTGTGTCTATGGTAGTGAAACACACGACTTCTGAAACTTTGTTCTGGAAATATTAAAGTCAGAGACTTTATTATATAAAGCTAATATTTAGATTTTCACCTTGTTTTTCTGATTATCCCAGCTATATTCACCAGAAGATGCTCTATAAGATGTTAGGATATCACGACGATTAGACAGCCAAAACTGGACAGTTCAGCATCTGTGTAAAACGGGTAGTTATTTTAAGATCAGAGTTCTGTGGTTAATCAGTGGCATGAGGTGTTTGCTGCTGTGAGTGTTAGTAACTTCCCTGTGACTGTTATGGACACACATATTTGACTTAATTGTGTTGGAGTTGTCTCTTGTCCTTAGACTGGGTGACAGTGACTTGACTTTCTTTGAAATAATGAAGTGACACGAAAGATCCCACCTTCATTTTGAAACTTGTAATTCAGTTTCCTCAGGACTGTGTAAATCCAAGCCATTGCGTGGAGGACTGACAATAGAAACCATCAAGTGCTAGATGTGCAGGTCAGCTTTGATCTAAGCAGTTAGTGGGTTTCTCGAATGATTAAGGGATGTCCAGTTTTCAGCAGTCACAGAGGTCAGCTGCTTTGAAGCAACGGAGGGTGATGTATCCGCCAGCGGTGTTTTAGAACAGAGTGGTTTTTATATAGTCTAATGGCAGAACTTCATGTGGTGTTACAGGCTGACTAATGTCTGGTGTGTTTCCATGAAATTTGGGTGACTCCAAGTTAGCTGAGAATAGTGACTCATTTATAGTATCATCTGCCTAGAGATATAGTATATGTCAGAAGGGGAAACAAAATAAGGTTATTTTCTGCATTTAAATTGGGGAAAGAGATTACATGACAAATTTTATATATGGGGTTTAGTTGCTGTTTTTAAAGAAATATAGTTAACAATACAGGAAGCTTTATTTTATAAAAGTCTTTCCAGCCAGATATCCTTGATCATGGTAGCAGGTATTTTGGGTAGTTTTTGATGCCTGCATCTAGTTAGGGGGGAAAGAGAAGATGATTTAAATAACCATACCGTTCCTTTTCTGTATTGCTTGCCAAGGCTTGGTGTGCTGTTGCCAGAAGCCCTTTTGGCTCTTCTTTTGAGAAGGTGCCTGAGTTTTCAGGCTATAAAATAAAGTGCAAGGACATTTCCCATCCCCCTTCCTCATTTTGTGGAGCATGATGCCTGTAGGGATGACGTGAGGTAAGAAATGTGCATGTTAGCCACTCTAAACCATCTCAGTGCTATCTGTCCAGGCTAAGAAGAGGTATGATATTTACCTTGTCAGGAATTTCCCCTGGGAACCAATCAGAAGTGAAGTTATAGGAGCTGAAAGTTGTATTGAAAAGAATAATAGAGTGGTTTAGGTTGGAAGGGACCTTAAAGATCATCTAGTAATCTGGAACCTAGATCATTAATAATCTACAAGTGGCTTGGAGGTGCTATCAGTGTCTTTGTCCAGAGCATAACTAAAGTTAAGTTTCAGCTGGGGGATAACTTGCGGTTCGGCTGTGCTGGACATAATTTGAGTGTGTTTACAGTAAGAGCTGCTGCCCTGAGACTGTTGCAAGATGGAGAGAGATGGAGGTGCTAGTATACATGCTCCTGTGTAGGTAGAGCATGACATGACTTTCTTGAGGTAGTCAGTGGGTGAATCAATGCTGCCAGCTTTTATCAAGCAATAGTTCATTGTAATGCTAAACTCTTAAACTAAGCAAGAGACGAAAGGAATCTCAGATAACCAGGAAGCTACAAAGGAGGCTTGTAACTTCTCTTTGGTGCACTTGTCCTCTGTCTGTTTGCAAACAAGCTCAGATATTTAAAATGGTGGCATGAAAGAGGTCTCCTGAGTGCTGCTGTTCAGAGCCTTGTGATTGTTTATGTCCTGTCAGCTTTCTGTTGTTTTCTGTTGGTGTCTGAAAGCAGCCTGGCTTTGCATTCTGTTTGTGACAGGTCTGGACCGTTGTCAGGAAAGATGATAAAGGGTTGGCTTTGAACTTCAGGTACTTGTGCTGTAGAAGCCTTTGGGCTACTGCTCTTGTTTTCTCATTGTAGGATCCCTTTTTGTGTAAGTAAGGAGCCAACTAAAGGTACAACAAACTAATGGCCGCTGGGGAAAACAAACTTTTTGTACCCAGTCAGCATGAAAAATCAAGATCTAGCAAGCTAAACAAGGGTAGTAGGTGGAGCTTCATCCTGTTTCACAGATATCACAGAAAGTTCTGAGTTGGAAGGGACCCAACTCTGTAAGTGAATGGCCTGTACAGGGATTGAACCCACAACTTTGGCATCATTAGCACCAAGCTCTAAATATATTTCCCACATGTAAAATAATATCTCTCTTGCTCTGCTTTGTTTCTGGGAGTCCATCTCTGTCAGCATGGATTCCTCAAAACATTTTGAGCTGTCCTAGATTTTAGACTTTTAGCTCTTGAAAGGCAGACTGTCTTCTTTTTCTTGCACTGTATAAGATAAATCTTACGGTTGGACTCTCCCTCAGTCTGAGATGGTTCAAAGGAGTGGGAGATCAAAATGGTTTCTGAAGCTGTGTTTTTAGACCTGAGTGAGGAGGCCATTCCCATGGTGTCTGGTCACATCTTAACACACTTGTATTCAGATCTAGAAAAGGGTGGTCTGTGTAGATTGGAAAAGTAGTTCAGTCTATTTAGTTCAGTCTTTGCTCATGTCTATTTTGTTTTTCTTCACATTAATAAGCACTATTTTCTTGTTGTCGTAGAATTTTGTGATAGAACAAGAATGAGAGGATATTCTTGTCTTAACCACTCATCAAGTTGTTGCTAAATTGGTGACTAAACACTTCGATGAGTAATGCTGCTTCTTGTGGTGTGGGCGTGGACATTGTAATTATATGGGCACACCAGTGTAACCTGTCTTCTTTTTTTTTGTCTCCACCTATATCCCTCTCCTCTCCTTTCAGAGTACTTGAATCCTGAAAACGGAGGGCAGCAGATGTTCTCTATAAGTGACGCTTTTATCAAAGGTAAGGAAAAGCTTCAAATGCTGCTGTTGTGTGTTTTTTAATATAATGATGGAAACTCCTTAATACTCCTTTAATGGAGCATTGACCCTTTCAAAATATTTACTTGGTAGTAAATCTGAAGTTATTTGTGGCAAAATTATGTATAAAGTATACTTTGACTTTTTTGAATGCACTTTCAAGCTTAAGTTTCTTTCACTTCTCAGATTTCTTCATTCTAAAAGACTCAAAGAAAAGCTTTTGCTTTTTTTAATAAACAAGTGTAAGTGGCAACCCTGGTCACAATTTCTCCACAAACAAATTTGTTACTGATTTTTAACTTCCTGTGCAAGCAAATGAAGATATGATTAATTGCACTGCTTCTACAGAGTAACTTAAAGCTTCATCTCTTAAATCTTTCTGGGTTTCCTGTCATCACCACCATCATCACTACATCATTACTTCTGAAATGAACGGCCATTACATGCACTTATGAGTTTTTAATCCTACATACTTTCCAATATCGTGGCCAGATGCACTGGTGGGCTTTTTTCCCCTCCTAGTTAGTGCTATTGATTTTGGTGAGCTTGTAAGAGGAGGAAGTAAGGGGAAAATGAGGGGGAAACCCCAAAGTCTGTATAGCCTGAAAAATAAAGTGTTGGATTATACTGATGCTTAGTTTTAAACTGAGCTTTTGCAGAAGAAAGGGGGAAATCAGTGTACCTTCTATTAATCTTCCACACAGTTAATTTTGTGTGTGGACCATCTGGAAGAAGTTAATTGTTGTTTTATAAGAGTCTTTTTTGTCAGTAGTCCTCCTTGGATTACTATTGTGTAAAGATTTTACTTAAAACTGAGGAGTTTTAAGCTTGAACACTGAAGGCTTACGTACTTGCTCGATGAAAATTTATACACTACTAGTATAAATTAGTTATAATATAGTCAGCCATTATGTCAATGTGGAAGTTTATAACTTGCCTCTATAATACCATAATAACTGTGCAGGAAATAACCTAGTAACTCTTTCAAAGCATGGAAGACTGTGCTGAAATAACCTGTAATTTTGGCATTGCAAAACAGAGAACAGTTCTAAGGAGTTACTATACAATATAGTGATTGAAAGTGTCAGTCCCCCTCAAACTGAGCACTGTGACATCTGCCTTAAACTCAGTATTTCAAGGGGCTTAGACATACGTTTTAGTAAATTCTTTCCTTTTCAGAGTAGCCTTTCAGAAAGACACAAGCATTCAGCTGTGACCTTGTATTAACAAGGTTTGTTTGTCTCTTGCAGAGTCATTATTCAACAGGAGGGTGGAGGAGAAGTCTAAAGAACTCTTATTCACGCCCCTAGGCTGGCACCACAGCAATCTGGATCTGCTGAGAGAAGAGAATGGGGAGAAACAAGCCATGGAAAGGCTGCTGTAAGAAACATGTAGAAAAAGGAATTTGCGTATCTTGAGTAACAATTTCTGAAGCCCCTCTATTCCACCAACTTTCAGTGGGACTTGAGCTACAGTGGACAATACAGGGAACTTATTTGCATTAAGAACACAATATTTTTACAGTTTATTTTGCTTGGTTTTTTTACCTTATGGTGTTTATATATTGAGTACAGGACCAGAGTTGACTGTAGAACATTCTAGGGAACTGTTCCTTCAGAGGAGTTCCTGTGTTGTAAATGTTAAGGAATTTACTTCTGAAATGTCACTTCAGCTAATCACTACACTGTTTCATTTTTTTTAATGAGAAATCTGTTTATTTTGCCTTTTTTTACAGGTCTGCTAATCACAACCACATGATGTCACTGCTTCAGCAGCTTCTATACAATGAGTCCCTGTCACTGTCCTGGAGGGATATTATTGTACCTGTAGTCTGCCAGGTAGTTCAAACGGTACGGCCTGATGTCAAGAAGAGAGATGATGACATGGATATCCGCCAGTTTGTCCACATCAAAAAGGTAAGTTTCAAGCAGTGGATGTCAGAAAACAAAAGGGTGCAGCTGTTGGCAGCACCCATTGTTTGGAGAGAATAGTCCCCTTCCCACTGCCCCCAGCATATTCAGTAGTGTAATTGGCTGACTTGGCCTTTGGATAAGGTGGGGTTCTAGAAAAAGTTACACAGAAGGATCTTGGCATGCTGTGAAAGGTGCTTCAATGCCCTGGGGCTGACTTCTTCTTTCAGGCTGTAGGCTGCAGGAGGTAGCAACGAGTAACACCACTGTAATGGCTTGCTTAATTTGTTTTCTGCTTGTTTTGTGCTTGAATTGGAGATGTACCAAATGCTGGATCAGTAGCTTGCAGGACATGGTGCAGCAATCTGTTGCCCTGTAACTATCCATTATGGAGGATTCAACTCCTCCCATGCCAAGTACAGTGACTTTCTTCAAGAGGAAAACTTAGTTGTTATGGAATGGTGTATAGAGTTCTGCCAGATGGCCCAGTGTTGACATTGTTGAACTCTAAGTCTGGAGTTCTGGCATGCAAATTTTCTTCTGATAGTCTGATGTGAAAATAACACTGAAGGAGCTAGTGTGACTGAGGATTGAAGATTTGGGCTTAAGTTTTCTTTGGCGAAATTTACCTCAGCAGTACTCTTGTTTGAAAGCCATGTAAGATTTGAGGAGAACCTTATTTTTCTGGTGGTAGTTCTGTGGCGTCTCTTCAGACAGCATCACTTGTTCCTGCTTCCGCTGAAACTCCATTTCAAAGAGCAGTTGTTCAGAGGTGAAAGCTCTTCATAGCTGTCTGCTGTTTTCGCGTGCTGGTAATATGAATGTGCTCTGAAATGTGTTATTCAGAAACCTGTTCCATGTTGTTTATTACTCCTGGGATTGGCTGTGACTGCAGGCACACCAGTTAACTGTTTGATGTGTTCAATTGGTTGGTAGAGGTTTTTTCAGTTTTCTTTCTTTATTTTTCTTTCTTTTCCCTCCCTTTCCTTACAATTTGTTTGTTGTTAATACAAATGGCATGTGCAAAGCTATATGCTCCTCATGGCTTGTCAAAGTCGGGTTCCTGTGTCATGCTCTGGAGTATACTGGTTTAACAAATAAGCATCTCTTGGGAGTGGTGTAGAAATCTTACAACTCAGTACTTGTTTGCATGTTGTCCTTAGTTTAAAGGAAAGGACTTATGTCTAGCCTGACTGTATCTGATCTTTCATCTGATAATTGAGGGTGTAGCTGAAGCTTGCACATCACCTACAATAGGTATTCTGTGTATTAACTTCACTGCACTAGAGTGTGTGGGAGTGTATGATGTTCTAAAACTGTTCTTTGCTTTGTTAGATCCCTGGTGGAAAGAAATTTGACTCTATGGTGGTGAATGGATTTGTTTGCACTAAGAATGTTGCACACAAAAAGGTAATGCAGCTTGATTAATCTTACTGTAATGCATGCTGGGGAGACAAGGGTTCTCTGACTTGATTTTTGTGTCAGGTAGCTTCTCTCACAATTTAGGAGGTTTGAGAGCTTTCTTTGCTGTGAGCCCCCAAACAAGAATGGCTTTTAAAGCATTTCTTTTCCAAGCGGTTTTGTTTTCTAGCCCAGAGATTTTGGGAGAGAAATTCTCCTCATATATGTGTAGAAAAACATCCTTTCCACCCCTACCAGCATATGAGACATGTAATAATTACCCTACCTTTTAGCCAGAAAAAGGCACTTGTGCTTCTGACTTCAAATAGTGTAGTAAAATGAGTCTTTAAGGCAGTAGGACAAACTAGAAGTGAACTGCATAAATCAAGACTTTGGAGCTCTTAGTAGTGACTGAAATCCTCTCTAGCATTGCCTGTTTATGGACAATACCTGTGAAATTCCAACAACTGGATGTAACAACTTCAGAAGAAGGAAGAATGTATAGTTGGGTCTGCAGCAGGGGTTAGCTGGGACACTTCAAAGGGAGGTGGGGGCAGCAGGGATCGGTTGTGGGAAGTCTGTCTCTTTTTCTTGTGTACTTTTTCCTCTCCAGGTATTTATATTTTTAACTATTTTTGTCTTTCTTAGATGAACTCTTACTTAAAAAATCCCAAAATTCTTCTGCTAAAATGCTCAATTGAGTACCTCTATCGAGAAGAAACAAAGTTTACCTGCATAGAGCCTATAGTACTTCAGGTGAGAGTATGCTTTTGTTCTTGGTTAAAAAAGAAACCAACAAAATCATGATCAATGCATCTTCTTTCAGTGTGTAAGGTGGAGTTGAGCGAGTGAGATTGCATAGAAAGAAAAAACTTTCTTCTTTTGGTAAGCTAGCTAAGAGACCTGCTGCAGTAAATACACTACAAACTTGTAACCTTGTGCTGAAGGTTTTTGTACTCAAGTTACATGTCCTGAAAATGTGTATGAGCTTTTGATCCTCATAATGCAGCATTTCAGAAAACTTGTTTTTATTGAGACCTATTGAACCGTATGTTCCTTATACAGTGTTAGAGCTAGGTAAAGTTTAGGTGTGTGAAGAAATATTTGAAAAGTTAGTATCGGTGACGGTTAGGTCACACCCATGTTGTTTTTTGTCAGACTTGAAAAAATGGAACAACCACCAACCTAATCAAGTGATGAACTAGAAAATGTCACTTCGGAACAGGTGCCCTGCCCCTATGAGCAGGGATGCACCTTAAATATGAAAACACTGAAATACATAGACCTTTTCTTTAACACACTGCAGTCTTGTCTGAGAATCAGTTTTCAGGTGTTTGCTATGATACAAGGGTATTTGGTGCCCTGCTGAGCTTGGGCCATAATATTTATTTCTGTATTTGACTGCTTTTCATAGTATGCATTTAAGACAACTTCTGTTTAGTGGTTAACAGACAGGATTACAGGTATGAAAGCTTTAGCAATAAGACTTACCTGCCTAGTGAATTGCTTCTCTAGTAAATGCTTACTCAGACCTGTCCACTTGTCTGAATGGGGTAAAAGTATCTGCAATTCTTTGTAAATATTGGTCTCTGTGATTGTTTCAGTGTCTGCTTCAGAACATAATCATAACTAATTGTGTATCTGCATTAAAATCCTGTAGAGCAGAAAACATTACAGTAGTCCTAGTTCAATTGAAAAGTTACCTTCCAGCAAGAGCTTTTTCATCTTTGCTACACTAACATCAACGTTTGTATTCTGAGGAGCTGGCAAACTACGTTTGTGGCACCTTTATAGTGCACAGAACTTTTAAAATCTGACTGGTGTGAGCCGCAATAACACAATTGAGCGTATCTGGCTTGGGAAGCAGTATCCTCCTAGCAGTGTAGACCTTTTGTTCTGATGAGTTGCAGCCTGATTTCTCTTTCTGTGCATGGTAATACAAGTGTGTGTGGGGGTACTGAGGTGAGGATGGCCCTGGATAGAAGAGCAGTTTGGTAGTGCATAGCATTTGGGATGGGATTCCAGGGGCATTGTCCTCAAGTACAGATGTAGGGTCTGTTGATGTGTGTACAGACGTCTAGAGGCAGAGAGCAATGTCATACTCTTCCTGAAGAGTATAAGCATGTCTGACTGCCAGCACTCATTAGCATATATCTGAAGGTGGAGAATGTAACACTGCAAACAGCTTTGGTGTATGATGCTCTGGTTCTAGCAGCTGTTGAACATAAAGCTTTTTTACATGTGAGGGTGTAAGGTGCATCCTCGTGTATGTACGTTTGGGTTCTGCTGCAAGTCCTTTACTTCACACTGTCATTGGACTGTATTCTCTTGTGAAATTAATGCTTATAAAAAATTACTGATAAACTGGGTGTTGTGCTGTGGAGTTGGGAAAATGTTCACAATGGACTATGGATGGTGTTTTCTGGATAGCTGTTTTCCCTGTTTTATAGGGAAGGACAGTATGTAAATGAAGTGGAAAGTAACACTAAGCATTAAAGTGGGTTTATTTTCCAGATGGGTTTGTAGTAGTTCACTGTCATACCTTGTTCCTGTCTGCAGGAAAGGGAGTTCTTGAAGAACTATGTACAGCGGATAGTTGATGTCCAGCCTAATTTGGTCCTTGTTGAGAAGACTGTGTCCAGAATTGCCCAGGATATGCTCTTAGAGCATGGTATCACTCTGGTCATCAATGTCAAGCCGGTGAGCATTTCTGCTCAAAGTTAGACTCAGCCTTGTGGTAGGTCTCTAATGTCTCCTTGTAGGAAACTCCCGGGAGAAAGATAAGAGTTGTCTTATTTTCTTCTCTAACCAAATATAGGCTCTTTTTCAACAGTACTTCTCTTCCAAGAAGGTAAGACAGGCAAATCTGGAGAGTAACTTTTTCCTCAGCTCTTCATAGCTACTGTGCTGTGTCCTTGTTTGATGGGTTCTTGTACCCTGGTTTTGTTCTAGTTGACTTTGACACCCATTTGTAGCAAATCATGCGTGGGTCCTCAGTGATTGCCAGAGAGCCTCTATCCCTGTGAGGCAGGGTGCAGACAGCCATACAGAGAGTAGCTGTGGGAGTTGGCTGAGCTCCTGGCACAGGACTGCACTGCACCTCCTGGAGGTATCTGGATGTAGTCAAGTGAGAAGTTCCAGGCAGGGTACAATCTCACCAGAAATATTTACCCAGCTGTGTTTGTAAGATTCTTGTATATTGTGGATGTGTGTTTATGGGACTGGGTTTTACTGAGAGTTTGCATCTCAGTGAGAGGTTTCCTAGATCACACTGGTGTTTTTTGATTTGGTAAGAGCAAGATAAGGATGCCAGTGTCCTCTTTGCCTTGTAGATTCTTATTGTTCTTTCCATTTTTACAGCAAGTGTTAGACCGGGTAAGTCGAATGACCCAGGGAGACTTAGTGATGTCAATGGATCAACTGTTGACCAAACCACAACTGGGAACCTGTCATAAATTTTATATGCAAGTTTTTCAGTTGCCCAATGGTGAGTAAAGCTTGATGTGCCTTAGCCTATGTGTGTGAAAGGATAAATGCTTTGTTCCTTTTTAAATAGATCTGAACTGTTGGCTTCCTTGTGTGATCATGTATCATCCTACTAATTTTATTTCTGTTACTTCTTGGAACTACAGTAAACTGTGTAGAGAAAAGCATGATCTTACTAAGATGAGACACACTGTAGATCTTACTCTGACTGATTTCTTTCTTCCAAACTGGTTTTTCTCTTCCCACATACTGTAGTTTGTCTACTCCAACTTCCTGTTAAAAACAGGAAGGATTAATTTCAGTGCAGCATCAGGTTTCTTAGGGTTTTGTCAATCAACTCTTGAAAATATTGCAGAGTGGAGATTTTGTAGCCTGTCTGGGCACCATCCTCACTGTAAAGAATTTTTCTACATTGAAATAGAGAATCACAGAACAGCCTGTGTTGGAAGGGACTTCAAAAGATTATCTGGTCCAACCTTAACAACTCCAATCAAAATTTGCCTTGTTCCAATTTGTGCCCACTTCCCCATGTCCAGTCATTGTGAACCTTTAAGAAATGAGGTTCCTTTTTCCTGTAACCCCCCTAGGTTATGAAAGAAGGAAGAAATGCTGCTTGACAGGTTGCCAGCGGTGCTGGCACACCTATCTGTTGTGAGTGCAGATCTTTGTGAAGATGCAGTCTTTGCATCTCTTCATAAAATCATAGAAAGGTTTGGGTTGGAAGGGACCTTAAAAATTATTTAGTTCTGACTTCTCTGTCGTAGGCAGGAACTAAACCTTCCAGTAGACCAAGATGCTCCAAGCTCCATCCAATCTTGATGGAACACTTGAACATTTCCCTTTCTACTTCCTTATTGCCCCTTCCAGCCCTTAAACTGCCCTCAAAATGTCATAGGCTTTTGACTTGTAAGGATGAGCAAATGTGCCTAGGAGGGAAGTGGTTCTTTTGCTTACTGCTGCAGAGTCTACAGTGATCTTAGAATATGCTGTTTAGGTCAGGGTGTTCCATGTGGCCTTCACTTTGAGCTGATGATGACTTGTTTTACAAAACAGGAGAAGATTTATAGCCAATGCTTGTTTTTCTTGCAAAAATAAGTTATTTCAGTACAGTAATGTGAATTTCTGCAGTTACCAATGTTACTTGCTCTTAGTCTCTGCTACAGTCTCTTGAGTGTGTGAGATACCTAAAAGCAGGTTGACTGTAGTTGTCATCCTAACTCCTATGTTTTCCTTTCCTTCTAGATCAGACAAAACCCCTGATGTTCTTTGAAGGGTGTCCCCAGCACCTGGGTTGCACTATCAAGTTGTGTGGTGCTGCAGAGTATGAGCTGGCTCGTGTGAAGGAGATCCTGATCTTCATGGTCTGTGTGGCTTATCATTCCCAGCTGGAAATCTCATTTCTTATGGATGAGTTTGCCATGCCCCCTACTCTCACCAAAAACACTTCCTTTCATTCCCTTATTGAGGAGCCAGGAGATGAAAATGCACAACAGAACCTCTTCAATGGTGAGGACTTCAGCACAGCAGTCAAAGACATTGAACTATTGTCTGAAAAGCTGCCTGTAATCTCTGAATCAGTGCTCTCTGATGAAGGCAGCTTGCTTGAACCAAGAAGTGTATTTGACAGAGGTGACCAAGAAAACAGTCAGCTGGAAATGGTGTCCTCCAAACAGCAAGAGCACCACAAAGTGGAGTCACCATTTGCAGTACTCAGCTCTGTACCTCATGCAATACCTGAAACATCCCCACTGCCCCTCCATGGCATGGACCAGCACTTGGTCTCTCTGGATAACCAGGCACTAGAGCCTCTTCAACAGACAGATGATTTACAGGAATGCAAGAGTCAGATGAGAGTCTTCAGAGACCCTCTCCAGGATGATACTGGTTTATATATCACGGAAGAGGTAACTTCGTCTGAGGATCGTCTCAAAACTTACTCTGCAGCATTTAAGCAGGAGTTGAAAGATGTCATTCTCTGTATTTCTCCAGTACTGATGTTCCGTGAACCATTTCTTTTGACTGAAAGAGGCATGAGATGCCCTGCCCGGGAATACTTTCCTGAGCAAGTTTATTGGTCTCCTCTCCTCAATAAGGAATACAAGGAGTTGGAGAGCAGAAGGAAGAGGCAACTGTTGCGGGATCTCTCTGGACTACAAGGGAGGAATGGGAGTATCCAAGCCAAGGCTATCCAAATCTTACCTTCTCATGAGCTGGTTAATACTAGAATAGCAGAACATCTGCGTGATAGCCAGAGCTTAGCCAGAATGCTGGCTGACTATCGGGCCAGAGGAGGGAGGATACTACAGAAAAGCACAGATCCTTTTGCCCAAAATAAGGATGTGTCTAGTGTCCCTACTGGAAAAACTGGGAGCAGAACTGAAGAGGAGGAGAAGGGACTGGCTCAGAGTGAATCCTCATGGTCTCATAAGGTGAGATTAAGTTGTGCTGCTGAAAACTCAAGTTACATCAGTTTCCCATGGTGTACAGAAAAGGTGTAAGGTCTCATATTAAACCAGGAGGTGTGTGTGGGGTGTGTTTCTTTCTGTTTGATTATGGGTTGTTTTGGTTTTTTGTCTGGGCCATAACTGCATTTTAGGTTGCAGTGCTCTGCAATCATTCAGAACAAGAGACTGCAAAATTTCTGAGAAATGCACAAAGTCAGCCCAGAATCACTTCTGTTTAACTGGGCTGTACTTAACTGATTTCTGAAAATGAGTCTGTGAAGAGGGAGCAAACCTTAAGAAGTTTCTTAAACTGAGCTTTCTTGCTTCTTATATTTGGTGATCTGTAGAAGTTTAGCACTTTGATTTTCAGAGGGTTTAACATCATGGAAACAGCAATAGGCTGTAATTACATTAAAGTACTTGATTGATTGTAAAAGCTTGGAAGATCTGAAGAAAAGTGAGAATCACATAATGGAGGGGAAGGAATCGTCTTTGAAATTCCAAAGCAAGGGAGAATGTGCTTGTAAGAAAAATATTTACAGTTTTGGTAAACTGCCATGAAAGTCACTAGCTTGTATCTGAGGAAAAGGATCTTGGGACTTTGTTGAATTATGAGCTGTTTAGGCAAAAAGTCTGTGAACAAGAGTAGCAGAACTGATCTGTTGAAATAGCCAAATGTTTTGGTCCCTGAGCCAATCAGCCCCTATGTTCATGAGCAGAAGTCACTTTTTAATTGGTGCTTAAATGTAGATCTGTGTAGCTTCACAGATCATAATCTTATGAACTGTAAGAGTAGCTATTGCTCTGGATCAGACTGGTTGATGCTGTTTTAAATTTATTCAGTGATCAAAGAAAAGTATTTGGTAATGTCATAGTTTTGTAGGGTGTGGGAAAGAAAACAGCTCCATTCCAGCAGCAGCTTGGTACACCTCTTCCCAGAGAATAGAAAGATGGAAGTCTTTGTATAGCCTGAATGAGTAATTGAGGTGCAATATATTAGCAGAGTTTTGAATCCAAGGTGTCCTAAACCATACAGTGATTGAGACTGGATGTTTGTCATGCGGCTTTTGTTGTTTTCTGTGGCTCTTGGCTTCATTTCCACAGAAACACATGCATGTTCACTGGTTTTGTTATGCATGACTTATGTTGGCTAAAAATGGCAGTTAGCAATTATATATAGTACAGGTTTGCCTGAAGCTTGGAGATAATGCCAAGTTAATCTGTAAAAAAGGAGAAAGCAGAGATTTGTCTCTGAATTAATTACTAGAATAGAATCTTGTCAACAGAAGTGTGTGAATGGAGGTATCTGTAACTGGTGAATGAGTTGTTTTCTCTCTACTAGGTGGATTGCCTGAGTCCAGTAAACCATCAGAGGCTCTGTGTTCTCTTCAGCAGCTCTTCTGCTCAGTCCAGCAATGCTCCAAGTGCCTGTGTTAGCCCCTGGTATGAAAACTACTCATCTTCAGCTTGTATAGTTGCTGTCCTTTTCTTCCACAAGTCAGTCAGTGTCTGCCTCATACCAGTATTTCTTTGAGGACTCCTTGGTAGGTTGTGCCCGTCCTGTATGAGGAACTTTTGCCAAAAGACTTTTGTCTTGCCTGGTTAGGTGAATCCACAGCAGTATGGCACAGCCTCTGTAATACCCAAGGCATGCAAAAGAGAAAGCCCAGCCTGAAACAACATGCTTTAGTTGGTCTTTCACTGCAGAGTAGTGTCTCTGTGTGGGGAGCACTGCATGCAGTCTTGTGGGGAAGAGTTAGTGTAAAATGAACACAGAACAATGTCCAAGCCCAAAAATGAGCCTTGTGAGAATCTTGGAATACTTGTATTTCCAGATTGTATTATCCAAGAGTGGCATTGGAATATATTGCTCTATTTCCCATACTACAGTCATCAGTATTAAGAGCTTTATTTCCACCTTTGGGGGCTATAATTTGTTAATTGCGTGCAACTTATGACACACTTTTATCTCTACTAAACACACAGGTCTTGGTGCTTAATCATTAGCTTGGGTGATTTTAATCATTTAGCTTAGGTGAAAATAAAGGGATGACCCTCTTACAGGAAAAGGTCTAAAGTTCCTGTAAAAGCTTAGAAATGAACCAAAGAAGACGGTGATATGCTCACTCACCAGCAACAATGAGAGGATGTAAATTAGTGATATTAGGGATGTCTGAATTATGGCACTTGAACTGATACACATTTTAAATAGCCTGGTCACCTCAGATTCTGGGGAAACAATAGTTGCTATTAAATATTCTATAAGAATAAGGATTTCTTGGGGCTTTTTTCATGTTCTGGATGAACAGAACATGAAATCCTTTCACCCTTTTTGTAGCTGTTTAAACATTAAGTGTTTGAAGCTTAAAGCTGTTTAGATTTCTGTGCCTAGGTGTTTTTGAACATAATCTTCAGAAGTTCAGTTGAATTGTATTAAACTTTTAACTGTCAAGTTTAAAGTTGTTCTAGTAGGACTTTGATCTCATTATTAGCAAACCTGACAGCAGGGATGTAGGAAGGGTAGTCAAGAGGATAAAAAATGTCTTTGAAGGTATACAGGGCTGTAAACAAGCCAGCAGTAGGTGTAGATCTGTGCACCTAAAGGCCATTGTACAACTAACAGTGGCAGCACCCACTCTCTAAAGCTTTTCTTTCTCTGCTTTAGGATTGTGACCATGGAGTTCTATGGGAAAAATGACCTAACTCTTGGGATTTTTCTGGAGCGCTACTGTTTCAGGTAAGGAGGAACTGACTCTAGTTCACTCATGCTCACTTGTACATTCATTGGTTTCGTATTTTGGCCTTGTCCTTCTTATTTCCTTTCATGAGGAAGTGAAACAGATTATGAAACAAGGTTTATAAATTCATAAAAACAAATGTGTTCACTTAGCCCTTTTTTGTAGCAATCAGGCCTTAGGGGGCTAGTTAAGGATCTGAACATGTATTCCAATTATGTTTTTCAAGACAAGCAACTGTACTGGTCACAGTTTTCTGAGGTTCCTCTTTGAATGTTCATACAAGTAACACTATTCATTTAGTGTCTCAGAGTAAGGCCTTGTCATATGTGCAAGGTGACAAATATAAATGGTCCTGAACACTTTTAGCCCTAGAAAAGTACTATGTCATTTATTTCATCTCTCAGAAGTGTAAGTTGTTGTGTTTCTGTAATAGCTGGTGCTGCCACAACCCCATGCAGAGTCTCAGCAGGCTGTGAAGCTGGATAAGTAACCTCCTCAAAAGACAAGCTTACTCTGTTCTCTCCATTGGCCGCTTGCAGTAGCAGAATGCTCTTGATGTACAGCCTTCTGGAGGAACAAGTATTTCTCCTTGTGGTGATTAGTGAGGAGGAGCTTAGCCGGTCACTTTAAAGTTCTTGTTTCTCTCTGCTCATTAGGTAGTGTGTGCTAAAGTGAATGCTTCTCAATCTCCATAATTTCAGTAATTAAAATTCTTTATTTTTTCACATGAGCAAGGAAGATCTGAGCTTTTTCAGGCTCTTTCTGATTTTGAAGAATATCTTATCTGACTTTGGTACCTAAACAATTCAGCTTTTTCCTGTATTGGTCTTTCTTCCCTGACTTAAACCTATCCAAAGAAAGGTCATGGATTTTACTGGTCAAAGATGTTCTATGGCACTGTTTTGCTTACCTGTTCCTTCAGGAGCTGAAACGTGGCCATTTTGAAGGCTCTTTGTCACATCTTTGTCCTCAGTAGCATTTGCTTGGGTACACTGCCAAAGTGGTCTTTTAATTTGGTGCCAAGCACTTTCACAGTGAAACTTGAAAGTGCTTTGAAACTTACTTTGTGGATTATACAAAATATGTTGGTAGAAAGTGATTCATTGTAAAAAGGTGATAGCAACCAGTATCCAGTCACTGCTTTTGGGACCTTCACAGCCATTGCTGGCAATGGAACTTTGCTATGTACTACTTCTAAATCACTATGCAGTAACAGCCTTCACTACAGGCTTAGCAAACTCTTTTACAGTGAAGATAAATAGTACCATGATATTGAAAGGCATATTAGAGCTGTTGAATCAGTTCTTCAGCAGTGCCTAGCATGTGATCATTCATAAATGTTTCTATTTCTTTCTGTAAGGCCTTCCTACCAATGCCCCAGCATGTTCTGTGAAACACCAATGGTGCACCACATCCGTCGCTTTGTTCATGGGCAAGGCTGTGTGCAAATTGTGTTAAAGGAGCTGGACTCCCCTGTCCCTGGCTACCAGCACACCATCCTTACTTACTCCTGGTGCAGACTGTGCAAACAGGTAAGGGTGTGGACTTTAGAATCATTGCTATTCCAATTTAGTATTCTTGTTGTGACTGACTTCGTATGGAAAGGCAGCATTTTTGAGAAAGTGCTCATTCCTGGAACTATGGCTAAATTAGCGGAAAACCTGTTACTGGTACAGATGTTCTCATGTTATCTACATACTCCTCTTGTAGAACTGGGACTGTTGAGGGTGAAAAATCTTGTGTGATGTAGTCTTGTTAGAAAGTGTCAAAACTGGCTCTGAGAGGTTAGATTTAAGCAGAAAAAAAAGGAGTTGCCCACTTAGAGGTGAAGTGCAGTGACTCATTATGAGCATCAAAAGAATGCATGTATGGGGAAGGGCAGACACCAAGACCTACTGAGTTAGTAATTGGCTAAAGCCACTTGGTATTCTTTGATCTGCTGTGGACTGAACAGCCTGCCTTGTGTCAATGTGCTGTCTAGAGTTCCTTTAGTATTCATCAGAAAGTAACATCTTCATTAAAGAAATGCTAAATTGCTTTAAAAAGCCCCCAAGATAGTAAGATCATGTATTATCTGAAACTTGTTCTGTAATTTAGCTAAGAAAACATTGCTAACTGGATACTCATCTCTAGCTAAACATTAAGAGACTGCAAAGAGATGAGAATAAAACTTAATGAAACAAGATTCATGCAGTGCCTGAAATGCAAAAAGCATCTCATTTACCCATATGGATGACTCAGTTCACCTACTTATGCTGCCTTAAACATAGGTGTTGGATTTACAGATACCTGGAGGAGTTGCTGACAGCAAGCCCTGTGCTGCTATGTGAACACCTGCTCTATAACCTTTTATTTCTGTGTGCTTATGTAAACTCTTACGTGTTTGAGGCTGTGAAGTGTGTGTAAAGTGGTGTCTGCTCTAAGCTTGCAAGCACTTCTGAAGTTGAAATACACTGCAAAGCAGTACCAATGCATTTGTAGCTGAAGAATCACCAGGGAAAAAGTATATGATATGGCCACTGCTGCTGGCTGGGTTGCTGGAAATGGACTCTCTACAGAGAAATAGCATCCCAGAAAGAAGCTTTCATCAAGGGTATATTTGGCCCCCCCAACTTAGTACCTGTCATCATCAGCTAGCAGTTGTTGTTTATCAGGTTTATTTTAACTATGTGTTGGCCTTAGCTTTGCATAAATGCTATCTTTGTTATTTAGTATGTTTCAGGGTCATGGGTGCTTCTGGTACTAGAAATACTAGATTGCTGTCTGGATTATCCTGTCCTTAATCTTGTTTAAAGGATGAAATTGAGACACTTGCCTTTCCATTTTTCAGGTGACACCAGTTGTTCCCCTTTCCAATGACTCTTGGTCTATGTCTTTTGCAAAATACCTTGAGCTGAGGTTCTATGGGTACCAGTACACTCGAAGGGCCAATGCAGAGCCTTGTGGGCATTCCATTCACCATGACTATCACCAGTATTTTTCCTATAATCAGATGGTAGCATCTTTCAGGTGAGTTCCACTGCTTAAAACATCCTTTTCTCTCTAGTATTATATGAAGCATATGACTCTAGTAAGGTTTCTGTCCTTCCCTATGAGTGCAGCGTGGGCTAGCGTAACTGCACCATAACCACAAGTGCAGGATTGTGTGCTGGCTGGAGAGAGGGCATTGTGAGTGGCATCACTATTCTAGATGTGGACAGTGTTCTAAGAGTGGATGGTTCCTGTTCATTATACAGAAGGGAAACACTTTTCCATATCGAATTCCAAAAGTTTTCAAAGTTTTGGTTTTGCAATATGATTTGTGGTTTAATTTTTCACCTAGCAGATACATGAACAGTGTGTTATTGCTGCTAAAAGTAACTAAAGCCCAGGACACATTTTCGGTGCCCCTTTCCATATAACAGCCTCAAACCTCAGTATGGTGTACAACTAGTACTGTGTTGTGTGAGTCTTGTTACAAGCTATTGTATTGCCTTCTCAGCTACTCTCCAATCCGGCTGCTGGAAGTGTGTGTCCCACTCCCCAAGATCTACATCAAGCGACAGGCTCCATTAAAAGTTACTATTTTGCAGGATCTCAAGGATTTCTCACAAAAGTAAGATTTGCTTTTATTGTCTTCCTTATCTTAGTTGTATTTTGTACTTTTATTAGGAGAACACAACTATTTTTGCTAGTATGATAAGATTGGGATAAATACTCATTATTTGATAGAAGAGTAGTATTTTAAAACATGGATGTATATATACTTCTAAGGGAGAATGGTATGGAATCTTTTATTACATTTGTCTGGTCTGTCTGTACTAATCTCTCAACTCTTTGTCTGGTGGCAATTCAGGTTAAACATTGCCAGTAGAAACTAAGATTCTTCTCTATCCCTGGATGTTGCACTGATATGTGAGTGATATAGCATGTTTCTGAATGAATGTTTCAGTAGCTGCCAAGCTACTGAAAGGTTGACCATCAGTAGGTGTCTGAAATGTCAACTTATGAAATGCCTTCTAAAGCACAGTTAAAGTTTTTTTTTAATTCCTCCCTCTAATGCTAAAAATGAAATGGAGGAGATGGTCCTAGAAGGCCTGCTCTGAAAACTGCAGGGTATTCTTTGTACTCTTACTGTAACATTCCTTTATAGAACATCTGACTGAGTTTCAATTCTGTCTTCAGCCCCAAAAAAACTGCCAAGTCCTTGCTCAAATCTCTTATCTGAACAGAACTATTGTCATTACACTGGTCATGTGGCAATGAAACTCTCTGGTGTATCAAAGTCATTGCCTTTGTTAGCTATTGAATATGGTAACAGCAGGCAGACTGTACCTCCTTGTAGTCTAAGATAAGCTACCGTAAGTCTAGACACTTTCTAAATGTAGAAACAGAAAGGTGGAAGACAGGCTCGATGAAAACTCTTATTAAATCCAGCCAGACTGCTGTTCTGCCTGGTCACAGCATTCCTGTATGGCTGGATGCTTCTGTGACTGTCTGACTTCAAAACTTGTTGAGCTTTGTTTAGAGCTGAAATAGAGGTACTCGTTATTTCTTAGCCCTGCTGGTGGAGGTATAGCTTGCAAACCCAGATTCTTCCTAATCACAGATGACACAACAGTTCTCCTTTGTTAGTAATGTGTTTGAGACCTTTGTATTGCTCTCTGACAACTTCCACTGCTAAGAATAAATTGTGGAAACAAATGTCAGTGTGTGTAAGTTCTAGGTTTTCTCCTATTACTAATGAAGTTTTGCCAACTTTCTCTGTAAATACAATTGGATAGCTTCCTGTGCAGGAATGCTGTCATATTATTCTCTTTTGTATTCTTAAATGCTAACCTTAAATACATTCAGACTTTTATTAAAGAATGTTGAAGAAATTCCAAGTAGTCACAGCTTAACTCTTTGCGTCCCTGTTGACAGGGTGTCACAAGTGTATCTTGCTGTTGATGATCGCCTTGCTTCTCTGAAAACGGATACCTTCAGCAAAACAAGGGAAGAGAAGATGGAAGACCTCTTTGCCCAAAAGGAGGTAATAGACTATTTTTGCATCAGCGGACCATAGGCTAAGTGTGTGGAGGAGCCGCTCAGATCTTACCATCTTGGGTGACAAAGCACTGACAATTATTCTTTTGGCAGATGGAAGAAGGGGAGTTTCGAAACTGGACTGAGAAAATCCAAGCAAGGCTGCTTTCATCATCACTGGAGACACCTCAACAGCTACAATCTGTTTTTGAGTCTCTGATAGCTAAAAAGCAAGGACTTTGTGAGATGCTACAAGCCTGGAATAATAGGTAAGAGGACACATGTTGGAATCATGAGCAACGCTGTTAATGATTTGGTTCTAGAAAGGAAGAGGTTCAGCTGTAGTTTCTTTCCCTATAGCACAGTTACTCTATAGAGCTTGTGCTGAATGTCCTCTACTGGTTAAGACCACGCAGCTGATTGATTGGAACAGAAAATCATTTGATGCCATGTGATAAAAGTGTTGTGTTGTAAAGCACAACTTGCATCTGCAGGAGGAATTTTCATTTGAATTAAGGTGGAAGAGATGGGAAGAGGGGAGCACAGAACCAGTTGATTGGGTGAAATTATCTCGGAGGTGAAGAAAATGTGCTGTCTTTGGCCATTTGATACATCTTTGGCACGTTAGCAGCAATCTGAGCTTAGAGTAAAGACTTGTGAAGTCATGCTTGGCTTTATTCTGGTATGGAGAAAATTCATAACTTGTGTCGTTCAGAGATAACACCAGTAACCTATCTTTTTCTTTGGTGATGGTTTTATGTGGGTTGTTTTTGTTTATTTTACTATTATCTTTGTTTAAGATTGCAAGATCTCTTCCAACAAGAGAAAGGCAGAAAACGTCCATCAGTACCACCCAGCCCTGGGAGACTGAGGCAAGGTGAAGAAAGCAAGGTATGGGTAACAAGCTAGAAGCCTCTTTAATATTTTTTTTCTGAGGCAACACAATAGTCTTAAGACTGCCTTCAGTTCCCTTTAATAATTAATGAATTCTATTTTACTGCATCCTCTAGTTTTCAACTATAAAGGCTTAAATTGCATGTTAGCATATGTATCTTTTCCTAAAAGATGTGAACTAAGAACCATGTTGTAGAGAAGAAGACTAAATATGAATAGGAGTTGATGATTTTCTGTGATGTTTGTGTAGTGTTGATATGAACATTGCCAGCAGAGAGCTGCAGTCATTGTCAAGTGTGTGCCTAGATAGGAGTTGGGCCATCTCCTTTGACCCTAGGTTGTTGCCCATCAGGTGTATCCCTTGTGAAAAAGAAAAGACAAATGTATTGAGAGTAGAGCAAATGACACAGGAAGGACTGATAATGGATTTTCAGGATCATCCCTGTTTTGTGATGTATCCTGTGGGAACTGACTGAAGAGATGTATAAATGATTTTGGACTGCTGCCTCAAGAGCTGTGTCCAAGGATACACATGCCAGCACGCTGAACTTTCCTCTCTGGGGAGCTGGAACTCTGAGAAAAATGTCTGGACTGCAAGACAGTACAATAGAAGCATCATAAAGAGAGGTTGAACTCCCAATAGTTCTACCCCATAGCAAGGTGCACTAAAAAACCCTAGAGACCCTGGATTTCCTCTTCTGCATGCACATATGCCCTTTCCGCTTAACACATTTGTTAGGTGCTAAGACAAACTTAATCTTGATCTAGCAGGAAGTAGGTTCACAGAGAGGAAGAATGTAGTGTTTAAAGCTAGATATACAGATAATAGCCATCATAAGCATCTTGTGAACTTTGATTACTGTTGCCTTGTCTTTTTCCTGTGGTAATAGATACAGTGACATGCAGAGGCTGAGAAGTGGGTGGGAGTGCTCTGTTGTAGTGCATCTGCTTTTCAAGTGTTCCATACAGGAGGGAGCTCAGCTGTAAAGAGCTTGGCATCAACATTGGTATTTTGTTATTCTGCCTAGATCAGTAGCATGGATGCTTCCCCACGCAATGCTTCTCCAGCACTGCAAAATGGAGAGAAAGGTCTGTTACTTATTTTTCATAAGCTACCAATAGAAGCATGCTGTAGCCTTTTTCCTGACATAACATGGGAGCTTTTGTCAAATTTGAAAACTCAGAGAAACAGCAAATCCTCATTGCGTCACATTTGTTCTTTCTAATGGTAAGATAGAAGTTGGCCGACTGCTTCTAATATCAAGCTAAATTACTAGTGATTAACAAATTGGCCAAGAAGGGTTTTCCTTTGAACTTGAGTTAAACAACTTTCAGAGGCCTTCTAAATAACTGAATAACTACATGTAATTTGGGAAATGCCTTTTGCCTCTTCTGTGATCTGGTTATGGATGCTGAGACCTCTTACCTGTGAGGCATACTTAGAGTTTGTGGGAGCTGAAGGTAGTAGTTATAAGGGTATGCATTTTCTGCAAGTTACACGCTACATTGAGCTTGCCCAGTCCTTTGGTCTGCATGGGCTTACCTGCTTTCTAAGTAAAATTTTTTTGAAAGTAGATCCTGGTTATACCTTGGGCTGGGAGCAAGCAGTATCACTTCTGACAGCCATGTAAAATGCTTTCTTCTTAACTTGTACTCTCAGAAGATCGTTTCCTGACGACTTTATCAAGTCAGAGCTCCGCAGGCTCCACACATCTGCAGCTGCCCACCTCTCCAGAGGTTTCTTCGGAGCATATAACTGGTGCCAACACGCTCTCTGAACAGGACACAACAAGCAGCTCAGAAGGTATAGCTCAGTTGTGGTCTTGTATTCTTTCTCTTACTCTTCTGTGCCAAGTGCACAAGATCCATTTAGGAAATGACAAATCTGGTGACTCTGTGGTCTGTAGTCATCATTCTGAATTTACAACTTAAACTTTGTGATATTGTGATGCAGACTTAACATGTGTCTGTTCCAGATGTGTTTGATGGACACTCACTGGGATCTACAGACAGCCAGGTGAAGGAGAAATCTACTATGAAAGCTATTTTGGCTAACTTTTTGCCTGGAAACAACTATAACCCCATTCCCTTTCCCTTGTAAGTACTGCATAATATATATAATGTACAAAATTAGCAACCTTGTCAGATTGCAGACAGATCTGTGCATGCTTCCTTTGCTCTGTGTATAATTTAAGTAATTACTTGAGTTTGACAAAGTTCTCTAGCTTATTCAGAGGCAAAGTAGGAAGTTTTCTGTGTCCTTTCTATGTGGTTGTAGGTTACCTTTCTTATGAATGATCTGCCCTTGTGTAATCCAATATCAGTTTCTCATCCTCCTAGCATGCACGCCTCTTCAGACCTCTTGTGGGAGACGAAGGGGTGGGGGAAGAGGAGAGAAAGGTGTCTTCTAACTTTATTGCTGCAGGGAGGAGGGAGTGGAAATGCCCTTCCTTAGCAAAGACTTACCTATAGCTACATGCCTGCATCTTGTTTTTGCTTCCAGAGCTCTTCCAAGGGTTGGACTCAAATTGGCATTGTCTGGGTGTAGGTCAGGTTCAATGGCTACTGCATGTACCCTCAAGTCTCCCTCTCATGTGAAGATGGGCAGGCTGGAAAGTCTTTCAGCTACTTGGTCTGCGTGCTTTGTAGTGTTTCTTGTTTGACATGAGCCTAATGTTTGGCAGCCTGGGTTTAACTTGTGAATCTTACCCAAAGTGTAGAAGTGGAGGCATTGGGCTAATGAGGTAAAAGCTAAATGACTGGACCCTACAGATAAGTAAAAGAAAATATTACAGGAATCTAGGAGGCTTTGGGGAATTTTCTATGCTAAACTGCTTGTTCTGAAAAGAGTCCAGGCTTGTCCCCTAATTTCACTCTGCAGGCTATGCTGCTGGACAGTCAAACCAAACTCAGGCAGGTTTTGGTGCCATTAGAAACAGTGGCTGCTAAACAGAAATAGACTCTTATTCTAAATTGGAGCTGGTCTTCTGATCTAAGCAGCTTGCTTGAAATGCTGATTGCCCTAACACTCTACCATTTAGAATTAACCACATAGTTATGAATGTGTCTGTTGGGAGAAGCTGATCTGGGGAGCTTTGGTTCCATGCTGAGACTTGCAGCTTTTGCCTGGGAGTGCAGTGATGAGATCTGGGTTTTAACCAAAACTTCTTTTCTTTCCACAAATTTTTAGATCTACTAATGGTCTATGTTGTTTTCGTTTAGTGACCCAGATAAGCACTACCTAATGTATGAGCATGAACGTGTACCTATTGCAGTCTGTGAGAAAGAACCAAGCTCCATCATAGCTTTTGCTCTCAGGTACTGGTGTGATTTTGCTGTTCATCTGACATACTTTGTACTTTTGTAGCTTTTGTGTTTGAGGAATATTTAAATTTTAATGATAGGGAATAAGCATGACAGAATTTCTATATTAAGCTGTGTTAGAGTTTCTACCAGAGCTGGGGTTCTTTCTTTTTGCTGCTGAGATATGGAAAGTGCAACTGGATTTTGGACCTTTTTTTGTGAAACTTTAGTATGCAAAAATAACTTAGTTGTGTAGTGTTTCTTGTAATGAGATTACTAGAGAAAGAAGTGCAACTAAGGTTTGCTCAGCCTCTCCAGCTGGAAGAAGTGCAACTGAGGCAGGGAACAACTGTTGGTATTGATATTGCAGTCTGCCCCTTGCCTACCTTTGGTCATAGCAGCTCTTGCTACTGCTCAGCTGTCCATAGCAGCTGCTTCAGTAAACCTTTGGGTTTGCATGTCACAAGGCAGCAGATTTTTGAGGAAGTGCATTCTTAAATTGTGGGAGGGGGAAAAACAAGGGGATGTTTTTCCTGCAGTATTGTCTAGAGCAGCTTCTGTTCTAAGAAAACTAAGTTCTAATTATAAGAAAAAATGAAGCAGAGGTTTTTCTACTGTGGTGTTTTGTTTCCTGTGGTTGTCTTTGAACTGAATCTTTGGGTATTACAGAGTTTCCCAGAGAACACCTACTTATTTTGGGGTTTTTTCTTTCTTCTTATTTCCTTTTTTTTTTTTAAATTTTATTTTTTTCTTTTCCCCTTCAGTTGCAAGGAATACAGAAATGCCCTGGATGAGTTGTCCAAAGCATCTCTGAAGAACAGTTCTGAAGAAGGACTACAACCAAACAGGTTACATGCAGAAATTACAGTACATACAGTGAAGACATAGTGATGGTAGTGAATGAGCCAAAACTAGGATGGGGAAGAACCTTCAAAATATGCCCCTGTTAGGATCTCTGCTTTCTGATGGAATCTGACTCATTCCATGTAGTCAACACATACTTCAGTATGTGAGTTTCCATTTCATGTTAGGGGCTGTGCTGGCCCCATCATGTGATCGCTTGACTGTGTGCATGGTAGGATTACTGGGCCTACTTACCTTTGTGGTCATGGATGGAACTGTTGCTATGGACCCTGAGAGATATTTTTTAGGAAGGTGGAGGAGGACAACTTTGGACAATTCCACAGCGTTACACTATCAAACTATCTCCTTCCCTTAGTGTTTAGGCAGGGGGTAGAAATAAATGTCCAGGCATAAAGCAGTAGTGTCTTGGGTGGCAGTATTTGTTGGGTCCATCTCTTCTCTATTCTTTGTCCTTTCAGTATGTCAGACAGCAAACCCAAGAGCAGTAGTCCTGTCCGTCTGCCTGAGGCTAACATGTGTCCACTTCGCAATGCAGAGCCAGAACAGCGTAAGACCGTTTTGCCAAAATCATGTCCGTGATGCTAATCTCAGCTCAGACTTGAGTCCACCTAACCTGGGTTCTAGTTCTTGTGGGGTAAAAAAAGCAGCATTCTGAGTTGAAATTGTGACTTATTCTTAGTGTGGACTAACACATGAGAGGGGTGGGACTGTGTGGGTTTTTTTGGTTTTTGAAGTCTGTGACTTTCTCTGATTCTTATGGGATCAAACTGTCATTCCCTGATTTAATATGTTATTATATAGTGGACCTAGGGTTGTTCTTGTATCTAGCCAGTTCAGTGGGATATGATGCCTTCTTTTGGCATTACCTTCTTTAAAGAGATGCAGTTAAAGTATTTTGAAATGGAGACATGAAGTTCTTACTGTGTTAAAGACACCCATGCTTGGTCTGGTTTTCAAATGTCTCTGCATTCTAGGATGCTACTCAGAACACTAGATCATCTAACCTCTTGGACCTTGGTTGCCTGAAGAATAGCAAATGAGTTACAGTTGGATGGCATCATTCCTCCAGTTAGAACAATGAATGGGGAATGTTCATAGGAGTCATGCTTTTATTAAACTGCCTGTAGAAATGCCAACACCATCTTTTCTACTCCTTTTCATTGTAGCAAAGAAACCATCTGGTGTTTTGTCTTTCTTCCGTGGCACGGGAGGGAAGAGCCCAGACCTGTCTTCCCAGAAGAAAGAGACCTTACGTGGTGCTGACAGTGCTTACTACCAGGTTGGACAGATGGGCAAAGAGGGAGCAGAAAACCAGGGAGCAGAGACTCAAGGTACAAGACTGTAGAATTCATCTTCTCTCTTAGATTGTTACTTCTCCCAAACCTTATTCATATGTGCAAGGCCCAGAATTCACTTCTGCTCATACTTTTTCAACAGTCTAAGATTGCTCAGCATGCATTGAAAATGAATCATTTGAGTATCAAATACAGTTTTTTCCTAAATACATTGCTTTTCCTTGTGATAAGGTAGACAGGATCTTTCAAACCCGAACTGTAGGGACATGGATTAGTCTGGTCTTGAATGCCTTCAGATTGAGTTGACGCTAGTTAAGCAGCCCTGTCTCTCTTTCTCACTTGCTGTTTAGTTCTCATTTTTCACCTCACAGAAAATGAATAAAAAGAGAGAGAGACAAACAGGACTTGTGTCCATAAACAACAGTGCCCTTCTGGTATATGTATTATATGAAACAATTATATCTGTGTTTCTAATTCCCTGTTTATAGTTCCCTCAGTATTTTTGGAAAAAAACAAGAAAAGATTTTTCTAGAAATGTGAGTTTACAAGTAGTACCTGTGGCTTTCTCAGTAGTAATAATGAACAGGCCTGACCGAAAGCCCTTTATGCCTTCAGATGATGGAGATGGAGGAGATGGACAGAAGAAACAAGTGGTGAATCCTCATGTGGAACTCCGTGAGTAGTTGTAAATAACAACGTAGTCTTAGCTGACAAACTCTTCTTCATGCACATGTAGTGGAAATTTTGAAGTTATTAATTGCTTTTTCTTCGTGTTTGTCGTGAAGGAAAAGCAAATCAAGAAAAAAACAATGCAGTTTTTACTTACTGCGATCAGTCTCCTTTGCAAAAATACTCCTTAAACTTTTTTTTAAATTGCTCTTTTGTCCAAACACTTTCCCATGACACATATTGTGAGGTGATCTAGAGTGTAAATTTTTCATTTAAATTCTGTTGGTTGAAACTTCTGAATTACCGTAAGCATAAGAGAAGAGGGATGTTTAGCACAATAATACTCCTCTAGACATCAGTAAAATCTCAATGTTTTCTCAGGTAGTCAGTGTGTATTGCATGCTGTTATTGAGGAAAACCATTTTTTGCAGAGTTTTCAGATGCAAATGCCAAGTTCTACTGCCGGATTTATTATGCTGGGGAGTTTCACAAGATGCGTGAAGTGATACTGGGGAGCAGTGAAGAGGATTTCATCCGATCCCTCTCTCACTCCATGCCCTGGCAGGCACGAGGGGGCAAATCTGGAGCTGCGTTCTATGTGACTGAGGGTAAATGCAGCTTCTTCCCGCCTTGTAATTAGAGGGTATTATTTGTGAATGGTGGTCGTTAGCGTGTCATTTAATCCCTGATGACCTCTGTCCAGAGGGTTGCTGATTGTGAAGTGGCCACTCAGAAGGGAAAATTAAGTGGACTGTTGTTCGGTCTTCAATATCAAATTATTTGTCTCTTTGTACAGGTAGGAGAACAAAATGTAGTTCTGTTTTTCAGCAGCAGCAACTAGGAAGGCCGGTTGAACATAAGGGTTGTACTCTTAAGCAGGCTTCAGAAAACAAAAACGAGTATAATTCAAGGAAACCTTTTTAATAAAGACTCAGTGTTTCTTATAATCTCATGTGCTGTAGTTAATCTAATTTTTTTTTAAACTGTGGCTGTTTCTAGGCTTCTACATAAAACAAATACTGAATAGAATGATCTGTAGGCTGTTTCTGTTGTCTATATAGGAAGCCTATATAGCTGAGGTAGATCTAGTGTAGGCAGTTTCTTGTCCATGATTTACTAGAAGGTAGAAATCCAGGGAGGCTGAAATTCAGAACATGTGAAGTAAAAAGAATCTAGAAATGAGTTTCTGTAGGTAAGGATTTAAGAGAATTGTAGTGCTTTAATTTTTCAAACCATTTCGGCTATGTGACAGCCCTAAAAAAATTGCAAATAGTACATCACTTACTGTATGTAACCCTGTTGCCTCTCTCTGATGTTAAAACAGATGATAGATTCATCTTGAAGCAAATGCCTCGTCTGGAAGTCCAGTCGTTCCTTGACTTTGCTCCACATTACTTCACTTACATCACTAATGCAGTTCAGCAGAAGGTATTAAGGAAAAGTGCCTTTTATTTTAGGTAGTATTCTGTATTTTAAAGACTAGTAGAAATTTCTATTTCTATTATTTTTCCTTTAAATAAAAGAAAATATTGGAGGGTATCAGTTACACTAATAATGTGTTTTTAAGATGTAAAGTGGAAATTATGCTAGGACTTCTAAGCTGTAATACAGTGTCAGACAGAACAGTGGTGCTTCTAGTGTGGGATTGCTGATTGTCTCTACACAGAAATCTTAACCCGTGTCTTGTCTTCATTAGAAGCCCACAGCACTGGCTAAAATCCTTGGCGTATATCGAATTGGTTACAAGAACTCTCAAAACAACACTGAAAAGAAGCTGGATCTGCTTGTCATGGAAAACCTTTTCTATGGCAGGAAAATGGCTCAGGTAAAAGCAAAGTGTTCTGTTCCCTTGCAGTGCACTTGTGACTGGGAGAAATAGCACAGTCAGCCATAGTAACTTTTCACTTTGCATGTGCTGTCTACGTCTAGCACTGCTCAAAGGTGACAGTTCATGCATCTTTCCGTGTTATGTGATCCTCAGGAACTTGGTGCCTGTATTGGCTGGTTCAGATAGCTGTTGTGCAGGGTTCAGTCTTTAGAAGTCTTGTTTGTCCCTGGATCTCTGGTGTCTGAGAGAAGGCATTACCAACGTAATCAGGAAAATGTGAAGTCTTTTTACAAAGCTGTCAGAGGAATTACAGACTAGTTTGTTTAGAATGAGAGCCCCACTCAGAGCGATGGTGAGTTATTCTGTAGTGGGGGGAATTAATAATTTTTTCAACCCACTGTTCTTTCTTGGAACTACTTCAGAAGTGGGACAAAATTTCGAGTTCATTCTTGTTCTTGGTCAAGGAAAACCAATCTTTATCAGGCAGAGTGAAGGTCTTGAAATGACTAGGGGGAGATTCTCTTTAGATAGAGATTTGAAGCTGGAAAGGAAGTTCAAACAAACATCACTTCTAAAACTAGATAGTATCAATTCTTTCCACCTTACCTTTCAGTGCCTGACCTCAAACAGGGAATGTTTGTGGGAGTAAGTGAATGGAGGGAATTTTAGATAGATGTAAAGGATGTGGTGGGTTTTCTTTTTGTTTGTCTGTGTTTAAATCATGAGGAGGGCTCAGGCACTAGAAAACAGAAACCCAAACAGACTGTGGATTCTATTCCGTGGAAGTTAATGAAATCTTGACTGGACTGAACTTGAACAACCTCCTCTAACAGGGCCTGCTTCAAGCAGAACTTTGGACTGGAGAACTCCAGATATCACTGCCAGCCTAATGATGGGCCTGTCTCTTGCCTTTGCAGTGTTAAGGGATGTTAAATGGTGCTTCATGCACGACCCACCTCCCTCTTCAGTTGTCACTAATTAACTCCGTAGAAACTGGCTGGAAAACTGACAATATAAAAAGTAGGGCAGTAGACACCCTTTTAATCTTAATTTAGATTAAATATTAATGAAATTACTTGCCTAAAACTTGTGAATTGAGGTGGCAGAGCTTTCACCCAGGCTTACGTGGTATTCTGCACAAAATACTTTTTGTTACTGTCTTCTCCTAAAGAGACGGAAAGAGTTGCCTTACTGTTCTGCCTTCTCAAATGTTAGGTATTGAACTCTTTAACCCAGAAAAGTGAAACAAAGTAGTGCTGTTCTCCATTTGCAGGTGTTTGACCTGAAGGGCTCCCTCCGGAATAGAAATGTTAAAACAGACACAGGCAAAGAAACTTGTGATGTGGTCCTGCTGGATGAAAACCTTCTGAAGATGGTTCGGGACAATCCTTTGTACATCCGTTCCCATTGCAAAGCTGTGCTGAAAGCTTCCATACACAGTGATTCCCAGTTCCTCTCCAGCCATCTCATCATTGACTATTCCCTGCTGGTGGGTCGTGATGATACCAACAATGAGCTGGTTGTTGGGATCATTGGTAGGTTGTCTTTTGTATTTTGTTGCTCTCAGATGATGAAACAGTTTTCTTCTGGTTTAGGTGTTCACAGTACTCTTAGAACTGTGCCACCACCAGAGAGATTTGTGTCAGGAAATCGTGGCTTCTCGCTGGTGGATTACCACCCCCTTTTAAAAGCTATTCCAAGTGGAGGCAGGAAGTCTTCTCTCCAGGTCTTGTATAGGCTTAGATTAGCATTTGCATTGCTATGAGTATAGGCAGGAGGCCTCACAGGTAGTTTAACCTACACTTTGACTCCAGCTGAAACAGGGATGGTTATTGGTATGCTTTTATGTGTTTAATCTGTAAACTTTAGTTTAGCCATGTTTACATAGTCTTTTAAATATTGCATGGAGGGGCTCTAAGGAGAAACAGTATTGGTAGGATTGGAAGAGAGAAGTTAAACATCGTGGAATCTCTCATGATCATATAGCCTGACCTGGATAATATGGGTGGCAATGCAGTAATTACCTTGCTGCATCCTCTGACCTGTGACTGGAAAGTAGAGCCTCATCTTTAGACAGACAAACTTCTGTAGAAAATAAAAGAGATGAGGCAGTTTTGCAGTATGTGGAATTGACTCATGGAAATGAAATGGTCTTGAAACCCAGCTCAGAAATGCTTCCAGATGAGATCTTAAGACAGATGTCTGGATTACTCTTATTCTGATAAAGCTTGAAAGCCGTTTCAATAACAGTTCTAGTTGAGAATTAAAGTCCCAGCTGCAAAGAAAGCTGTTGTTTTTTGCAAGTTGTTATTACTTTCTAGATTTGTTGACTGTTGAATATTGGAGTAAACCGGATGGAACTACACTGACCATGTGCTTCTCCTGTATGTGTGGCTTTTTGTTGTTCTATGTCAAGTCTTACCTGATTAAAGAGTATATTTAATATGATATTTAACGCTACCAGTTCCTACAGTGTTTAACACAAATATCTAAAGGAACTTGGTGAATGCAAATATCATCAAGAAGAGAGAACATGCCTGCTGTATTAGGCTATCAGAATGTTCTCTAGATGATACCCTGAGAATTTACAGAGTACTCAAGCTAAACTTGTGTTGGACTGGAAATAAAACTCTTAGCTTGGATTGTGTTTGAATCTGAGGTCAGTATCTCTACCTATTTGAGATCCTAGTGTGATACAGGAAACAAGTAAGTTAGGTCTGTGAAAAGCTTTGAAAACTTTATTTGCAGGCTCCGTTGTGTGGGACTCTGGGCCTTGGGGCATGAAGTGATAGTTGTTAGTGAACAAGCTGATGATATCTGTCCCGAAACACTCTAAGGACTGTTTGCAAAGAGTATTCAGATAAATGGATGAGTCTTAAGATTGTCAGGTCTGGATGAGTTTTATATTAAGCACAGGTGAAATGAAATGTGAGTATTTATGGCAGCCTTTTGTAAATCTAGAAATAGTAAATTCAAAACTGTATAATTACAGTTGTAATCAAATGTTAGGAGATAATGATGTCCAGTAATGAAAAACCGATCTTACTGCAACTTTAGCTTTGCAGACCAGAATGTTCATGTGCTTGTATTGACTGAGCATGCTTTCTCTGGAAAGAGATTGGAAACAATTCAGAAGTTGTCTTCTTGCTGCCCCCTCTTCCAGTCAGGGTCGCTGGTGATGTTTCCAGTCCTCCCTGTCATGAAGTGGCAGTCATTTCTGTTATCAAGCCTGTAGGTGGCTGCGGTGATGAGAAATACTGGTTTAAATGGAGAGGTGTCCAAGCCTCAGTGCTTCTTGTGGGGTTTCTGGGATGAGGGTGAGTGAAGTAACCCTTGTAAATGAACCCTTGACACTCTTAACATGGATAAAGACAGACATGCTTGGGCAGCCTGTTCTCATAGAGACAGGAGGAGTTGATTGTGATTTTGTTGGGCCTTTGAGATACTGTATTCACTCTACCCAAACATAATCAATACTACAGAAAGTGGGGCAACTGGTAGGGAAAACACTGAAGCTCTGACTATAAAAACCTACTGCTTTCCTGCCCTATTTTGTGGGGGAAATAGATACATTTTAGAACAGTGTTACTTGGATTAAAACAAAAAAGGTATATATTTATGTGTGCATTTTTCTTTTAAATTGTAACAGACTATATTCGTACTTTTACCTGGGACAAAAAGCTTGAAATGGTGGTAAAGTCAACTGGCATCTTGGGAGGACAAGGTAAGTCCAGAATGAAAGCAAAGCTTTTGATCATGTTTCCTTGTTATATGGAAGCTTTCTGTAACATTGCTAATAAAGTCACAACTTCCTCACCATGCAAATTTGTGACAGATTAAGTTGTCTAGAACAGAGGAAGGAACCGAAGAATATCAGGTTGGAAGGGACCTCAAGGATTGTCTGATCCAACCTTTCTTGGCAAAAGCACAGTCTAGACAAGATGGCTCAGCACCCTGTGCAGCTGAATCTTAAAATAGTGCAGTGTTGGGGAATCCATCACTTCCCTGGGGATATTATTCCAATAGCTTATTGTTCTCATTGTGAAAAATTTTACTCTTGTGTTTAATTGGAATCTGCCAAGGAATAACTTGTGTTCATTACCCCTCGTCTTTTCCATGTGACTCCTTGTAAAATGAGTCTCCATCTTCTTTTTAGCCACCATATAAATACTGGAACATGGTGATAAGGTCTCCCCTACGCTTTTTTTCTAAGGCTGAACAAATCCAATTCTCTTAGCGTTTCCTCATATGGGAGGCTTCCCAGTCTTTGGATCATCTTTAGGCCCTCTCTGGCCCTCTTCAGCCTATCTGCCTTTATTTTTTTTAAATGTAATATAGACCAAAACTGAGTCCAGTATTCCAGATGTGGCACAGAAGTAACACCTTCAGGTGAAAGATAATGCTGGGATACTGAGTGGGAAAATGACTTCTTTCTCTCTGCTGGTGGTGCCCTTGTTGATGCAGCCCTGTGTCCTGCTGGCTTTCTTTGCCACAGCAGCAGTAGCCCTGTTCACTCACACTGAGCTGCTTGTGCACCAGGATCCTCAGGTCCCTTTCACAGAGCTGTTGCCCAGACAGGGCAATCCCAGCCTGTGCTGTGCTCTTGAATTATGTTTTCTCAGGTGCAAAACCTTATGCTTGTTGTTGTTGAACATCATAAGGTTCTATTTTGTTGCCTTCAAGTTTATGCTGTGTGCTGGTGTAATCTCATGTGACATTTGTCTTTTCTGCAGTTTTTAAGCCTGTTTCTAACTGCTCTTGACTCTTACACATTAGGTAAGATGCCCACTGTGGTCTCCCCAGAACTGTACCGGACCAGGTTTTGTGAAGCTATGGACAAGTATTTCCTGATGGTGCCAGATCATTGGACAGGACTGGGCCTGAATTGCTAAACTAAAGCCCATATTGGGAAAGCACAAGAGGACAATGACAGTATAGACCACTCTCTTCCAGTGGTCTGTCCAGCAGCAAGCAAGAGGATTGCAGTTCCATGTCTACACTGACCATGTGCATCATGTTGTGAAGTGTGAAATCTGCTTGTTGCACTTTAATCCTCTCTTGGAGGATGATAAGCTAACCTGCCCCAGTAAGGATCGAAGCTGTAAGGTACCTCTGAACAGCATTGATAAGAGACACCCTCATGGAAAGGTGATGCTATCTCCTTGTAAAAGTACTGCACTGAGATTCTATACAGATCCTGATGGTGTAGAAGTATATGATCTCTGGAAGTCTTGCACTGCCGAACTGGTGTTGAATATGCGCAGCTTATGTTTCTGTAATGGATACTTGGTACTTCAGATGTGAAATAAACCCCCCCAAGTGTGGATGGGGGAGAGAAGAATGAAGTTAATTCATGAGTTCTACTATTGTTGCAGTGGTCTGTAGGTGACCTGTTTAGGATCCGTTAATAACTTGTCCTGTTTATGCTCCACATTTCTAATTTTTACTGGGTTCTGTAAACAGTATATTTTTTTAAGGCAGCTCTATCATGCCCTGTGACTCCATCTTTTAAGTTATTACTGCAGTACAGCTCTGGTTTTATCTGTCATCATTTCATTTTAGCTGAATCCCATAAAAATGGATTGTCAGTCATCAGTATACTGCAAAACTCAGAACATATCACTTCAGTCCTAAACAGACCTTCAATCTGAATGTTGCTCAAATTCCTGGAAATAGGTAACTATAATATACCCTTTAATTTAACAAGACTTGATTAATTATAGTTATGAAGCAGATTAATCCTTTCCTTAGTAAAGGCAGTAAGTTGCTAGACAAAGCAAAGCATTCTGCTTTAGAGTGACGTTTTCCTTAATGCAACCATCATTCCTGGCAGATCACTTCAAATCCATTTCAGTTCCCCTTTACTTTCAAGCAATGCATTTACCTCATGGTGAAATTTTGCCGGGAGAATGTTTTTCTTGCATTTGTGACATGATTTTTTTTCTTTGTCACTGAGATGAATGTCATTATTGTTTTCTCTAAAGAGGCAAACCCGAACTAACAGGTATCTTGTATGATGGATAAGATGTGCAGAGATCTCTGTCTCTCTATGTTATGACAATAAGCACATCTTTCCTTTTTTTTTAAATTTTTACTCATTTTTGTAGGTGATGAGTTTACTTTTTAGTTTCATTATAATATAGGCCAGTAAATAAAAGGAGTTTTAATGAGTTTGAAAAGCAAGAATACTGTCCTTTGACTTCCAGTCTCTGATGGAAGAACATCAAATGAACATGGAATCTGGGACAGGATAGCTCTTAGTGATCACTTGCTCTTTCTAACCAGTTACCTGATAATGCCCTCATCACTGTAACTATGGATTGAAATGTGCATTTTGTTCACTGCTCCTGTGTTCAGTATTTTCTTCTGCAGCAGATGATGGTGGCTGTTTAGGAGTGACCAACAGTTGGCAGCACTGAGGAAGGAAAAGGCCAGCAGTGAGAATTGAGCAGTTGGCTCCAAAACCAACCAGTGCAGCTCTTGTCTGAGCTGCCAGGAGGTAATAGTCATTTCTGTTGGAAGGAGTCTTCCCCACCCTATTGCAAAACTGTATTAGTGGATGAGCAAAGATGCTGACCTTGAAGCAGCAGAAAAGAAAGTGTACTCAGTTCCTCAGTACAATGTAGTAATTGTTTCTGGGGTGCAGTGTTGAAGGCTGCAGAGATGTGTGCTGTGGAAAGCTGACACAGTACTCCTTCCTTCCTCTACCCAGAATCCCTTTAGTCCAACACAGTGCATCAGCTGATCACCCCTGGGATACATCTGATCTCTTCTGTTGAAATGTACTCCCAAGATGCCTAGTTGTGTGTGTGGCCTTCTCTAATGAGGTCAACCAGTCTATCAGCTCAGTGCTACTGTCACTTCTGTGGCCTCCACTACTGTCTTGGTTCATTGATGTGAAAGAACCTGCCATGCAGCCTTTGTTCCAGTCTCAGTTGAAGTTTACATGTATTCTCCTCCTTTCCTTCCTAAAGTTTACAGGGAAAAAACGTGACTTTCCCAGCCAGCTAAGGTGACCCAACAGCAGCTCAATATGTTGTTTTCCATTTTTATCAGTATGTGGATTGGTTGGTGGAGCATGAGTGTGGGCAAGTGTGTCATGGCATCTGCACTAGGCTAATGTGACGTGCTAGCCTGGTCTGTCACCAGTAGCCCTTATCCTGGCATGTGTGGCTGCTGTGTACTGCTTGTCTGCAGGAGTTCCAAGCAGATGGCTGAAAGCAGCTTGATCATCTGACAGTCGCTGATATTCCTCTGAATGTGACAGCACAAGGCCCTCAGCACTGTGTAAGCGAGAGAACTTTCCACTGTTTTGCAGCCTATGAACACAGAGCCAGAGACATGTGAACTGTGACCTTCTTGGGCTGAAGTTACAGCAGTTGGAAAAATTTTTGGGAGTGATCTTGAGCTGACATCAACAGCTAATGTTTGGCCAGGATGTGGCTGATAGACTAGTCCTATCTATACTGGAGTAAATTTTAAGCTACTGGTCATGATTATCATGGTAGCTGCAGTATCAGCTGGAGTTGGGTCATCTTTGGTGTCCTGTCACATAAAGCTGTAAACATTTCTAATTCAAATCCCAGCAGCTGAATGGGTCTCGTCAAATGTTCCCTTTTCAGAATAAGAGTTGTCCTGACATTTCAATTACTACAAAGCTTAGTTTTCTCAGAAGGAGAGCAATACTTCATGCAGAATAAATATTTGAGAGCTGCTTGGGAGGCTGTGTTAGCTCTGTGTCCATGTAGAATTCCTAAGGATGAACCCTTTGCTCACAGCCTATTTCTTTCTTTATAATACAGGTTTAGTCTATGTATGTAAGTAAATCCCAGTTGCAAACGTGAAGACTGAATTTCTTCAGAGCTATGCTGGCTCTTCTGTTGTTTTGATCTGAGGCCTTGAGACAAATGTCTAAATTTTGTCCAAGTCAGAAGCAATGGCTTTGAGTCATCCTGTAGACAGCAGAATGCCTTGTAGTGGCCCAGGGATATATTCTGTCCCCAAATAGCACATGAGGGACTCTTGCTAGTAGAGGAGTTCTGCTGGGCTCAGAGGAGTTACCTGTGGAGTCTCCTCTGTGAGAATGACCAAAATCAAGTGAATTGCTCACTAGCTGGTGGCCAGACTAGTCATTATTCAAAGCACTTAATGTACTATAATGTATGCATTTCTATTCTACCTTGGTTCAGCTGTATTTTATAAAATTGATGTACTAAACTATTTGAGAATAACAGCCTTGACTACTTGGAGAATCAAAATGTAATGTATATAGATACAAATAAACTGACTAAAATATACTTGAGTCTGTTCCATGTGTGGAGCAGTTAGGTCTCATAGCACCCCATTTTCTTGATCAGAGGCAAGGCCACTGCTCACTGTGCAGGGATTGCTGTGCTGGAGAGTGCCAGCTTTTTGTGCAGTCTAAGATGCCTGTCCTGTCTCTGTACCTCGCAGCTTGTCTCCTCTGATGGTGCAGCACTTCTGGGCAGCTCCAGGGCAGTGGCAGTAGAACGTGCAAATAAACTTTCATGCAGTTCAGTCTTCTCTGCAGCTGCCTTTCATCACAGTGCTGTGTGAGATAGGGGTCCTGTTTTGTCCAGCAGATGGTGGTGTGCCTTTGCCCAGTTCTGCCAAGATGTGGAACACATCCCAGGTATTTCCACAGTCCTCTTTTAAGTGGACTAGATAAAGTAAAAATCCAAGGAGGTCTGAAAATAAATGTCTTATCTTGATTGTTTCATGTTAACCTGGTATATAATAACCTCCTTGCTAAGGCTTAAAATCATTTGTGATCAGTTCTGGGAAGGGGACTTGTTCAATTCCTAGAATATAAAATCTTAAGGATTTTACCTGTATTATGTACCATCACCATTTTTTGCAGGTGAGTTTGAGTTCTTTTATCTGTTGCAGTAGGAAACTGCATCAGCAGCTGTCCCCCCCATGGGAGTGTGAGCAAAGAAAAGGTGGGATACTCAATTCATGGGCAGTGCTGCCTTTTGCTGGTGTAAAGATGAGTGATGGGACTTGAGGGGCTTCTGGCATGAAGTGGAAAAGCACAAATTCAGGGTTATCAGAAGAGTGTTCCTGTATCCCAAGTAGAACTGCCAACACCTGGTAAATGACTTCTGCCCCTGCTTCAGCTCATCTAGTGTGAGGGCTGGCTATATGTCTGCTGAAATTGCTCACAACATAAAAATTGTAAGAGAAGATATGATCTTGGTGGTAGTTCTGTATTGTTTTCCCAGTCTCTAAATGTGCTGTGAATCTACCTCTGAAGAGGTGGAGGACTGAAGTCTCATAATAGCTGAATATGAACTTTTTCATAAAAAATTTGGACTCCTAATTTCAGAATCAAATCCGCATCTTGTCTAAAATTTTAAAGGCATTTTGTTAAATATTTACATGTACATTGCAATGCTTATTTATTTTTAAACTGTTAGATGCCTACATGATACTGATTCTGCAACAGGATAACACAAACCCTTATATTACTACAGCTGTAACTCCCTACGAGCCTTTTTCTAACAGCAGTGACTGGAACAGGGGTACCCTACAGCTGCATGGGAGTGTGCTCATGCTAAAGGAGAACAAAGCATGGTCAGAGGGACTGCCAGAACATCAACTGGCTCTTCTTGGCTCTATGGCTGGCCAGGTACACAGGTACTTCCTGCAAGCTGTTCCAGCCTCCAGCCTGGACACAAAAATGGTGCAGTGAAACCTAAGTTCACTCACTGTAGCATATAATTGAAATAAAAAAAGTTGTTCAAGAAATAACGATTCAGTGACCAAAGGTAGGATAATAAAGTGAACATTATTACTGAAAAGAGAATTGTATTACCATATTCCCATCCTGTCTCTTCAACTGTAAATCTTCTCCATTGTTTACGTAGGATATTTTTCTAATATAACTTCAGCAAACATGAAATACCCTGGACATGAAAAAATGAAATATCCTGGCTATGGACTTCAATTACTTGACTAGCCAAGATCTTGTGTCATAACTAAAATAAACTGCCTACCTGGTGAAAAACTTACGTATCTAGGACAGCACAACTGGGATTGCTTAATGGACACATATGCACATAACAAGAGGAAGAAAATATTTTCTTTTTCTAATACAATTATAAATATTATTTAAAATACATAGTGTATGGAGAAAACTATTTTCTGGACACAGGTCTGGTCAGCCATGTGAATTTTTAGTGGTTGATCTGTAATCAATTCTGACTGAAGTGTATTCTTGTTAATCTGTCTTAACAACATTAAAAAAGGTAACTATGTGACTCCACAGCAGCTTGTAACATGCAGAAATTATATCTTCATGTTAGTTTGAGCTGCCTTATGTGTCTATTAAGCCCTAAAAAGCAGAACATCTTTAGGCTGTATTTTCCATGCCAGCTCAGTTGTATGGTAAGAATTCACTAGAACTAACATGTTTTTACAACAACTCCTACTTAATTCAGCTCTTGAAGGTTTTTTTAAACTCTGACATTTAAGTAGCCATTTTCTTACATGTGCAGAATATACACCAAATGTAAACCAATATGGCGCTTGTGGTCCTTGTCATGAAATAGTCTGCAGAATACAGCAGTCATATATGTTAATTTGGGAAATGTTTTTTGCTCAGCTAACTGTAATTGGTATCTGTTGGCAGCTAGAGAAGTCTATTAAATCCTAGAAAGTTAGCAGTACAAGGAGGAGTCTGTTCAATGTTGGGAATAAGTACTTCATTTCATGTTGATGATTTACCTTTAGCAGTTTATTATCAAAATTGTGGTGGCTTTACATATATGTGGGTTTAAAAATTAGTATTGAATTCTAGCACAGAGAGAAGACAAAGGTTGAAAGTATTTGGGATTGGAATCTCACTGTTTGCAGATCGTAAGTTCCAGTAAATAGAGCAAGTTCTTGTGCATTCCTGTTGAAAACTTTAAATAATAAAAATTTAAATAATAAAACATTTTAAGTCTTTTTATAAACTGATAAAAATATATTGAACATCCACAACTAATTAAATGTGAAGTATGCCCATGAACAGAAGAAAATCAAACTTGCCAAGTTTGGTCAAAACATGATCTTTCCAACTGCAGACCATATAAACCCAGTATGTTGCTTGAAACTTTTGCTATATTCTTTCTATTCTATTTTTATGCCTTTTAGCAGCAGTAGAAGCTAAATGAGCCAAATGTCTTTTGGGAAATCAGTTGTTTCAGGATAAGGCACAATACCTTTATCCATTCAATGACACCAACCAGCCACAGAAGTCCTTCTTTTAATTAAAACAAGATAGGATGGCAGAGATAAATTTGAAAGCAATTATAATTCCATATCTACTATTCAACATACTGCACAGCATACATGTATTTTGTGTTTTACTAGGTGCTGCCCTTTCTTTATGCATGTGTAGTTATGTGAGAAGGAAAAAGTAAAGACCAGCCTCATGCTCTGCTGTTCGTTGTTGAGAAATAGGGCGAGCCTGCCACTACTCAATCCCCAGCAAGTCCTGAGCAGCAGAGCCTCTGGAGCGTGCTCCTGCTCTGCTTTGACTGTGTGGAGCTATTTTGTGTCAGTCAAACCCACAGCACATCACACTTGTCCACTCAGCTGCACAGTCACACGGGAGAGGGGAGCAAGGAAAGGAGTGAAGAACAAGGGATGAGAATCACTATCTACAGGTAGCTAGAGGGAGAAGTGGAACAATCTGGCTCATACAGGGAGAGTAAAATTGAAATTCACCCTTGGGAGAAGAGAGGGAGATTAAGGAACTGTGAAGTTTTATTCAAAATTGGAGCATTCTCATTACGGTTTCAGATTCATCTTCCCCTTGGTTTATTGCTTGGATATGTGAGGTTGAAGGCTTTTAAAACATAAAATTAAATTTTAGTATCAAAACAGTTACTAAAATATGACTATACTATGTTTTGAACTTTTTGGTGTTGCATATAAGGGAATATATTTCAAAATACTTGTGAGTAGATGTACAGCTTGTCATCGCATTTTGAGAAATTTTGATTATCCTGTGTGGTTTGGTGGGTTTTTATTTTTGTTTGGTTTTGGTTTTTTTGGATGGTTGGATTTTTCTTTATAATAATTTGATTTCTGAAGAATGAGGCAATGCTGACACCTCCATGATCCCTACAGGAGAAAACTGAGGGACTTGGTTATTTCAAGATGTTTTTATTCTAGAATAGTGCTGCTCCACTGGTCTTGAATAACCAGTTTAAACCCTTGATTAGTAAAAATTAGATCTTGTCCTTAGGGAAGGCTGGAGACAGACCGATTTATAAAAGGTTGTGTTTAATTGTATGGCTAGGAATAAATATAAGATTTTATTACCCACTCCATTTTCCTCTCATGCTGCTGACTGAAAACTCTCAGAAAGGGTAGCATGCAAAAAATCCATGAAAACTTGGAAAATCTTAGAAACCTCCATCATCTAGTTTTCTTACATGCACATTTGGTCTCTATCGTATAAATTTAAAAATCTGGATTCAAAGAGAATATCTTGATACAGAATTATATCTTCAAAATGAACTTTATTGATATTTAAACTAAATCCTCTTCCCCACAGCCTACAGCCAGTAGCTCAAAGTAAGTCAGGATAAATGATATTTTGTTGTGGGTAGTAGTGTTGTCTTTTCCCAGTAGTTACCGACATTGCTGCAAATGACTAAACTAGAAGGAACTGATAAAGTAACTTTTTATGAAGAGCTGAAGGATGAGTAAGGTCACAGCAAAGTCAGAAAGTTCTTAAGTTACCACTGTCTTATGGAGGAGACTGTTCAACAGTTTGTTCCAGTAAGCAGAAATAAGAGAAACTCTGAAGAAACAGGCATAAGGCAGAAACTGTAGCAATGCCTATATGGGGTCATATACGGTGTATTTTTAACAGTGGAATCCTAGAGTATGTAACTATGACCTCATTCTCCAAGAAGAGGACAGAAGGTGGAAACTGCAGTTCCAGTGACATGCACAAATTGACCAAAACAGAGTTTGTTTTAAAATTTTAATTTTTGACTGTGATTGAGTTTGAAGCTAAATTTGGTTGTAGGAAGATCTACTTTATTAAAAAATAGGTGCAATACAGTCTTTTCTTTCTTAGAATAATACGCTGCAAAATGACAAATCAATAGATGCAACCCTGAAAAAAGGGAAAAAAACAGTTGAATGTCTCAGTTACTTGCATCTCTTCACTTCTTGCTGCCTTCTTTATGAAAGAAATTACTTGTCGGTAACAATGTCTTTACAAATTTGAAATATTTGTACTATGACTCGTACAACTGACCAATTGTGCCACATCTAAATACATATAGAGCAGGGAGGAAATTCCATCCGTCAAGCTTTCAGCAGCATTTTACTGAAATCATGAAACAGTTGTTTGCAGGCATTTTGTTGTCTTCTGTAATTTTTCTTGTCTATGGAGAAGCTCTGAAAAATATTACTCTTTAGAGTAGGAATTCTAGTAGGAAGTATGAGGAGACATTGCAATGTACAGTGCTCATTATTAAATTAAAGAAGGCACTTGCTCTCCCTGCTGCCTGAAGATTCTATAAAACAAAAATCACCTAAAAGTATGTCTGCAGGTAAAGAGGTAATGCCAAAAGAGGTTAAATATGTCCACAGAATACATTCATATTTAAAAAGACAGTGATAAAAGTGATGACCTAATGACTTAACCAGACACTTCTACTGCATAATTTGAACTTTGAAAGTCCACACCAAGTTTGAATTTCTTAGTCTTTCTTTTCTTACTTAAAAAAAAGATACACACAATCCAAAACCAAACCAAGCAACTGAAGAAGCTCTTCAAAGTTCTGTTCATCCAGGCAGCACCACCACTGTCACGATAGAGTAATCGACTCAAGGGCAAGAGCAATTTATTTCAATAAACATATCCTGCTACCAGTTCTTGATTTTTATTTCTTAACCATTGACTAGACAATGATGCAATCCCAAAGCAGAATAATCATCAGGTACAACTGTTTGTCTTTCAAACAGACAATCTGTCATTATGTTCTGCATTGCAGAGTGGTTTGAGTGCATATTCAGCCACAGGCTGAGTGCCACATTCAAAAGGCATTTGAGAAGAAACAGAAAAAAATATAAGGAACTAGTAAATGGGTAGGCAAAAGTGATAAGAGTCCACGTTTCTGGTCAACTCCAGTGTTTGGCCAGGAAGAAGGTAGCTGGTATATCCGAAGAGGGATGTGCAGAAACATTGCCTCCACCAAAACCAAAATGTTTTCATCTCCCCACAGTTTAATAGAACTCATACAGTCATGTATGCCTGTGAACTCAAACTTGTTTTTGTGTGTCGTGTCCTGTCATTAATGTAACCATCCTTATATTTCCTTGTGGTGTCTTCTATCTTCACAGCTTCAGAATATTTGGAATCATATCTGCCTTCAGTACCAGTTAGAGTTCATCCTAGTGACAAGAAAATAAAAATGGAGTTTCTCTGAAAGTACAAATAATATTTTTTTCATATGATTTTAGAGTTTTTTGTAGCACTGATTTGTCAATTGGGCAAATGTTTATTAAATAGAATTCAGGGTATTTAGTAGCTGTGTATTAATACCGTCTTAAGTTTACCCAGTCTTGCACTGATGAACCTCTGTAATCTGCATTTAATACTATGGATAAAGAACAAATTCTAACATAATTTTAAACAGCTATTCTTTACAGCAGGTCTTTTGCAAATGGCCCCAAAGTAAGTGTTCTTACCTTATTTCTAGATTTTTTTCTTTTTCCTTTGTTTTCCATTGCTTCTAATTTTTTATTCAAAAGGTCAGCAATACCTTTTGCATCTCTGCTGTCTATATATTCCCCAAGAACACTTTTCTTAAAAAAAAAAAAGTTAAAAATAGAGCATGGGTAATATGTTACACAATTTACAGACAAAATTCAAGAGGAATGCAGGGCAGAATAGAATGGCTTTGGTAGCTTGATTTATGATTCATGGATATATTTTTGTCTCTGTTTAAACAATGGTAATTTTCATTGTAGTAAGAACCACTCTTAGCTGCTGTTTTTTCGAACTATACTGATTTTGTCTTGATCATTAAAGAAACCTGAAATAGTTACAATTTGCTCACATTTATTGAGGTAAGTATTTAAGCTAGCCAGCTATTACAAAGTCTGCCACTTGGTAATCTATGATTGTGAAATCTCTCGGTGTGGGTCACTACTTCGGGGACCTAAAACGCCTTTACTTTCTACCACAGAAAATCTCATTGAATTTGGTGGGATTGTGCGAGGAAAGATTTCTAGGACTTCTAATTAAAAATTCAATTGGAAAAAAAAAAGTTAGTTAAGCCAATTCTCTGTCAGAAAGCATTGATTACTTTCTCCTCAGCATTAGTACATTTAAAAAGATGACTACATTATTCCTGAAATGTAATAGTATTACAAGAATAAAGGAAATTTCCTAGAATTATCTGGATACTCTTAATATTTTTAATTTTTACTATTACTCTGTTGGTAGGAAATGTTGATCTGAAAGAATCTCATTGATAACTGAAATAGTTTGATAAGGGTTGTTTTTGTGACAACACAACCATATATTTTTTATTAACTACCTATCTTAAAATACATTATATAAGTAAAAATTACTCTTTCAATATAATAACATTTAATTATATTTCTCCTTAGCCAAAATGAAGTTGTCAACATTTCATTTAGAGAAAGACTGTCTACTTTTGGGTAGATGGTGATGGAACTGGTAAAGGTTGAAAAGCATTTTGTCACCTAAGACCCTGCAAAATTAAACCCTGGTTCTGGTTAAGCTCACATTTTAGTTACTATTAGAATTCTATTTGTGTTTAGTTACTATTTAGTTCTATTAATTTGCAATTTATTATTATTGTATCACTGTCCTACTATTTTAAGTATTACTGAAACTGATTATTTTGTAGGTACAGTAAGATATAAATAATTCACTTTAATAGGTTATAGAAGTATTCTGTTTAGTTTTAATGTGGAATGAAATACATTTACTAACAGTACCTGCTCACCAGCAAATGACACTTTACCTTTGTTCCTTGGTAGGGGTAAAACTTAACAGTAGGATAGGCTCTGATATCAGCAGTCTGACAGGTGTGACCATATGCCTGACAGTCTACTTTTCCAGCTTTTACTTTTCCTTTAACAGCCTGAAAAGAAATGTTTATTAGAAACAAGTTTCCACAGGTGAGTATAAGCAAGTAAGTGGAAAAAGCAAGCAGTGCAGCTAAAAATAAACAAAAAAAGTGTTGCTCAAATCTTTAAAATATTTCAGAGTGGTTGCTTGCTTGCTTCCCAGACTGTCAGCCTTGTGTCAGGTGTCTCTATGTGTTCAGAGAGCACTTGCACTTGAATTCAGGGCAAAGCACAAAAGCACAACACCATTCCAAAGACCACTCCATCAAAGTTGAAATCTGTCTCAAAAGCGGGTCTGTGTGTCTGTCTGTGGAAGAGACAACGCCCTCTGTCAAGTGAGACCTGAAAGAGTGAATCATTCCATGAGCAGGAGGCCCATGGGAGCATTGGGGTTTTTGGATGACTGTTAAGAAATAAAGTGCTGATGAATAACATTTTAACCATTATAAGTATAGCATGCTGCCAATACACTTAAAAACATACCCTTGCAAGGATCTCAAATTCAGGAGCAAAATTTTGGCAAGGTCCACACCAAGGAGCATAAAAATCAATGACCCAATGATCTTTCCCATTCAGAACTTTTTCTGTGAAACTCTGAGGGGTGAGGTCTACAGACACCTGTGGTAAATACCTGTGTAAAGGAAGAGTAACAGTCATAATTACATTCCAAACTTTAAACAATATCTAAATTCCATGTAAGAAAAGTTTCTGAAATTAAGAATATGAGTAGTCTGGAAACCCCTACTTCACACTTCATACTACAGGAGAATAACTTTTTAAAGGTGCTAACCAAATCCTATGGTCATTTTAAAAGCAGTAAGTTAAAAGATGTAGAAGCTTTAACATCCTAACGTAAGCAAAATATATACCCAAGTGTTTCTAATTCTTGATTTACATAGTATTTAAATATTTATTTATCCTAGCACGCAACTACATAAGCAGCTCGTGAACAAAGTTTAATGCAGTAACTTACCCCAATGCCCAGCCTCTCAGTGAATAGGCATCTCTGTGCCATCCATTGTAGCTACTATAAAAACATTAAAGAGAAAAAAAAAAAAATCCAGTTGCACAGTAGTTGGAGTTATTTTGGAAAAAAAACTCCAATCAGCCCACTCTGAAGAGTGATGATAATCAAATAAAGAAGGTAAATACATATGTTTTAGGATATATTTCTACTCTGCTTTCAAATCTGAATAAATGAAGGTCTTGTAAATACAATTCAAACCTACAGAATAAAGGACTAGTAGATCAAGAGAAGAAAAGGAAGAAATAAAAATTAAGATTCCTGTGTAATTTCAAAATACTGAAATGAAATGGCAAAATAAAGCCAATAGTTTGAAGTAACCAAGCCAATAGCATCCGGTAAAGTAATATCCTAACACCCTATTTTAATGGCTGTGATGAACCTTTTCTGCACAACAGAAGAGGTGTATTTCTTGTTTCACATCATATAATGTTTCCCAAACTTTAAACTGAAGGCGGTTTCAAACCAAAGCAATGTACTTACTAATATTGATGAGCCGCGTTTGATTTTTGAGGAAAGAGTCTGATTTCAGGATAGCCCCGAACATTTTCTTGGTGACAGAAAGAATGATACTTTTGACAATCCACACTGCCCACACTGATTAATCCATTTAACATCTGAAAAAGAAAGAAGAATATCTAGAATCAAATATGTTAATCAATACTACTACAATTTCAGTGATACTTCAGAATTTAAGTGTTAATAACTTAGTTGGGGGGGAAAAAAATCTCAACAAAACAGACCAAGATTATCACAAGGCTTTCCTCTTCCCTGTAAATGGAGCACTGGTATGAGAGCCAGCCACCAGGAGCATTCCCATCATGCACATATTTAGTAGAAGCTGCATGCACATGGCTCACAAGGCACCTACCTTCCCTCAAAGGTACCCACAAGTGGGATTATTTAGTTTAAGGAAGCCCCATTAGTGTGCTCCCCATCACAGGCTCAGTAATTATGCCAGATGCTGGGGCAGTGCAGATGTGCTATCAGTTGCACAGTGGGCCTGTGTCCTGAACATCCTGCATTTGTTGCCAAGGCCCAAACTACCTGGCACGGGCAGGGAAGCTGATGTTTACTAAACGTGTCCTACAGAGCTATTAATACTTCACAGACATTCCAACAAAATATAGAATCCTGGAACTCCTAGTCCAGTTGAGTTCTAAATGTCTCAAAGTCATGGGCTTGTTTCCAAGGCCCTTTTTTTTCCACCCAATTTTTCTAGTTCAAATTCCTGGAAACACCACCAAGAATGGTTGTCAGTACAGTAATATTACTTTTGCAAATGAGAACATTGTAATGGCTTTACATACTTGTAACTAACAGGCAAAACTGGACTACAGTATCAGTGTATTGATTTTTTTAAAAAGCCAAATAAAAACTTTCTATTTGAAACAATATAAAACTGTCAGGTAGGAATTGCATGTTTTGTTTGCAATATTAGTCTCTAGATTTTCTCAGCTGACAATTCTCTTAAGAAAGCAGTTGCGCCATCTCAGCAATTTCATGGAAGAGGAACAAAAGCAGAAAAATATTTGAATGTCATTTACCCTGGCCATTTTCTTCCATTCTGGCATTAAGGCCTGACAAGGTCCACACCATGGAGCATAGAAGTCCACCATCCATATTTCCTCTCGTTTTCTTCTCTGAACTAATTCAGCAAATGTCTCTGGTGTTAGGGAGACCACCGATGGATTCCGAAGATCCTAAACAAAGACAGCTTATGGACGTAACTTATTATTGCACAGCGTATCCCCTATCTAGGGCCATCACGTGGCAAATAGACTGCATCAAAGTCCAAAAATGGTCTGTGAAATTTGCTTGTTGTTCTGGAAGACTCCACACCACTGAAAAGGCATGGAAGCATCAAAAGTCATTCCTTCAACCCAAAAATCGTAAGCCTGATTTATTGAGAAAAACTATCAAAAAAGGACAGCCAGGCTGCAAAAAGGAAGGTTTTCTCAATAAAAGGAGGTAACAGGCAGGAACAGGAATCATGAAACTCAGCCATGCTATTTAGGCTGGAACACAGAAGAATACATATAGTGCACTATAGGCCTCTGAATGTCAACTGAAACGCTAATCTCCACTGTTTCTGCATGTGTGTTCTTGAAGCCGCTTTTGCTGAGCTACCTGGAGAGAACAGTCTCTTCAAAGAGTGAAAAATAGCCTGTGCATATAGCAGTGAACCTGGATGCTGGAGCCAAGCTGGGTGCCAGAACTCTAGCATCAACAGTGACCTGTACCATTAATTTGCAGTTTGGTGAGCTAAGAAAGTTCAAGGACAGCTGAGAAATGTGGAGAGCAGCAATCTAATTGACAAAAATGTGAGCTCCCTCCTATATCAAGGTGTGTATGTGAGGCATTTTCACCTTGAAAGTATAAAGTGCTGTAATATTAATTCATTTATCCTCTTTATAAGACAGAAATCATTACTATTACTCTGCAGATTGGAAGGGATTTTTATTTATTTGCTAATGATCTCAAATTACTTGAGAGAATAGGGAAATTATTCCATTATGTGTCAAGTCTCTGACTGACAGTTACTGCATCAGCTCTTGCCCAAGATTTTTTCACCTTTTATTTCCCTTGTCTCATTAATTAAAAAAAAATAAAACCTTAGAATCTTCCAACTAAAAAAACTAAAAGAACATATTTGTGTATGAGCTGCATAGAACAAGACTGCAACAAACATTGTCATTTACATACCTCTATAAACTCCAAGATCTGCTCAGCAGAGTGATGTCCTTCATACTCGTGAACATCAGACTGATTGAACACAACTGTTGTTGGGTAAGCTCGAATGTTATGCTGACAAAACAGACAATAACAAATTGCATGGAATGATTAAGGTTCTTGGACTTGCCTCTAACTGTCCTTGGTATTGGTGGCTCACAGCTGCTCATCTGTTCAGTTTGTACAGTACAAGAGCTCAGACTTAACATGCATGTGAGAATCTGACACCCATTACAAATCAGTACAGAGAAGATGCCAATTGTATTCAGAGATGGCATAGTGTGTTCTCAATTTAAAAACCACCCAGTAATTCTTTTGCCATGCTCCACAAATACAGGAATTAATCCATGAGTCTCCTAAGGCTTAACTTTAAAGCTATTCCCAGTCCTCAGATGGAGTGTTTGTACTGTATGAATAACTATTGTTTACCACTGAACCCAGGCGGTTTCCGTCATTTGAATTCCTTAGTGGGTAAACACATCTAAATAAAACTTGAAAAAGCTTGTCCTTTTTTGCTCATTTTCCATGTGTTTTCAGACAGTAGCACCCCTCCCCCTCACGAATTATTAAATTCTGAGACTTCTACAGTCTTCCAGTAACACTATGAAATTAGAATAAAATCTGACCTGTATTTTGCATTAATATAGTGTCTGTAGTGTTTATATAGTTTGCTACTTTGAAAAAAATTATGATACAAGTCCCTGTTCCATTTACTACCCTTTAAGAAAGTAACATTAAAGGACAAGGACTGTCTGCCCATATCCTCCTACCCCCAACTTGAAGACAATAATATTGTTTGAAAGGATTATATTTCTTTATTTTTAGTTCCTGCAGCTTACCATGTTGCAAAGGCCTTCATGGACGGTACAGTCTAGTGTTCCAAATTTAAGCTGACCATAAAGATGTTTTGATGCTTTTCTCAGCTCTGGTAACAAAGCTCGACAGGGAGGACACCACTAGAAAACAAAATGCAAGTAAGTGCAATTGCTGTTCCCACAGGTAGGTGTCGGGAGAATGTTCAAGATTAATAATCTGCTGCTTTGACAACAGAGTCCACTAAATAGAAAACCCAGTCTAGGAAGTAGAGCTGCCAGGGAATGAGGAATTAGAATACCCTCTCACGATGCTGAACGGCACTTTCAAGACACTCCTTAGTACCTTGATACATAGCTATAAAAGAGATTTTAGAAGAAGGAAACTGTAGATATTAAATACTTACCGGTGCAAAGAAATCCACAAGCCATGGTTCCTTATCTTTGTCAGGAAAATTCTGAGGTCCCAGTGTGATGACATGGGAGTTGACACTTTCTTTGGCAAACGCAACAATGTCATATAAAATCTTCTTTCCTTCAAAGAACAATGTAAAAATGGAAGTTTTATTTTTACCTATGAGAGGTGTCATAAAAAACTCTGTGAAAATAACAGGAGTCTTTCACATCCCTTGTCTGATTTTTAAACACAGTCTGCTTAAATAAATTTAGCAGAGACTGACTTGCTTTTTCGCAGGAGGACAATGTAAACTGTCCAAACCTACACAGGCAACACATGCTGTAGTTGATAGTTGATACGTGGCTAAATATTAAACTTGACAGTTACCCAATATTAGCCAAATAAATGCTTTATCCAAGACAAAACATGTTTTTGTCAAGCAAAATGACAGATTTTTTGTGACAGGATTATTGGTCATTTTACCATCTTACTAGCATTGGAATTAAAAAGTACATTTCTAGATACGCTTGACTGGGCAAAGGGATTGTAGAAACTTCAAGCCAAATAAATCACAGCTATTTAGGTGTAACTGAAATTCCTGCTCACACAGCTCCAACGGGCAAAGATCAAGTCCCTTCATACCCTTTATATATGTATTTGTCAGCAGAAATGAGAGTTTGTCTGAGAATAAGAACTTCAGGTTAATCAAATCTGAAGTCATTGCACAGTGACTTACTAAGATTTATTACTGTTCTTAGATATTAAACTGTTGAAGCCCATCAGCATAGCACATTAAAAAGCCATATTCTTTTGAGGATCATTTTTTCATAAAGACTGGAGTGAGATGGCTATTATTAAATGTTCTACATGCCATCTCTTTCTAAATAATAAACCAAAACATTCAGAAAAAAAAAAAAAAAATCCCTGTATGCACTGTAGTCCAATGTACTTCTCTTACACTGTAATCCATACCATTATAAAAATGCTATATGGATATGACCTTTTCTTGCCTTCTCTGCAGGAGTGTAAATTGCAGAAAGTATGTAAGGCTTTTCCTAGCAGCAACCATTAGATGTATGGGATCATCTCTCCCCCTTAGAAAAGCCTAATCTTCTCTAAGTAGTGAAAAACTTTTCTCTTTTCCTGTTTGTTACAGTATTGAGGTTCTGACTTAATCCTAGCAAGCTTTTTCTAATACCTCGGAGGCTGAAAAATGAGAACTTCATCTTGCATAACTGCCTTGTGCCATATTCTGGATGAAGCTACACCTGTTGCTGCAAGCTACAGTTTGGCTTCAGGCTCCCTTCTACTTCGACCAGCATTTTTTAATCCTTTCAGCAGTAAACAGTAGCATAGTTCCAGCCTTTCCTGAAAGGAAACTATGATGTTGGAAATGAAAGTAAGTGGTAGAAGTCTCAAAGTTAGTGGTAAAAGTTAACAAAGCATGGAACTAGTTTTAGTCCAGTGATACCTGAAACCCAATCCAGGTTTGTCAGACTGGCTGCTCTGTGTAACTAGCATGCTAAGCCTCTCTGAAAGTTGTCTTACAGCACTCTTTGGTTATCCTACCTAAAGCAGAAGCTGTCCTGATCAGCTTCAGAGATTTCATTTCTATGTAATTATGCAAATGATGTTGAAACAGACAGCAAATTAAAGACAAAAATACATCCCTCAGCATCTGATGGCTGCTTACCCAAGAAAAACAGAAAAAAGAAAACCAAAGGAAATTAAAAATAGTTTCTGCAAGGCTATATTACGGTCAGAGGAAAGATAGCAAATATTAAAGCTACAAAACCGTTCTTTGGGAAAACAAATGCTGTTTGCCAAAGATATTGTCATCTCAAAATGATAAGGTAACGATTTAGATTTGCCGAAGTTTCCCTTACCATGATGAATTTCATAATCTCCAGTTCCTTTTCCTTTGAAGACTGCTAAACAAGGCTGATAAACATATAGTTTGTTGCAGATGGTTGGTGAGGAAAGACAGTCAAACTTGCCAACCTATTTAACAGACAGTGCCATTTCAATTAAAGCAGCCTAATTTATATCAATTACTGTATTTTGAAAGGCAGTAAGAGTTAGAAAAAAACTGGTAAGAACATGGAAAATGTGGAAAATGAATAGCCTTTTTTTATAAACAACAGAGATCTTAAGACAAACTAATGTTCAAGAAAAAACTACTAGCACAACTATATTATGTTGCTTGCCAGTTTTTAATTTAAAGGCCAAAATGGGGAATAAAAACTTAGAAGAATTCTTTTTTCTCCATTCGAGATATAACAGCAAGGAAGCAAGAAGACACCTAAAATAAATGACATGAAAATTCTTCTAGTCAAAGCAACGTTTTTTTAAAAATACATACTCTATAGAATAACACATTCCATAGATCTTTAGTAGTTTGAACTTGGTTTCTTTTTATTAAGAAAATATTGAACATGATCACAGGGTTTTTCTGAATAATTAAAATACAGTTCCACATAAATAAATTTGATGTTGGAATGTTAACTTGTAATTGTTAACTGAATGGGATCTGCAGCAACATTTCCAATGAGAGCAGATTTAAAAATCTCTACTTTTAAATTATTCAAAATGTACAGGAAACTTTAGTGATTGCTTTAAATAAAAAACTTTACTACAGATCTACCATATGATAGTATATCTCTTTCAGTACCAGGGGTGGTATGTGGTAATAACAGCTAATAACAATGAAAACCATGACTTGTTCTTGGAATATGAACAGCATTTAACACTAGACGCTGTGAGCACTCTTACCTGAATATGCTCATCTTTAAGTAAATATTTAAGTTTCTTAAATTCCTGCACATTTGATTTTTCAGCCTCCCCAAAGTGGAAGAAAAGCAGCCACCGGTGGTGAGCCAGACGGTCCTTCAAACCAAAGGAAAAAAAAACCGAATCACAACAAACCCACAAAAAATTAATCCCAACTATACCAACATGTAAAATTCTTCTGTATTTTCTAAAGGAAAATGTCCAGTTTTCCATCTCCACGACACCTCCACTCAACAAATTCTTTCATGTAGTCCTTCCACTAAACTTCCTTTTACTGCATCTTAAGCAAGGAAGTGAAAAAATCTGAGAGCAAGCTGGCTGCAAGCTGCACTCTTAATATTTGTTCTTTCTATGTGCATTTCCCGTTGTACATTACACTGCTATATCCAACTACAAGTGTGGAAAGAGGTTTCCTTTTTTTTTTTCTCTAAGACGTGAGTTACTTTTAAGACCCTTCATTTCAGTTCACACCCAATTTATCGTGGATTAACAAGTCTTTTTTTTCCTTTCTTACATTACTGAACAAAATACATTTAAACCAAATTTTTCTATGATGTAGTTGATTCAAAAAATAACTAGAAAGGTACATTTGCAGAGTGAGTTGCAATGACAATTTCTGTCATTTTCTACATTCCTCCGAAATTCCTCCCTCCCCCCATACTTTTCTTATTTTGCTAAACAGTGGAAGTAAATGTGGACAAACATTTACAAAAGTGTTAAAAAATTTCAGGTACAGAAGTGATATTCAGTTAAATACTAGGCTGTTGTGTCAACAGGATTTAAAAGATGTAAAAAATAACAATAAAAAAAAAAAAATAAGTTATTTGAAGAAATCTTAACATATCTTTAAAAAAATTACCTCTAAAGATGCTGCAGAGATAATTTCAAAGTCTGGTAGATGCTGCATTACTTCCTGATATATTTCTCTGGCATCCAAGGAGTTAAGAAACTAGAATGGAAAGTTAACTGTCTTTATTACAAGGAATTACAAACATCAACCTGATTAGAACTCAAAGTGTCAGGGAAATTATTCTGATTTTCTCCTTTCAGTCAACAGGAGGATGCAGGTAATAACATTTTATTTGATCAACTTCTTTTTTGCACATGTAATTTCACAAACATCACTCTCAGAATACTGCTTTTTAGCTCATTTGCTTACAATATTAAACTCAAAAAAATCATATTTTGTCGAGCCAGGGACTAAAAAGTCTGAAATTCAAATTTCACACCAAACCAATCAATCAAGTTTACAAGATTTCCAATCTAGTTTTACAGACTTCCTTAACTGCACTGTAGAGATAGGTTAGAGATATTTAGGTTCTGGTAACTTGCAAAATTCTGGAAGTAGTATGAATCAGTAACTGAGCTGGTAAGGTAAAAGGTTCAAAGTAGGTAGGTTGCAATTTAATTTCCTCCTTTAAAAAATACAGGTAACAGTAGTGACAATAAAGGAACAAGTCGTGCTTCAAACAGAAATGTCTCCCATCAATTACGGAAGTTAAAACTACTATACAAATGTAGGTTGCAATATTAGAATAGAACTGAACAGTAAAATTTGTACTGACAGACACCGTAGGAGTACTTTTATCACACATGTCAGAGTTGCATTTCTCAAATTTGTGATACCTGGGGCATATTATTTCTGGAATAAAAAATTAGGGGCACATCAAAGCACATAGAATCATTCAGATTGGAAAAGACCTTTAAGATCATTGAGTCCAAGCCTTAGGCCAGCTGCAAAGCTCACTACTCCAAACCAAGTGCCTAAGTGCAAGGTCTGCACGTCTTTTAAATACCTCATGGGATACTGACTCAAACACTTCCCTGGACAGCCTGTTCCAATGCTTGACAACCCTTTTGCTGAAGAAAGTTTTGCTAATATTCAATCTAAACCTCCCCTGCTTGAGACATTTCCTCTTGTTCAACAGTTTTCACCTGGAAGAAGAGACTCCCAGGCTTGCCCAGGATAGCTGGGTAGCAGCTTTAGAAGCAGCTCTTGGGCCAGTCACAGAGCTCTTCCTCCCTGGGACTTGCAGAGCTGCTCGTGGAGGTTCCCAAGGTGGCCAGGCAGAGTTACAGGCTGGGCTACTGCAGCACGCTCCTGTTCACTCTGCCAGCACACTGGGAACCACCTCCAGGATCTCTGCCTGAGGAGACTCACAGCAGAGCACACAAGCTTGGAAGGAAAAAGCATCTTTTCAGTTGTGTATCATCAGTCTGGAAATGATTTATACATTCCTTTAGTATGGTGATCACTTTGTTTTATCTAAATAGATAATGAAAAAAAAGTCGTACCAAAACACCTCCTTTCTCTTTGTTATTTATGGTGGCTCCAGGTGGAAAGTATGCAGTAGTACTAGATGAGACATCTAAACTGTCACAAAGCTCACCCTGCGTGCCACAGTCCATCCAGCCTACATTTACAAGACCTTCCTGTAATTAGGAAAAAAAACAACACAAAACAAAACCAAAGAAAAGTATCTTTTAATTTCAGTTTCAGAAATGCTTTAGAAAATACCAACACAGGCAATTATGTACAACAATTAGAAAATGGAAGGAAACAACCCTGTAATTTACTACTTAATATTCATTCTTGTTTTTATAAAATTCTTAAAAAAAAAAAAAATCAATGTTATTTCAAAAGCTACTCAGTCAAGATAGTTAATTCTTCTAAAAGATAATGGGAGAAATCTTGGTCTTACTAAACTCAGTAAAGAGTTTTAGTTACAATTTGATGCTTTCACTTCTGTTATTTTGTTTTAAATATAACAGGTAATGCTTTCAAAGTGAAACACTGCTTACCAACATGCCAGCTAGCTTAAGGCGTGTCTGGTAACTCAAGCAATCTGCAAAACAAAAATTATTTATTTACAAACATAAAACTTCACCTTATTAATGTACTAAATCTACTCTTGCTTAGAATTGTCCCTTTCCTCCCAAAAAATGTGACCATTCCTAATGGCATGCTTCCTGGCTGTTCATCTAGTATTCCAGTGACTTGGAGTTGTCCCATCTAGTAACCAGCACTTAATGAATGTCTGCTCTAAGTTAAAACCCCCCACAAATAACATTCTCTTGCTTCATCAACACAGAACTCTCATTTTAAAAATTTTACTATTTTATTTACTATATTAAGACTGACCTTTAAATTTGTTAATAATTTTTTAAAAAAATAAATCCAAGTAGCTACATACAGTCATGGAATGGTATTTCAATGGAAATATCCATTATCTGTGATACAAATAATAACTCACTACAATAAATACATCACATACTTTAATTATCCTTCCAGACTTTGAATAGTTACCTTTGGATGAAGATTTTTTTTTTAATAAGATGCATCAACCTCTCCTTAACTAAAACAAAGTTGAAAATTTAATAACAAAAGGGCTGCAACTTGAAATCAAGCTATTTACAAATGTAAATCCAAGACTGCAGCTCTGGTTATTCAGCTCACAGAACAAAGGTCTCTTCATAAGGCTGAGAAAACTTTATTTGTCAAAGGTGTAGTGCATTTACTTAGCTCTACCAGCTAACCAAGGTAACTTTCTCATATACTGTATCCAGTATTGATCCCAAGAAGGCCTGTGACAAACAGCTACAAAAAAATACTCTGATGTGAAACCAGTGATAAGAACCAATTACTACGTCCAAAGGTAACTTAAGAGAAATTATTCAGCTAAATTTTAATATTGGTGGTTTAAGGGGGAGATACAGACTTTCTTCTACTCAGCTCTCATGAGAAGCTGGCATATACCTAAGCAGTATCTGTCACCTGAGCTGGAAACTGAAGGTAGAACCCGTTTCTGTCACTTCCCCTCCAGATGGGTTACACTCAAGTGCTGCTTTAATGACTCACAGGACATTACAGAAGCACAGTAACATAATTTTTCCATTGAAATCCCTTTTGTCAAACTTCCTCTAAAACAGAGCTTAAATGACCCACAGGCCAAATACTGTGGTCTCCTAAGATGGTCTACCATTTTTTTTAGAAGTAAAAGGGATTGTGCCACTATCAACAAAACTCCTTTTTTTTTGTCACCTTATTTGAAAAGTATTCAATATACTTACCCCCACGTTCAGCACAGAAGGTGATCAGCCAACCAACACCAGAAGCAAATGAAGTTTCAACCGCATTTACAAAATTTCCTAAGAGTAAAACAATTTGCATAAGTTTGTGGGTAGTTAAACGTGACCATGAAATAAGGTTTTATATTTGTATTAGCAAATTACATAAACTATTTTTAATGTCAGAAAGAAGACTTAGCAACAGTTGACAGATTCAGTTATATGTATAGTTTCTGCCATATTTTGTATGGTAAAAATAACTTCAACAAGAGCCCCCCAGGCAAAATATGTGAACATTACCTGCCCATAACTCAGTGACTGTGCTTGTAACATACTGCATGGCAAAGTTCTTTAAACTCTCTTTTGACCTGTCTCCATAATACTTCACTGGTTGCTATAGAAGAAAAAGAGTAAAGTTTATAAAATTAAGAAAACAAAAAGGCAAAAACTCCCATCCTGAAACCTACTGTGCTCTTCTAACAGTACTTATGCAACTGCAGGACCAACCCCCACTACAACCTTAACTGTTCTGTCCCTCCCCTATTGGAATGTTTGAAAAGTAACCTGATTTAAATTTTGTAATGTGATTTCTTTCCAAATGCTGCAACACAAGTATAATTTGGTCTTAGAAACACCAACTCGCAATGATTTTATTTCTGTTTAAATAAAAATTGCTTGCATCACTCCATTTAGCATTCAACCTCTCAAAACTTATCACTGTCAAAACGTAGCCATCTATTCAAGTGCACTTTTTACACCACCCCAGCACCACGACTTAACAAGCAGCTAAAGTGATGCACATCATGCAGGTAGCATGGAGGAAATCTTGTGGAAGGAATTTCCAAGTTTCTTTAGGCATATGGTCATATTCTTTACACTCAAACCCACAGACTATGCTTTGTATTTGAAAGTCCATTACAACACTGTAAGAGAAACTATTCAAGGAGACTTGTTGCTTTGATATAGCCCCTCTGCTGACAATATCTTCCCAAATCAGAAGTGATATGTTGCACAGAAAAATCATTCAGAAAAAACACTTTAAAAACATATTATCATTTATTTTGAATTATATATAATAAATTATATCTATTAATAAGTATATATTTTTGAAGTTAAATCTGTAAATTAATTTAACCATGGTAAAGAAAGAGAAGAAGCTAAATTTATTAAAGGAAGTAACATACTAAAAAGGATGATCTTTACATAAATCTCTATGACTGAACAAATATTAAAGAAATACATCTCCAGATTTCATTCTAAAAATGCTTGAAGTCTTATCACTCACCATTCCAGTTTTGAAAACATACAGACTGGGGTAACTGTTAATCCCTTTAATTCGACAAAGCATTCTGTTATCTCCACAGTTCACAGCTCCAATGCGTATGACTCCATCCATCTCCTTAGCAAATTCTCTCCACTAAAAAAAAAAGTCAAAAAAGAGGCTATTTTCCTACAACGATACAATGAAAAATGAGCACGTTTTAATTTTGGCATTTTGAATTGTTGTCTTTGGTTTCAGCTTCAGTGTAAAAATCCACTTCATTAAGTTTTATGCTACTGAAACCAATGAATTTTCAGAGTTAATATACTTGTCGTACATACCGTAGGTGCTAAATCATGGCAGTGGGAGCATCGAGGAGAATAAAAATTCACAAACCACAGTTCTCCTGAGTTAACAGCAGCATCTAGATGGAGAGAAGAAAATTATAAGTAAGTAATGCATATACATCTACAATGTAGTTACATTTAGAATGTACATTTTTGCTATACAGTATTCCCCAAAGGCTGTATTAAGTATTTAATGTCTGGCACAGTAACAGTAGCTCAGAAGAGATAAAGATTGTATTCACTTGCACATACTGTCGTAGGCAGGTACACAAAAATCCTATTTCAGAGGCTATCAGCACCCTGATTTTCAGCATCTATTCTATTAATTAAGAAAAAAAGTACTGTCTGCAGATTATTCCAGCTGAAATGTGCGATGGTGTAAGTGTGGGTACAAAACACAAGTTCTAAAAGATTGTTACTCCCTAGAATTTTCCATTTCCTTATTTTACTTTATGTATTTAGTGGGTTCCACCTGGCAATCTTTTTAGGAAAAATTCATGTCTAATGCAATTTAAAAATCCAAGTTAATATAATTACTAGAAAAATCAAGCCGAACATAAATAAATAATCTTGCTTGTGAAAGAAAACAACAGCCACAAAATATACACAAAGAGCAATTATCAACTTGAATTACATGGCTTTTAGCCTGTCCCATTTTGGACATAATTCTTATAATGGATTTTGTAACTTATATTTGCCTACATTAAAATTTCCGCACAAGAAAGACAACGAAGGAATGTGTAGATTGTGCAAATAGATTAACCAAGGCAAAACTGTGTTCTCAGCGGGAGTATCATGAGGGGCTGCTATTAGAACAGTATAAAACTAACTCAGCATGTAGGTCCACTCTTGTAGCCAGGAAACTGTACTCAAAACGCAGATGAAAAAAAAAAAAAAAAATCACACAAAATCCAATATTTTTTCTCTCTAGTCTCTCTTAGTTATGAACAACATAGCTGTAATTTTAAAAGAAAAGGACCTGGATGATATTCTCATTGAAATTGTTATCTTTTCACACCTTCCACTTAAGTTCCACTTAATTATGTTTTTAGTATCTGGTATCACCTTCTGGTTTTGAAACACATACAGTAGACTGGATTTCACAGAAAAAAAATATTAGAAAAGTTCTATCAAGTGCATTTTTATATAAGAGAAACATCAATGATAAATTAGGAGAAACAAAATTTTAACTCATATAGTTTCCTTTTACAGATCTCACAAAGTATCTTCCAAATTTAATGCAAACCGTTTATTGATACTGATCTATTCGCTAACTAGTGTTTAACAGGAAGCATTACGGGGTATTTTTACTTTTCGTTTTCTCATGTGAGGATGATTTTCCAACATGTGTTTGTAAAGAGAGATAAGAAAAGCCTGTTAAGACACACCTCAGCAAGTAAAGATTGTTACTTTGGCTTGCCATGTTGTCAAACAGATAGCTATTTATTTAAAAAACTTACCAAATTCTCCTCTATCCAATGTTATAATTTCAGGATCATCGTCATAAATACCTATTAAAAAAACCCAACAACTGTGTTTTATTTTTCCATCTTTAAAACAAAGAAACAAACTATGGAACAAGAGAAGACAGTAGATTCAAGTCAAAATTCTAAGCTGGCTTGAGGTTGTACAGAAATGCTGTCCTTGTTTAGTAATTTGGGACTGAGTTTAACCTCTTGCTAGCTCGCTTATTCTCATGCTACAGAAGTCGCTATCAGAACAGTTCTTTTAATAATTTAACAACCAACCACTGAGCAAGCAAAGAATTAGAACTACTGCTGTTATGGCAAGAGCATTAGAAATAATATCATCCAATTTTCAGATTTAAGAAGCTTCAGCTCTCAGGGAGAGCTTTATGTAACGTCCAGAAGCTTCCACACTTTCTTTCAGCCTCTGGTTATCTACACATTTCTATCACAAAAGTGTTTCAAGCCACAAGGTTTTCCACTATCAGAATGTGTGAACAAAGGCAAGGAAGACAACGCTAACCAGTCCTACCCAGGGCATCACTACAAAACACTCTACTATTTCAACTACACATGAAAGGCAGTGCAGAGTTACCAAAAATAAAAAATACTATTAGATATGCTACTATGGTTGCAGATCTTTTACAGTACCTAACACGGTGAGATGTCATTTCACCTGAAGTATACAAGGATTAAATGCAAATAAATAATAAGAGAAATTAATTTCTACAGGTGACAATGTAGGTTTTGTATTACTATCCACTTATATATCATGAATATAATACATACACTTACCAATACATATAAATATATATAAATCTGTATTTTTATATAAACACACGCACATAAAATATAAAAATAGATGCTCTTCAAATGACTAGTTAACAGACATTTAAGGATAGTTTCTCAATCAAGCAGTGAAACTTCAAGCAGAAAGAATTTCTTAAATCTGTTTATCTGAAGAAGTTTTAAAAAAATTTCTGTATTTTGCTGTGATAGTTGCATCATTGCTTTATTCACTTTAAATCTGCACAGACAATAATTTCTTAGAGATTGGGACATAATAAATCAACACCAGAAAAAAACTGTTGCCAAGGTAGAGGTTCCTTTAAGCCCTTTCCTTCATCTCAATCAAACCATGTTCCTAAGTTCCCTATTTTTGTTTACTCCTGTTACAGCAGCTCTGAGAACCACTTATTGCAGCCTTTCCCTACAACTACCCTAAATTTGTTGAGACAAACATTAAATAACTTGTCTCAAGATCATTTTAGGTATGATTCTGTTATTTCTTCATTTTTTACTACGTCTTTACAGATCTCTAATTGTGTAACTGCATATCAACTAGGCTTGACAGTGCAAAAATGTCTTCTTGAAATTCCCTTGGAAGTATACTAAACAAATAAGGTCTTCCGGCACGAAAAAATTTAAAATAATCCTGATGAAGTATTAACACTGGCATTTAAGTGGAAAAAAAAAAAAAGCTTTGCCTGTTAAAAAAATAAACAAGAAGTTAGATGACCTATAAAGAGGTAAGCAGCAGGAACAAAAGGCTAGGTAAATAGATTGCATTTTTGGGTAGGCATTAACAGGGTAAATAAAATACTGGGTCAGCAGAGAGAAAGTGACAGCTAGAGAGAAGACAGAAATCTTGAGAGGATACATCAGAAACACGTAAAAAGCTCTGATACAGATCTGAATTCTGCATTTCCTTGTGACTGTTTTATGCAAATCACAAACACACATCATAACTTACCAAAATCATAGCGATAAAAGTGCCAGCTTTCATAACGACCTCCTTGCTGCTGATCTTCAAGACCCTTCTCTCCATATTTATCATACTTTTTCCGGAGATCTTCATCTTTAAGTACTTCATATGCTCTATTTATTTTCAAAAAATTGTCATGTGCATTTGGATCATTCTATGAAATGAAAACTAGAATTAGTAATTAATTAATACAACATATTTGCATATAATGCTGAAAAAATTATCTTTGGAAATATTTTCATATCCCTAAGGATGTGAGTGAAAGCTGACATTGCACTCTGATCTCAAAACAAAATACAGTAAAGTTTTCCTTTCCTGAAGCCAGATGTGTTCTCTTATTTCTTCTGTAGGCTGTAACATTCTACAGTGATCCCTCTTCTTTCAACTCCCTCTCTACAGTGGAATTAAGAAAAATACTCAAGAATGAAGACAAACCATTTCCTCTACAATCTTTTCCACTCCCCTAGAATCCCTACTCAACCAGTTCAAAATCTCTGCTATGAAGACAGATTCATCCCTTCTGGTCTTACAGTGTCGACAGATGCCTCCTCCTTTTATTTAAAAAGCATTCTTGTTCCAGGGAATTAGACTGGTGAAAAATCCGTAGACATATTTTGAAGCCCACTTTGGGTTCTGCACTAGTGCAGTGTAACAGTGATGCGCAAAATGGGCCACACTCTCCTATTCTTTTAACTTCTGCTTACATGTTTCGTTCAAAAGACGCTTTTTCTTAAAGATTCTTGATTTTTTTACCTAGATACACAGGAAATTAATTACTATTATGGAATTTGCGTAATGGGTTCATTTTCTATATATCATCTCTAAGGCTGAAAATAACCTGTTGAAAAATCTTTAGTAGTATATGCATGCTTGGAAACTACAGAATACGACCCAAAATGCCATTATTTTGAAAGTATCAACACAGGGAAAACGTAATTTCCATTTAATAGCTACAAGTTGGCATTCCTATGTTTGCTGACATTTAGCTTTCTCTCAGCTGTCAGAGGCTTCAATGTAGTCAGTGAAGGCAGGCGCTGAGCTCGTATGAAATACTGCTGTTTTTCGGGGGCCCATGCAGTTGTACATCCAAAAATCTAAACAGTTTTACTTCCTGGGAATTTCTGCTTTTTCCAAGTCATTTCAAGGCAAAACTGATGATGTTTAAGTTTAAAGGTTATTTATTTTCTTATTTCAGAAATATGGTAGCACAGAATGAGCCATTCCCAATCTTCTTTCTCTTGTTAGTCCAGAGTTCTTTATAACCTCCACTATTATGCCCTGGCAGTCCTAAATTGTCTGTTTTGTCCTATTTGATACTTGCAGACTGATGTCTCAGATCAGGCTGTTCTTATTTCATGTTTGTATGAGACTTTCATGGGAGGGAAAACAGCAAGTCCCCCTAAGCTAAATGGAAAGAGGGAAACTCAACAGTTTACCAACAAGGTAATACGGTATATACGCAAGTTTTCCTCTAGTTACAAAAATACAATTGAGAAGAATCTTTTTACTACATCAATTTAATGCAGCCCAAATTCAACACAGCCACGTATGACCATTCTATCACTTTTTGTAAATTTTCTATGCAGAAAATCTGAGTTGGACTATGTTATCAGGCAGTTACATTACTTCGCAATAACAGAAAACCATTCTTGATAAATTAAAACTGCTTTTTGTTTAAACACTAAGATCCATTGAGTCAACAACTATGACTTGTTCAAGAGGTTAACTTACCTGATTTTTATCAGGGTGCAACTTTAATGCCAGCTTTTTGAATGCTTGTCGTATTTCTCTACTACTTGCTTCTTTGGATACTCCCAGTAAACTATAGTAGTCCTGATCAGTGCACACAAGAACTATTACACATACTAAAACTAGCAATAAAGGCCTTTTGAAATATCTAATATAATCTCCTTTGGATGCTAAAAACTCCATAATGAAGCTTTTGAAAATTTCACAGGTTCTGATTCAGACAGACTTTGTGAAAAGTCTCCAGTAAATGTACCAACATTCAGAAATACAGCTGTATTTATGGCAGAGCTCTTCAAAATGCCTGTTGGTCTACTTCATGTCACGAGTCTTGCTAAAGTGACAACCTGTAAGATGATAGAGGAAAAAAACAATGAAATACTACTTATTCAATAAACACGTTAGTAATGAGCCCCACTGTCAGCTGGTGCGGACTACACGTGAACATTTAAGTTTCTGGATGGCTAATTACCTTCTTTATGAAGACCACATAAGTGGCGGTCCATCTCTTTAATTGCGACTGAGGTAATCATGCCAAGCTTCACTGAATGACACTAAAAGCCACATACCTGTATCGCATTAAAAGGGCGGGTTTAGGAGGGCTCCTTCTAACTTACCTTCAGTAGCGTTGGGGGTCATTCCTCCGAGAGGGCCGGGTGGCTGTGAGGCGGCCGCCGCCCCGGGGCGGGGGCTGCCCGCTGAGGCGGCGGCGGCGGACGCCCCTCGCAGACAAAGCCGGGCAGAGGAGCAGCCGCGCCTGGACCCGCTGCCGCCGGGAGGGCGCAGGTAGGAGCCTTGAGGGACCGGGCTGCGGCGGGAGGGCGCGGGG
>VZRN01001711.1:665556-734849 GCA_013397935.1 Dasyornis broadbenti
CCGGCGGAAGGGCGACGGGATCCGGGATCCGGCTCTGGGCCGGAGGCGGGCGGGGCGGCCCTGGGGCTGACGTGGCCACCGCGCCCGCTTCGGGCGTGGGGCTCGGCTCTTCCCGGCCGCCCCTAGCCGAGGCACCCCGGGGCCGGCCCCGGCCCGCCCCCTCTATAGCCGGGCCCGCCCCCGGCTGCCGCGGCCCGCTAACCCGCACCGCATCCCTGGGGACACCCGGCGGCTCGAGGGCGTCGGGAATGGAGAAGTGTCGGCGGTAGAGTTGAGCAGGACGAGGAGGAGAGCCCGCCGCAGGCTGTATTGCAATCCATGCCCTGAGCCCAGACCCCGCCCGAAGGAGCCGCACGAATCTCTAGGGATTTGAAGTCAGCTAAGGAGCACTTTTCCGCAGGGCCGTTCCCCGCAGCTCAGGCAGCTGCCGCGTCCAGGCCGGCGGTGCGGAGGGGGTGAGGTTCAGGTCTCCCCGCAGGCGGTCCCTTTCCTTCCCTGATGAAATGTCCGCAATCGCACAGGCCCACAGCACGGCCAGAGGCTTCCCGGCGAGGGCAGCGCTCCCCGCCGGGCACGAGCCAAGGGCGTACGAAGCATCGTTCGGGGCGCTGGGTCCCTCCTGGAGGGTGCTCCTGCTCCCTGAGGTCAGGCTGGCAGCGCAGCCCAGCCGAGGATTCTCAACGGACTGGGCAGTGATTGGGATGTTTGGGGGGTTGCGGAGGACTTCTTTTAAAAGTTCGCATAGGGTTAACAACTATTAAGCTCATAATAACCAGTTGTAACTGTTTGTGGAGACAAAACATGCGTTGTTTTATGAGCGGAGCCTGGAAAGCAGGTTATCAAATACCTATACATAGCAAGAAGTCTTTGCAAGTGTTTTCTGTTTCAAAGATAATTCTGGATTATAGGCATTACAATACAATCCAGAATTCTTGCAGTTTGCCCCTCTGTGCACTTGCTTTGTTTGAAATTATGTCAAAAAAAATGTTCCGTTCACTCTTGCTCTCATTTATGTAGACGGAACCAATCATGGATTCTGACTACCTTTGTTTCTGACGGTGTCAAAGTGACATAGAAGTACCTAAGGTTAATTGTTGAAAGGGAATTCTTTTTGTGCTTGCTTCTTAGTCTCAGCTAGTTGAATAAATATTTCCATTGTGAAATATTTTTGGGAAGAAAACTATTGAGCCAACAAATACAAAGATATATTCTAGTGTAGTGTACCTGAAAAATTAGTTTATAATGTTCATGTTATTGCATGTTATTACAGAAACCAAAACATCTGTCAAACTAATGGTGAAAAACATATCTGCTGAAATATTTATATTTTCTTCCCAGTGGTTATGTTATGAAGTAGCTTGGTGGGTGGTTCCTTTACTTTTAATTTTCAGAACTCAGATGAGACTGCACACAGAAGGACTGACTCTTTGTTACAACATTTGTTTCTTTCTGTGTGTATTCAGTGACTTGGGGTCTTTCAGATGGGGTGGGGATAATGTATTGCAATCGTTAAAAGTTCATGTAGCACATGATGGTACATGAAATCAGGCATATTAAGACAATATGGTCTATAATGTAAACCAATATAAAACATATGAAAAGTGTCAGTCTGAAGTAAGTTTTGTGTAACTGTCAAGTGTTTCTAGATAAGCAAAATCAGTTCTCTCTCAGAACTCACATGCGGCAATGAACTATATATTGAAGAATTGGTAAAAGGTCTCCTGCTTAGTTACACTTCAGGAATACAAGGAATAGGCATTTCTGGTCTTCACTTGTGATTAAAACTTCAATAAAAACAACCTTAATTTAATTTAAATTGCTGTTACATTTTTGCAAACAATGCATGTCCAAAATATTCACTCAAATATTTGCTTGAGTTCCTAGTGGTAGTGAGTTCCATGAGTTACTCTGCTGTTCTTTTTGTCAGTGTCTTTGAATGTCTAATTTGAGCATTAAGAGAGATAATGTATAAATGCCTTTATATAGTTTTAAGGATTCTGGTCATTTTAGCAGCTAACTATCTTAATTTTATCATATTGCTGTATTTTTTTTTTCAAAAGTTTAACATTTAATAAAAATTCAGTTTTTTGTTGTTTCTTTGTTGTATTTGGTTTTTTTTTGGCAACTGCTGGTTTTTATCAAATTATATGTCTGCATGTCTAGATGGATTATTCCTCTTTGTACATTGTGCTGGTCATATATAAAGAACTATGCTGTGACATAGCTGTGTTTCATCAGTTACGGAATATCTATGAATATTTTGGTTTTTCTCCCCTGGTCAGTGGTGTGGGCTTGTGTCGTGTCAAGAGGAGCAGCAGACATCAAAGTTTTGTGGAATTCTGAGCTGCAGTGTGCTGAACGAGTGGCCAGAAAGAAGCAGGAAAAGCTGCTATAGTGTAAAACGTGCAGTGTGCCCTAGTGCTAGAACCTTTGGTTTTCATGAAAGGTGTAATAACTCATGTCCCTAATAACTTCACATGGCTCACAAGTTGCTTAATTCACACTTCACTTTGTGATAGGCATTTGTCATCTGCTTAGGTAAGGACCCCACAGAACTATAACTAAATAGGCCCATTTGTGCACACAGTGTTACCTTTTCTCACCAATTTGATCTATGAGCCCCGAGAACTGACTGATGTGCATTCTAATACAAGATTGTCTTTGGTGGTCACACAGTTAAATAAACCCTTGGCTCAGTGATTATATTGTTGTTTTGTCTATTTCTGCCTTTTACAGTTAGTTTTGAATCAGCTTTAGAAAGCCGTGCCAGGAACTATACATAATGTGAAACTCTTCCTTTTGCTGGAATTGCAACATCAAATTTGATAAAGATTTTGAGAACTTTCCCTACTATGCTCAGATTTTCTTTTCATCCCGTCTTTTTTCTTCCAACTGTCTCATTGTGGCTTTGTGGAACTGTGTAATTTGATTTTATTTTCCCCTGGGGAACTTGGGGACAGTGTATACCTTTTTGTCTTTTATGAAATGCTTTCTAAGTGATTTAGTTAAACCTTCATTATCATCTCAAACATCACACACACATCAGTAGTCATGTTTAGCTTTTACAGCACTATCCATACCGGTATCTTGTTTGACATTGGTTTTAATATTTTATTTCATAAAAGATTATTGTTTTATTTTTCCTGTTTTTGTAAAGGGGATAAAAAGGAAAAATCTAAAATATTGGCTTTTAAATTAGGACTATTTAAAATAAAGAAACCCAGTAGAATTATGAAAAAAGGTTAGTATTATCATCAAGAAAACATAGGAAAGAAGTGGACAATTAGATTTTTTTACATGTATTAGGAAATAGAAGCCAAGTTGGTATTAGATATGAATATTTTAATTAATTACCTGGTTAGTATGGTGCATACATAAAATACTTTGTAATTTGAATTTAGAAAGCCAGTTGGAAAGGATGCCATCAAATACCATTTTATAGAATATATAAAATGTTTAATTAAGCTGTAAAGCTATATAAACCATCTGCTTCTGTTGAAATAGTCAAGATGTTAGAGAGCCATTTATTGTAATTTAAAACATCTATGCATTTTTGATTGCTTTAAAATTAGCATTCAGCTTTCATAAGGACTTGCTTCTTTTTTTTTTCCTCTAGTGAAATATGCAATAACTGTTAATGAAGAGGACTTTGAACAGAAACTCTGTTCATTTAGTACGTTTTGAACTTTAACATACCAATTTGTGTCATCTAAGTTTTTTGTACTTGCTAGCAGTTTAAAGAAGATCAAAAGCTAAAGTAGACTGCTGCAGTTTGACGCTTTCTGTGCAATGCATGGTGGGTAATTTAGGAGGAACTGGGTTTTATTTTATTCCATTCATCAGCTGGGCCTTTTCCTGCAAACTGCTTCATTGATGCTGAGTAGCTGAAAGTGTCGTGGGATACAGCTCTTTCAGGCCATGGTGCCAGCAAACTAACTCCTGTTGCTAAAGAATCACCATGAACTCACAGGATCACATAACTCATGTCTCCTGGCAGGAGAAGGAGTGTGAGCAGACGGGATATGTCTCTTCAGTCATTCCCAGTGGCAAAATTCCTGGGGAACCCTTGTTCAAATGAAAGCCACCTGCCAAATCCAAACGAAAACCTAAGCATTCGGAGGAGATCACCAGGAATTCTATATCCTTGTTAGCAGGTTTTCAAAACTCTGTAAATGTGTGATATATTGAACAGGCAGAACTGTATTTGTCTGTAACTTCCAGGTTTGTTTGGAGATTCTCTGATACAATTGAAAAGTTGTTTGCCAGAAGGGCAGTTTCTGCCAGTTTTGAAAAGATGAGGAGATAAAATGAGGTACGGCTGTGGGGGCAGAAGTTTCCTGTAATGTATTCTTCACAGTCTAAGGGTTTCTTTACAGACCTTGAACACAAAAATGTGCTTTCTCTCCGACCTAGTCTACCAATTCATCTTTGAATTCCTGACTATGGTGTTATAAAGTAATTTTTTTCCTTGTACATTCCAGGGACTTGCACCTCCCTCTGTTTCCTAATAGCCTCAGAAGTCTTTATAACTGTTTTGATGCACAGTTTAATATATACAGACATTGTTATAAGAACATAGTGTTAACACCTGTGCTTTTCTAAGTCTAAATAGAACAAATGGGATTTGAGATCCAATATTTTATAGGCTTTTGAGACATCTGAGGTGAAGAGACATTCAGAAATGCCTTCACTATCGTCTGCTAAATGGGTAAAAATGTTGACAGCTTTGATTCCAAAACCCCTGTCTTACTCTGTAATGTCTTTAGAGTTTTTCCTAGTTCAGTAATAATTTAAGGACAGGAGTAACTAATTTGTATTCAAGGCTTCATAAACTCGACTGGGTCTTAAAAAGCTCCACATCTGCAGTGAGATCTCACATACAGGGGCATGCAAACTACAGCAGTGTAGCAGCCGGTGGAGCTGAGTATCCTTGAAGGATTTTTTATTAAAACAGAAAAAACTCCAAGATTGCAGCTCTTCAAAAAGTCTAAATCAAAGCAGAAACTTTGAAAAATGATGATAGATGTGTCACTTTGGAGACAATAGGAGTGGCAGTCATCTGTTAATGTATTAAAAAAAAAGCAAACAAATGGAAGCTGTTCTTAATAGTCACAGTATTTAATCAATATGATATGAGATGGGCTTGCTGCATCTCATTTATCTTTTAAACTTCCCTTTGGGGATTTCAGGGTTTTAGCAGCCTACTCTAATTCTGCTGACTTAACTGCCACTTTGCGTGCTGCACGGGCCCCTCTTCAGCAATTCTGAGCTGTCTGGCACTGTTTGGAAACAAAACAAAGCATTCCTATTGCCCTACTGAGATTTCCCATCTTCTTAAACTATGTGCTATGGCTATGGCACATGAAGAGCAAGACAAATTATTGACTTTAAGCCAATGATATGAGTTAGGATGCAATGAGACAAGTCTATTTCTCCTGCTTCCTCCCTTCACTGCAAAGCTCTCTCGTTCCTTAATGTCAGGTCTTTGGTGTGTGTGTTGTGTGTGTGCACATGTGTGGCTGGATGATTTGCTCCGGGCTGAAGTCCAAATTTTCTGCTCCCAATTCATGGGTTTACAGCTGGGTGCTGCGCTCTTTATGGGATGCAGTAATTCCCTGTAGACCCTTTAGTCCAAATCTAGCTACTTGGACTAGGAAAAGGCGTGTTCACAGGAACCAGAGGCAAAAGTTAAAAAGGTGAAAGAAGTCAGTGATCAGGGAAATTTGGTTGGAGGAGGCAGAGCTGGACGTTTTGAGGCTAGGAGATAAATCATGCTTGAAGGGAGTGAAAGTGACTGTGTGATCATACTGTGTTAGTTATTTAAAGATTAGTACTTTTCCATATTAATGCCTCAGGCTGTGATTTTTAAGTCTCACTGATGAATGTTTATTCACAAAAGTAGCCTTGGACATCATGAGTGTTATTCCTGTAAAGGGGGTGAATCTTCAGAGCAAGCTGTATGGTGTTTGTGCAGGGTACCTCCCCCAGTCAGTGAACAAGTCTGTCAGAATTGCATTCTGCTTGTCTTTGTGCTTCAGTATTTCCTCATGACTGTTGCATTTCTTCTAACCTGAACCATAACATGCAGCATGTAGTGGAAACCATATGTCTTCAGTGAATCTCTACATATTGTCATACACACTATGGCAGCTTGTTTGCAGACTAGAAACACAACTGTTCTGTTGTCATTGAGAATTTAAATCATCCTTCCTTTGGGCACATAGGCCATTGTTTTGGTTTTATTTACTATTTTACTACTGAAGAATGAAATAGGTGTTTGACTGCTGTTTGTGGAGCTGATGCCACCCCTTCCACATTGCGAGCAGATAGAGGTCTATTCATTATGGACATGTTCTAGAATAAATAAACCACCAAATTTCATACACTGAGGTTCTGTGTTAACATCACCCCTTCTACCTATATTGTAGCTGTTTTAACATACAGTGGGGCATGCATTAGGTATCGTGATTAATTTGGTTCTGAAGGTGGCATTGTGAGGAAAAGCATTCATTTCCACTGGTGTGTCTTACACATTGCTTATACATCTGTCTATACAGAGTGCTGCAGTTTAAGCCTTTGAGACAGTACAGAGAACTGAAAACTGATTTATTTGCATTGTTCCTTTATTTACATTGTATTTATTACTTCTGATGAAAAGAAAATGTTTAACTCCCCAATGGATAAGCCAAATATATTATTTTAAATTTCTTGTGATTCACATTCAGATATCTTTAATGAGCCTGAGGAATGATTGCCAACTAAACTTGGCTCATTAATTTAAAGTTGATGTTAATAGCATTATTTTTATCTGTATTCCTTTAAAATTGTTCCCTGTGCTCCTGTTAAATTCATGATCCATAAATAGATTCTTAATTCATGCTCTGAATCATCGTATAGTTATAACTTCTATGCTGAAATTGTAATAAAGTGAAGAGTTCTAATACACAATAGCTTTTTAAAGCATCTATCAATTCAATCAGCACTTGAGACACTTGCAATAAACTTATGTGCTAAAGTCAAAACCCCACTGTTTTAAATGCCCAGTGTGGTTGCTGGGCGGGATCCTAAACTGCTTTCCTTGTGGTGTGAGTTGGTGTAGTTTTATTGAACTCACTGGGAACTGTCACAGTGTCCTCTTCCAACTCTGGACATCTCATGTTATTTCAACTTTTTTACTAAGTAGTGTTTGAATTTAAAAAAAAATGCTCATGTTTGATTTTGACTCTGTCCTCGATTTATGTTTAATGTGAAGGGTTATAATAAATTATGTGATTTCTTATAAGCAAAATAAAAGGATATTAGTAGCACTATTATGAATGAAATACTGTTCAAAGTAAGAGGAAACTATTCAGCACACATGGTCTCAGTTTTATGAGCACTTTGCATTCATGTGCTTTTGAAAAAAAACAAATGGCCCAAACCATGATTACACAGAAGGGCTCATACTTAAAAAAAAGAAAAAAAAAAAGGATGTTTGTGTGTGTGAATGTTGGCAGAACTTAAGTCAGTGCATTCAAGGTCATAGATTTAAATACTACAGAAATGCTATAATGTATTCACTTGATGCAAAGATTTATCAGAATATGGTTGAAGCCAGTTACCATGATTAATTTTTGTTGTGTAAACTATCATTCATACATTCCAAATCAACGTGCTTCAATCTTGACTCTCTTTGACATTTATTGTAGATATGTAAGCAGTTTTAAATTGCTTGGCATTTGTTCAAAAATGCCATATTTACTAAGAGCTTTGTAGTTGTCTTTAGAGTAAACAACTTTACTATCAGCATTCAAGCACTACTGTTGCTTTAGCTGACTGTATTGGGGGATGGCAGGTGTGAACTTGCACTGGAGCAGCTCTGTCCTGCCCTGGAACGATGTGGGCAGATTCTGGTCTTATTGGGGGAGAACAGTGCCAGTGTGAATGGTCTTGCAGTGGGACCCGTGCCCCCTGCTGGGGAGCCTGTGTCCCACATAGGCTCAGATCCCACCTGGACTTGCTGCTTTATTACAAGTGGGACCTCCCTGGTAAAGTCAAGGATGTGTCAGTGCAGCCACTTGTCTGAACTGGCCTGTAGCACAGAGGGGCTGGGCTCGTGCAATCACTCTGACCTCAGCAGCAGGATGGGGTACTGCCAATAGTGTTACAAAGACCACTGGATCAAGAAAGTACCAGGCTCAGTTGAAAGGGACATTTTTCCACTGTTCTCCCCTAAGAAGGGAGAAAATATGGCACTCTTCTCAGCTAGGATGCAGCATTTTAATGCTCAGAGCCCTCTGCTTTCACTCCATGCCATCCACCTTACAAATCAGAGTTTCCAGAAGAGCTGCCTTAGTTTGGTTTAAGAATATTAGCTTTGGCTCAGCTCCAGGCAAAACAGTCTGCTGGACTAGCTGCACTAAGAGCTTGGAGCTGCAAAGTTACCCTGCTGGAGGTTGGGTAGTGGGTTGGCTGCTGTGGCTGCTGATTTCCTAAGGAGCTAAATAGACAAGTGGTTTAGGATTGTTTAAGTTGGAAAAGACCTCCATGGAGACCTATCATGGAGTCCAACTGCAAACTTTTCCTAATATCCAGTCTAAATCTTCCATAGCACAACTTTTGGCTGTCTCATCTGGCCCTCTCACTTGTTCCTTGGGAGAAAAGACCGACCCTACATCTCTACCACTTCCTTTCAGGTAGTTTTAGAGAGTTATAAGGTCCCCCCAAGCCTTTAGCACCTATGAAAGGTGTAAGAAAGCTAATATGAATTGTAGGCTAATTGAGCTTTGTAGAAAGTTGTAAATTAATTTTGTGTCTCAAAACTTAGGTGATGTTGTTTATTATATTTGACAATCCTTTCCAACCCAAAATAATGGGTGCTAGCATGTTTTACTAATACTAAAACCAAAAGGAAGTCTTAACTGCATTAGTAATGAAAATCTGTGTGGTATAATTATACTTGTAATTTTGCAGTGAAGAATAAAGAAAGGAAAATACGACATAATGCATTTATTTATATTTGTCTTGGTTCTTACTAATATAAGGTAATTAAAAAAAAAAAAAAGAAATTCTATTAGAATACAGCTGCTCTCTAAGCCTGTAGTTCTATTAGCTGATTGAACTCTGGCATATACGTACTACAAACCCAAGAGACTGCCTGATGCTATTCAACATGTTCTTCTATTAAGCAGTGCCACTGTTTGAGATTGTACAGAGAGTGTTCTGTGTTCAGCCAAAGAATTTAAGGAAGACTGAGACAGTGAAGGCATCAAATTTACTTGTAGTTCCTTTTTCCCTGTATGGGCCATTCACATAAGAGTTGGACTTAATGATCCTTGTGGATCCCTTCCAACTCAGAATACTCTGTGACTTTGCAGAGGATGACTATGAAACCAGCCCTAGCAATGCCCCTACACATTGCAAGGAAAAAATGTCAACGGGGAAAAAAGTATGAAAAGTATTAATTGTTCTGATGAAAACTTAATAGCCCTCTTAATCTAGTGATGTACTAGTTGATTTGTTTTGCTTTGTTATTTTAAGTACAATAAGATCAAATACTGTGGAGCAAAACAAGAGTGTGAATCCTAGCATTAGGAAGTGAGGGAAGCATGTATGTTTTTTTGTATCTGTCAATGATAGATTCTAATCCATATGTTTATTTTGGTTTTAACATATATATGTACCTCTTTTAATTGCATATATATAATTGTCAGGTTTATAGGTAATGTTTTATTTGTTCTAGAAGAGGCTCTCAGTTCTGCAATAGCATATATTTTTCTGAGGGCAAAGTCTTGTGTTTTCCAATGAGTGGGAAACAAAAGAGTATAAAAACACAAGGCTAGGAAGGTGCTAGATTTGCATTGGGATTTTATGCATTTAGAAGTGGTGGGTTTTGTTTGGTTGGTTTTTTACTGGTTTTCTTTTGCTTTTTTTTTTTTAGTTTGTTTCTTTTGTTTTAGTAGTTTATAGAACATGAAATGGAACAATTTATTGTACAATTCTTGTATGCCTTGTCCCCAGGATTCAACACTGCTGCTTGTTTTAGGTGGGAGAAGAGGTACTAAATATTCTCATGGAGCTGCTCATGTCAGGGACAGTATAGTGAGATTCACAATATGGTTTCCTTTCTCTTAGGGAAGAAAAGCTATGCTAGTCTTTCTCCTGGTTCAGCCTACTCCCCCATCCGTGCTCCTTCAGCTCTGTTTCTCTGGTGTATTTGGTGGGGAAAAGAAGACTGCACAGGTTTCTGGGTGGAAGACAAGAATGTGTCTTCTATTAGTATGGGTTTTAATACAATTTTCATGAATTGATAGCAAAAGTTGTCCATCCACCCACACTTTTTATGCCCTGCTCTAGTTACTGTGGAGCTAATAATCTGCTTGCCTCTTCTCATGCTTTTATCAGTGGGAAAGCATCCACTGACCTGAATCAAGCAAGATCAAACTCTAGATTGCTTTGAGTTCTAGTTGAATTACTGAAACAACTTTGAGGTGTTCATGGGGAACAGGATATTTTTATATATTCATAAGGTATTTATTTAAAGGTTTGTTTTGGGTTTTTTTTATATATACAGATAGAGGATTCTGCTTCTAAGCTTAGTTTCGGATTTTTGAAATATCTCAAAATGGATTTTATATCGTATTTCCCTTTCTTTATGCTTCAGTGCAGAACTACATGTGTATTTACATAGTATTTGGATCTTGTGATAGTTATATGCAACAGGAAAATTTACTACACTGTGTTAAGAATTTAATTGAAATGTACAAAAACCTATTTAACTGGGAATGTGATTTCTTTTTTTTTTTTCACTAGCAGTGAACTTTTTTTTGGAAGGTAACTTAAGCAGGATGTTGGTGCATCTAAATGGCCTATGCGATCTTTTATAATTCCAAGTTTATGTCAGAGATAAGACACTAGGGGGAGCCCATATCATAGTTTTCTGCATTGAGAGAAATGGCTTTACAAAGATGGAACTATTTCTTCTAATGAGTAATTTAAAGTGAAATTTCTTATGCTTATGCAATATGAAAGAAAACATCACAGTACTATAGGACACTAGTTGAAAGCATTTTTGGCAATCTTTCAGTTCATAAAGTCGATTCTCCCTTGCCACTATCTGCATTTTTTCAGTACTACAAAAAGAGTACAATAGAGGAATCTTTGTTCTGGTGCTTAGATAATAGAAAACAATTAATGGCAGTTCTCTTTTAAAGAACTCTCAAGACCCTGTGAGTGCAGTAACACAGAGGAAAGGCTTGAATACTTGTGTGTTGAGGTATTCTGCTTGTTCAGGCAGCATGGAGACATGAGATTTTTAAGAATATAAAATTTTGCAGTTGTTTGTGAATGCCTGTATGTTGCATAGAACTTCCTGCCATGTGTCAGTGAGCACATAAAATATGGCTCATGCAGCAATAACCAGCAAGCCGCGTGTCATACACTGGGCAAAGGACCTTGCGTAATGTTACAGCAGCCAAGGGGTCGTGGCTATAGCAACAATTTAACTGCAGTCCTTAACCTTTTGATGGCATTTTGTTCCTCACTAAATAAACAGGCTTTAGAATTTAGCAAGGTTTTTGTCCAAGACAGATTGCTTAAGGCTGCACCTGCACTGCTTGATGTCGTTTGCTGGCTGTGACTGTGCTTCCTGCCCGTGATATGTTCAGGGGGTAGTGCCCACCCAGGCTCCTCCTGCTATATAGTCAGAACGCACACTCAAATCCACAAGATGAGAAGTTTCAGTCTGGATGCAACTGGGCTCACCCAGAGTAAGAGTGAAAGGCTGGATGAGAGTTAAAAACAATTTTAACTGTTCAGCCTTATATTCACTGTGTTGAATACCTCAATTCAAGGAGCTGGAAGATGTAATGTTTTCAAAGTTTGTATTAATAGAGGATAGTGGACAAAAATGTGTTGTTTTGATATAATACTGAAATGCAGTATTAATTCTGAGGGACAGCTTCCATATTTCATGTAGCAATTCACAAGGGGTCCAGGATTGAAGACATTCAATATCCTAATTTCACTTTGTGTTTAGTCTCTTGTTTTATAAATGTTGGAGCAAAATCCATCAAAATCTGTTTACAAAGACAGTGTTCAGTATTAACTGCTTTTTACTTGCATTCAGATCCTTTTGTCATGTTTCTAGCTAACAGCAAGCATTTTTTTCAACACTTCACATTAGCAGAAGATTATGTAAGTGTGTACTGCAACTTATTCACTGGGTAGGTAGTATCAACATTGTATTTACAATTCAAATAGGAGCAGAGATGTATGTAATTTACCAGGACACAGTTTCTTCATCCATCTGTTAACTGTGCTCTTAGAATGCTCTGTAACAGAAAATGCTAACCCAAACATCTTTCCTCAGCATAGATACCATTTGTCACTATGCACTACACTTGTGATTTGCTCCAGACTGGTTTTCCCCGGCTATTGTGGTTTTGTCATTCTAATCACAAAGAACGTTTTTTAGAGCTTTGCTAAGATTAGTAGCAAATTACTCCTAATAGTTAAAAATCTCAGTTGCCTATGCAATTTTTTAAAATTAGCAGCTGATATGGATGTTTGTGTATATGTTTTAATAGATCAAAATATATTAATTGAAAGACTGTATACATGTAGTGCAAAGCTACTATTAATATTGTTTTCATGGTTTGAAGAGTAGTCAGTACTTTTTTCTAAAGCTCTCTGTCCATAGCAGGGAGTGAACACAAAACTGTCAATTTTATAGGTCTCTGAGGTGCTTAGTACGGATTTACAGAAAGGTTTGCAAATATCTTCCAGCTGATTGTCACAACACACCTCTGAAGCAAAGGGATATTTCTATTCCCATTATAAAACTTGCAAATATGATATTCAGATCAATCCTGGAGTAACAAGAAACTTTATGTACACTTTTAAGGAAAAGAAAAAGCGAAAACTTCCTAGCCTTCTGAAACTGAACATTTAAGTCTAGATGCATGTCTTACCAGCACTCCTGTTTTTCTGAAGGTCTGTGACATAAGCAGTTTCTTACCCATTTGAGTGAAAATAAGATGAGTTAGTTTAAACAGTAGGAATACAGTTCTTCTGATGCAACATTTCTTTCTTATTAGAACAGGCCAGGGTATATTATCATACAGCAAATAGGCAGCAGATTTGGAAGGTGTGACAGCCTATTTCAGAAGTACAATGATAAGCAGCTAAAGACAGAATGAGTTATTAAACTCTTCAGCTGACACGGTGACACCAAGAAGTGAAAATGGTCCCAGGTTTGTAGGCTACTTGCAGCTCAACAAACTGTCGTGTCAGGAAATCTTTTGTAACTACCCACTACTTTTCCATTAACAAAATAATGCATGTTTGCCCCACAAAGGCATGTGAATCCCAGTTTGTTTTTGTCAGTTCCCTGCCTTCTCAGTGTTCACTTAGCCCCTGTCTTTGGGAATTTGGCTCTGAAAGGCACATGGTAGTGCTGTTCAAGTAGCTATTTCTGTTGGATGTGGAGCATAACAAGCTCAATTTGGAGAAAGTCTCTCACTGAAGGACTCGCTGTGGAAGCAATGTTGTGTTTTTCAGACAACAGTTGACCTGACTGGGCTTGATGTATTAAGCAGTGTTCAGATGTTGGTGAAAGGCTGTACTTGCTAGATCTCAGAAATTCAAGGTACGAGAGTCTGGGAAAATACAGAACTGTGGATCTCAGAACTTTCCCAGTATCTGGAGATAAAGATTTCTGGAAAAGAGTTAGAGAAAGAACTTTTAGCAGAACTAACATCTCACAGATAGTGAGGGACTGAAGTTTAATAGCTGTGAAAATCTTCTGAAAGCATAATTTGAAAGAAAAAAAGCTATTTACTTGTTTGAATGATTGACATCTCAGTCACTAGCAATTCACACATTTCCATTAGACTGAGCAAAGAATGTGCTAGTCCTGCATCATAGTGATGCATTCAGAAATAATTCTAGCTTTCTATAAGCGTTTACATGAATAACAAGATTGAAAGAAAATAACTGAAAATTAATTGGTGACTCTGCTTCCAGTCATGTATGCAATTCTATTTTAAGATAAAAATTTTGATTGCCCTTCAGACAGAAATTTCTTACATTTCTGTATTAAAGGTGAATGCTAACTTGCAGAAGTAAACCATGGCAGGGATTTTCCTTTTGCCACAAAGGGGTGATGGTGGTGGTGGTGCTGTGTGTCAAATCCCAAATATTTTCCTACTTGTTTCATGCACTTCCCTGTCTATCACTTAAAGAATAAAGCTCATATTATGGCATTTCTTTTGAATTTGCAGTTACTCTGAGGAATATTTTGTTTGCTTTCTCTCTCTTTGCTATGTGAAATATGTGAAAGAGTGCAGCTCCAGCAGCAATGAGAGATCTCTTGGTAGAAACTTATGTTGTTACAACTAATTGTCTTGACCTGAAGGTGTGGAAAGAGAAATAATACACTAGTGGAAATCTGTATTTAAGCATCACTACAGAAACGTGTGGTGGAAATAGATATCCTGTGTCCCAGCTGCCCCATTTAGTAATTGGAAAGTTTATGTGGCTTGAGTTTGTTTGGCTGGACTCTGATGAAGGATTTGGTGTGGATTTTTTTTTTTTTTTTTTAATACTGCTATGAGTAAACAAAACTTCTCAAGAATGGGCTGTGTTTAAAGAAGAACAGCATGCTGGCCAGCATGCCTGAGATACTGGATAAACAGATGATGAGCTTTTGTCCAGTCTCTCTTATTCTAGATGATTCACAATCTAGAGACAAGATTAAGTGAAGGACTTTGTTTAATCCCAGTGATGGGGACACATGTGTCTACAATAAAATATCCAGGACTGCATTTAATAGGCTGTGTGAATATAGCTTGATGTTTTCTCTGTATGTTTATAATAAAAGATCAATTCCATAATAATATACTTATTTTAACTAATTATTTACTCTACACTGTGTGTTTATTATCCCTTTTGAAGAAATAGTTTTGTGAGACTCAATTGGTTTTGTTACTGATGTCAATATAATCATGAAGACATATGACAAAGTAAATATTATACTTGAGAGATATGCAAAGTAAATTTCAATGAAATATGGTTCATTTGAGAATTGTTTCATATTTTGTGAGAAATTAGAAAGCAAATGCTTGTGATTTAGATCTGTGTAACATATTTGGTCCATCCTAAGAAGTTTATAAGGTAATTGTGTTTTCCTCTTCTCTTGATTCCTTAACCAGATGTGACCTTTATTACCTTTTGGCAGATGCTTTCTGTAGACGGTTATATTTTACTGAACAGTAATCTATTTATTGCTTTGCAAAGACAAAATTCTATGGTCTAAGCTGAATGAAAAGGAGTATGTATCATCATCAAAACTAAAGTTACTTTAAGCTAGAGGGTGACGAATCTGTAAATGAGAGAGATGACAAGGTAGTGGTGAATGTGAAGCTGGGAACTTGCAAGAACAAGTTTTGACAGGTGTCCTCTGTGATACTAACAAACTTGGAATGCAAGCGAGACTGACAAGAGTCTTGTCTTGACCCCTGCTGGTCTTGCTGGTTTGCACCATATTATTTGATGAACCACAGTTTGTTTTCTCTTCTCCCTTTTCTCCAGCCACGGTATATGGAATTTGCTTCTGTATTTCTCCCCGTCTCTGAACCAATGAGGGTTTAATTTGTTTAATTTGATGTACTTTATCCGAAAATATGAAAACATAAAATGGTTTGTTTGTGTAATACTACATGTCTTCAATTTCAGATTTGGGATGACTTGCAGTATTTTGAAACTGGACAGGATTTTTTTTGGTTGCTAAAACACCTTTTGATAAGTTTTTTAATCTAATTTGTGTAACATGGCACATTATTCAGTTCAAAAGTCATCTGGCAATTTTACATTTTGAATTCTCTGCTGTTCTACCTTATAGTCAACTTAACAGTTTCTGTGAATGTCTTGAAAATTAAATTGTGTTTTGATTATTTAAAATATTTGCTTTCATGTTTAAGAAACAAAGGCCCAATCCTGCTAAATGGTGAACAGCTTTCATTGTCCTAATGACTTTTCAAGCCTTGTGTTTTGAGGAATACTTGAGTGAACTCTTTTTAAAGGTAGCTTCAGTTTTCTGTAAGCATGAGCTACTCTTTAGTGTACAACAGTAAGAATAAGCTTAGGTAATATTGTTAGCAAATACTCTGAGTCTCCGGGAGCACCAATATGACTAATGGGTTCAAAAACGTAGTTGATTTTATTCCCTCATGTGGAATCTTGATTCCACTAAAGTCTCCTATTGACAGGATCTGACCAAAACCTTTCAATATATTCAAAACCTTCACATTGTGTAATGTTTTATATTTTATACCCTTCATCCTATGTCCCCAGTGCTAGCGCTGGCAGGTGAATTCTCCACGGTTTTGTGTAGAAAATATCCTATTGCTACTTATGCAATCAAAATTTTTATATTTTTTCTAAATATTTGTTAGCCATGTGCATTTTATGTAGTCATTTGTTTTCCAATAAATACTTGGGGAGCACTGCAAAAATTCTGATTGTCTTAAAGTCTTAAAAAGAATAGATCTCTTTGCCAAGTTTAAACATTAATTGTTGACTTTAGAAAAGTAAATGTTACATGTAAGTCTGATTTTCAAAATTCTTTCAGAATCTTGTGTATCCAAAGATGAGTAAGAGCTGTCTAGCATTTCTTTTGTCAGATAATTACCTAGTTTCTCCTTTATAGAATTGTAATTCCATAAGCTAATTAATAATTTTTGCAATTTAAACTGAAAATGGGTACTGATGAATTATATTCCAGTGCTGATTAACAGCATATGGTCTAAGGTTACTTGTTAAATGTGTTATGTGCTTGTTTAGAAAGGACAGATAGACTGTGTCACTTGCATCATGAGCAAATTGCTAATCAGATCATTGTTCTGTTTTTCAGAATGCAATCATGAGACATAAAGCCTGATCTTTCAAATATGTTGCAAGTGAGATTAATTCACATACAGAAATGGAGAAAGTGTTTTCTTTAGACACTAGAGCATTGTCTAGGAAGTATAAATAAATGGGATGTACAGAAGTTGGGCCTCAAACTATGGATAACTTAGTCTTGACTTGATTTCTTAGTGTTATCATTCTAAAAATAGAATTAATCTGTTAAAAATGCTGAATGTAAACAATCTGTATCCTTTTATTCATTGGTGCAATATATTAGAGAATTGAACTGGATATGAAAAAGTAGAATATTTAGCAATATGTATGTATACATATCTATGTGTACACATGTATATACACCTATATAACTGTACATGTGATGAGACAACTGCGTGTTCAGTGTCCTCTGCTTTTCGTGGAATCATTGATACTTTTTTCCAAAGAAGATCCTATTTTTTAGCTGTTGTGTCACTTGTCATATCATTTTGAATAGGTGTTTCTTCCTAAGTATTACTTGATGATAATAGGCCTTGCAACACCCTTTGCAGAACTGTGATGTGATGGTGTGCAGGTTTGTTTAACAAGAGTAACCACAGTAACACAAGTGCGTGTTTCTGCAGATACAGGAATCACATGGAAGTTAATGCTGAGTGTGGTGCAGTGGTGAACAAGAGTGCTTAAATTAGGAGAGAGGAGTGCTGCATTAGATGTTAAGGGTGACAGGAATCAATATATGTGTTTAATCTGCTTTATTTAAGTGCTGCAATGATAAAGGCTATTTTATCATTTTAGAATTTTAAATTTTTCTTTTACCTGTGAAATTCAGCTGTATTTCTATCATGGAGTTATGGGCATTGATATTTTACCATTTCATTCTAAGTAGGATAGGATCATTTTCTTATAGTAGTTCAATTCTGTATACCATACACAGTTCTGTAACTCAGAAGAAATAAAGACAATGGATATCACAAAGCAGTTCCACAAAAATTGCCCTTTTTGGTTAATACACAGGTTCTGTATAGTTTTGCAAAGCATTTTTAGGTATGCATTTTTGCCCTGAGGTCTGAGTTAAGTGACTGTAATGTTGTGTCTTGTGTGTTGTAAAGCGAAATTAGTAGAAACCTGCCTTTTTAAAAATGGGAACTGTCTACAGTTAAAAACACCTTTTACTGGCCTGGTGAGATAAAAATTGTGGGAGAAACCAGGGCCACTTTCATTATTAACCCTTGAATCAGAATAAGTGGGGCAAAGATGTGAAGAAAACCTGAGTGTAGACTGGTGAGAGAAGACAGAAAACCATGCCCTTTTTGCACTAAAGAACAAAATACCAATAGATTTATAATCTGGAAAGGATATGTAGCTTTAGTGCCTTTAGCAGCTAATTCTTTTGCCCACTGAGTGCTGGGTGGATGCTATAATGTTGGAGATGTCACTTTATAAAAGGAGAAACTTCCAGTTGCAAGTAAATGTCACTGTGAGTTAGAGAATGGGAGGAAAGAGGGATATAGCTCTCCAAAGATTTCAAACACATGCATTTCCTTGAAGATGTTCCCTTTCATTGTACAAGTAGGGGCATTGCAGCAGTCATGCTTCGGTCAATGAAGAGCTCAGTACTGTCTGTATATGCCTTCTGCATCCTTTTCAAAGGCAGGATGTTCTGTAGCCAGGCACTTATACTAGTAATTCTTCCTGTTTTCTTTCATGTCTAATACTGAATATGTAACTGAATTCCATTCAAGACACAGAGAGCTGAAATATAAGAAATTCTGGGATCAAAATTCAGTGTTATGAATATCTATAATGTCAAGTATTGGAAGGATTTAATTAAATCCTTATGCATAGTTGAATACCTCCTGAATTTCATTTCAGTTGCAATCAAGCATCTGCAAATGGAGTTGGTGTAATCGCAGGTTTTGTGACATTTTATAAAGGATTTTTTTAGCAGTCTAAATCAGCTACAAGATTTGAGAATACTTCCTCATTGCAGCTCTCCAAGTTCAGTAGAACAAGATGGGTTTTATTTCATGAGAAGTCTAGTTGATAGGATGTTTTAAGAAAGGAAATTGTTTAGAAAAAGTTGTTCAAGGAGTAAAGACCCTAAAGCTGTCATTCAGCAAAAATCAAACAAAAAGTTAAGGTTTGATGTTTGAGATTTTGGTGCTTTTATGCAACTGCAAGGAATCAGACTCGCATTTCCATTTCCTTGGGGAACTGTGGGCTCCGAAGTGCTTGTATCTTTTGAACAAGCCACGCATCTCCAAAAAAGGCAAAAATGTCATAGGAATGACATTTTAACATAAGCTGTGTTTTTCTGCATTAAAGTTTCTTGTTGAAAGGCACAAGTTCCCTTACCCGCACCCTCTTATGGTAGAAATAGACTCAGTTTTGCATAACCACTTCTGCATGCTAAGGTATCATGTTGGTCTTGAATGCACATAAAAATGTGACTACATAAGAAATAGAATTCTAGAAATTGGATTGTGCTCTTTGGTCAATAATGAAATTGGAAAGCTTTGGTTGCAGATATATCCAAATTATGTGAAACTAATGCGGTTCAAATGTGGTTAGTTTCCCTGAGGAACCCTGAGCAATGGTTGGAACCCTGATGCCTCAGAGAGGTGATATGAAAGAGTGGTTGTACCATGGAAATATATTGAAAAGACAATGAAATTAAAGGATCTGCAGTTTGAATTGTTGCCCTCTCTACTTTATGCATCAAAGTTTTTACGCTGATTAATTCACTCCCCATCTATGATTCATTTAATAGCATACCCAGCCATTGCTTTCGTGTTTTGGAGCACTGACTGCAGAGCTGCTATTTTGGTCTCCAAAGAAGATTTTCTGTTTTGTGAACCAAGTTCTACCTCTAGAAAAACAAGAACAGCATTACTTTTCACTTCAGTAGACTGATGTGCTTAAAGATAATCACAAGCACTCCTTTATAATCAAAGATATATTACTGAATCAAGTATTTCTGATTTTAATTACAAGCGAAATGGTGTTCTATTTTACAGCACATCTTAATTGAGGATAGAAGATATACAGTCCATGGCTACAGTTTCCCTTCAGAGTGTTTAACTCTACACCATGTTTCTAAAGTCAGTATTTTTAAGCCAGGCTTTTACTAAAAAGAGAGCTCTTGCCTTCCCTTTCATCCTCTGCCATGCATCTTTCCCTGTTCTCGAAGCTGTTGCCAAGGGAGCACACAGTATGCTGGAGCAAGGAGCCATGCTGATTGAAAGTGAACCATATTTTATGGGTTTCTTTTTATTTCTTAGTTCCATGCAAACAAGTTTCCTGATAAGCTCACCATGCAGCTGCACAAATGCTGGCACTAAGACAAGGGAAGCAGCAGTATGACACCAGTTAGGGGAAGGGGAAGGAGCTTGCTCCTTGAGGTGGCTGTGTGGTCCATTGAAGCACATGCTTTGTTTTCTGGCATTAAAGAATTAAAGTGAGGTGGTTGCACTTATGTGAGTGTGATATGTCTAGGGTCCTTCAGTGCAAGGTTGGAAGTGTCCCTCACTTTTTCTAGTGTCACTGCTCTGCTTTCCCTGTGAGGTCCATGATACCAGTGCTCTATGGCTGATGCACAGTGAAGCAAGGCAGTTGAAAACTTCTTCCTTTCCTAAAAGTAGAGATCCGTTGTTGCTGTGTGAGGGAAGGAGGGGTCTTGTGTGCATAGGCATTTTATCTTATTCCTGCAGCAACATTTAGCCACTAACATAGTGATGCTGAGGAGCTTTAAATGAGACAAAGAAAGCAAGCTGGCCTCCAGGACAGATAAGCTCTGCTATTAGAATGTTAGTGGTGTTGCAGATACTATTTTTCGTGTATTTTAGTAGTTCAATCATTGGTTGCTGATACAGATTTCTCGTATTAGACATTTTTCTTGCCTGATGATTATTGTTCCTTGCCATCCTCAGAAAGCTTTTATTCTAAAAATATCCAGCTCTTAAAGGAAACAATTTCATGCCCTTGTTCTAGGCATAAAAATTCTCCTCCACAGGCCAAGATGCACACTCAGCTCAGGCCTCTCACTTCATCTGCAAGCAAAGATTGTTGCTGCTGCTGCTCCTTTGTTCAGAAGTAGTTTATCCCCACTCTGTGATTTTCTTAGTGGGATTTTAATTTTGTGGTGACACAGCAGTAGCTTTCAGGAGTAACAAAGATAGATCCAAGCAAGATCCAGTAGAGCTGAAGCCTCCTTATTTTTTAAAACAGGCTTGTTCCTTAGCCAGTCCCAGCACTCAACTGATACCGTCCAACCTCTGAACATCTCTTTATGGAGAAGTGTGACATGCAATGTGACTAACTTGTGACCAGATGTGTGATGGAATGGAGATGTTCTGGAGTGAAGAACTGCTGCTTTCTGTGGCAGTGGGTTGTTACTATGTTCCTGCTGGTCTGTGATGGTATATACTCGCAAATACTTGCCTGTGGCAGGTGCAATGCTAGGCAGAGTTGCTTACTCCATGCTTGGACTGCTGATTTCCAAGAAGAAGCAAAAGAATGGGAAAGGTTATTCTAGTCATTAAAGTCAATGCCCACTTCTGTTCTCAGTGTATATCCAAATAAGAAGTTGCTGAGTTAACATTTAGGGGTTTTTTTAGAGCTAAATTATGTTCGTTTGTTTGTTTGTTTTAATGTGCAAAAGTAAATGCTTTATGGAAGCCTTCATCCTTCCATGACTAAATGTAGGGAAAACTGATTTCCAAGTTAAGAACGGATAGAAAAGAAGGAAATCCTACAGGTAGAAAGAAGGAAATAAAGGGAAGTATTTATTGTCTTTGTTCAGTCAAGACATTTATGTGGTACAAATAAATGACCGACTCTCTTTCAACTGGCAATTTATTGTTGTTTCCAAATCCTCTAAGACTTTCAGATTCTTTGCTGAATCTATAATTAATTTGATTTATGCATTTATTCTTATAACATGAGCTTACCAAGGGATAAAATCATTCCTTTATTTTTTGAGGGTGAGAAAGACTCATGATTGTGTTTTGGTAAGTAGAACCATAGGGCCTCAATTTAACCATAAGAGTGATACAAAGCAGCCTAGATATGTTTGCATTCAGGTAGCATTTTTAATGCAGTATTCCTTGTAACGTCTGATAATTCTTTCAAGTGAGAAACCCACAATCCCATATATGCAATAACATTTTTACAAAGTATATAATTTATCACTGGTCTGTGTGAAATACATGTTACTCTTCAATACAGGTATTGCTCGATGATATTTCTATTATTCTCGTTTTTCAAAGATAGGAAAGGTTAGACACAACCAAAAATGAAAAGATGCATGATGAAATGCAAATATTCTGAACTTGCTTGGCAGCAAATCTTAGACTGTTTTCCCTCAGGATGTTTTTCTCCTATTTTTTTTCCTTTATAGTCTCTCCAACCTTTAGATATTATCAGCTTTTCTAGTCTTGAGATTAATGTGAGCTTTGGATGGTTTTAAGGAGCTGATGGAGGAAGACAGACATTTTAGAAGATTAAGTTCTGAATTTTGTCATTAGAATTGCAGAATTTCTGCAATAGGAACAACAAACAATGAAATGAGAGTACAAGAAAAGAGAATGTGAGAGAGATCTTGAGGATTAAGTCCAGGTACTTGAGAAACAATCACTGCCAACGTTGATTCAGTTTAAGGGTCTTTTATATCTTAATTAGTTGGATCAAAGGAAAGGTCATTTACATGGCACCCTCTCAGACTCACAAACCAGTCTCTGGAATATGGATTTCAAAGTGCTGCTAAAAATGAATCCTTCCTGCGTGTTCATACCTTTGAAGAGATAAATTTAGACACATCTACAAAGAACTATTTAGTGATTTCTTTCTAATTTTAGTTTTAATTCTTTTACATTTTAGAGACTGTGTGGGTGAGGATATTAAATAAATTAAATACAGGGAATCTTTTGATGGATGGTATTTTGAGGTCAAATGAAGTGAAATGCACTAATGGATTATTCTACTTTGGCCATTTGTTTGACTTATTTATATGATTAGTAAATGTTAGAACTATTAATAGAATTATTCTTTGAGATAGTTGAGAAAATAGTTGAATAGGCAGAGGATTAACAAAAGTACTTGGTGTAGGAAGTATACAATTTTTCACACTGCGCTGTTTCCATCAGCTGCATGCTCCCAGGAGTCATATTTGCATATTTCATTGCAAGCACATGAGCACAGGCTTTTTAGTAGAAATTTTGCATGATAATACTTAAGCTACTGCTAATGGTTTCTATGAAGTACATGTAGTGAAGAAAAAAAAATAAATTAAGTTAATCAAGTTATCCACTCATTGCTATTTTCTAATTTTTAACAGTAAAACTGTAAAATTTTCAGGTAAACCTAGTTACAAGAACTAGGATCTGGAAACATTGCAGTGACTAGTGAGTATTGTGGGTTGTGGTTTTGTTTGTTTGTTTAAACTGTTTTGACTTTTCCTTTCTACTGGTTTTTCAAATTTTCAAATGCTACCCAATTTTCTTTTCATACTGGGGCTAATGTAAGCTTTGGAAATTTCTGGAGGATTTTTCCCAAATGCATTTTCACATTTTACTGTTTCTGCTTACTCAATGTTTTCTAAATGTGAAACTGTTGTGATTAGTCTCTGGTAGGATATGGGTATATGCTTGGATTCCCCGATGTTATGCAACAATTTTGATTTACATCTCCAGAATAATCTGGCCAAAAGCAGAAGCACTTCTGGCCCTGGGCAGAGCACCTCAGTCCCATTCTTGCTTTTTGCCTTGTGTTCCTCTTGCACTGAATATGGTTTGGCTGAACACATGATTCAGAAAAATTTGCTTTAGTAAAGACATTATTCTGATTAATGCTAGTGTGGTAGAAGAGCATCAGGTTAAGAGTGCCTGTGGGCCAGACTGCACATCTGTTTGGAAGACAAAACTTTAAAGTCTGAGCCTTAAAGTCTAAGTCATATAAACTACTTTGTTGCTGCAATAAAGTTTCTTAGTATGACAGACGATGAAGTTCTCTAAAGCACAGAACTGGTATTTCAAGTATGTCCCAGGGAGTCCAGCATTGTGCACAAATTAATTGGGATTCATTGTCCCATGTTTATATGCTGTAGCAATGATCCAGGAAGTTTCATAGTAGTTCAAAAGTTTCTTGCATCCTGAGTTGTCTGTTGACCTCAGAGCTATCATTTTCTGCATACTTTTTCCAGTTCAGCTCTAGACTCTAAGCTATACTCTGATAGTTTGCCAGTTTCTCTGCTGATGTATATGTACCTCAGAGGAGCAATTTGCAAATTTAATTTAAAAAAAATTATTGTGGATAATTGCTCTGAGCAACCTAACCTCATAACCTTTAGAGCAGGAATTGGGACTAGAGATTTCTTGAAGCCACCTTCTTTTTTTTGTTTGTTTGTTTTTGTTTTTTAGGGTTTTTTTGTTTCTTAATAAGGATAGGCAGTTTTGTAAGCACTTTTGTTGTGAAGTTTGTGGTCATGCACTGACACAGGTTACCCAGAGAGGTTATAGAAATAATAACTACAGATATTCAAATGCTGACCGGGGATGATCTTGCTCAAACCACTCTAGGTGACCTTGCTTGAGCTGGATGATACTGATGAGTCCTGTCCAACCTTGACCATTCTGTAATTCTGTGAAAACTTCCATCCAACAAGAGAACCATAGTTCCTGTATTGGATTGTGTTTCTACTGTCAGTAATCCTGGCATGAATGATCTCAATGGTTTTTTCACTGTAAATATCACCCCTAAGGCATTTAATAATGACATAATATCCTGCTATTGATGTTCGTTCAGAATTCCTGCTGATTCAAAGGGGAGTGGTGGCAGAATGTTGCCCTGGAGAGATCAATCAATATCGTACTCAAGTCTCCTAACCCCGAATTTCCTAGATGACTGATGCTCTGCACTTGTAAAATGTACTACCTGGTGATATTTTTAAAGGGCCATTTTGATTTTATAAACCATCCCTGAGCAGTCAGGGACTACTTTGAAACTAATTGTATTGTGCAACTGGGAACTCTTGTTTTGTGTATAATGAAATATGAAGTGTTTAGATACAATTAATTAGTCAAAAATTATAACTGAATAAACAAGGCATCTATTAAAATTTATTCCACTTATATGGAGAAAGGGCAGCAGTTTTACCTAGAAACGTCTTTTAATTTTTGTAATACACTGTTGAGTCAGTTCACAACTGAAATTTGACAACAATAACTGGGGGAATTATTTTAACTTTCTATAGTGTAGTAATTCTGTAGTTGATCTTGTCCCACTGTATAAAATATCTATAGGAAATAACTACTAGATAGAAACACCTGATGAAAGAACAAGATGTAAAAGCATGTTACAAAATGTGTAAAAACAGTCTGAAGTGGTGCATAGGGTGAGGAGGAAGAAATCATCAATGTAATATCACATTCTTTGCAAAAGGAAGGACTCTCCCCTTCCTCTCCCCCATCAACATCATTTCACCAGTGAAAATTTGGGACACTGAGGTCTCACGATAATGTTCCTGTGGACTGAAGTGACTGACCTTAGGACCCAAAGGGGCACTGAAAAGCTGAGCAGAACATCAGAGAGGAATGGGTAGATGGAAGAAAGCTTGTGTATCTTAGTTTTGACTCAGTAAAATTTGAACTATAATGTTGGTAATGCATTTCAACTGGACAAATAATTCTTTGATTAGACAGTTAAGGCTTTAATTAAAGTAATGTAAATTGTAGCTTTGCATTTAAGCAGTATTCCCATCCCCTTTTTCCTGAAAGATATTGAGTACAATATGAGTCAGCATCAGGTACATACACGCACTCTGCTCCTTCCCCATCCAGTTCCACAGTGGTGTCACTATGCTCACATCCTGCATCTTGGGGCAGAATGGAGGGAAGAGTGGGTATGTCCATGAGATACACAGCATAGAACTGAGTGGACTGTAATAGTTCATACCATACTTTCCCACACTTCTTTTTACCTTTGACGATCTGTGTTTGAACAAAATCTTCAGAGACAAAAGATTCTGCTTATGACTATGCATCTGCTATCTCAAAGGGCTCAAGAGGGAACATTTGGCTCTTTGTGATTATAGTATTTTTCTCTGATAATTTCTCTAACATGCTAGCTGGCCTCCTACATCAACTCCTGAATGGCAACTGACAGCACTTTCTCTTCATGAAAAGAAATTTTTAATGGGCTGCACCATAAATAGCTGGAACTTGCAGTCTTATGTGAAAGATACAGGGTATGAGTCATTACCAACAGCAGGAGACCTTAGATCCTGTGTAGCTTTATGTATCTTCTGTGGCCATATCAAGGGCTGCATTTAATCTGAGCAGCACATGTTCATTCCAGATAACTTTAGGATGTGACCTGGCTCCCACTGGCTGGTTTTGTAGTACCTGCTCTCTAGTAAAACACTCTCCAGGCTTAAAGAAGCTCCAGTTTATTTAAGAGTCACTCAGTTTATGGTACCTTAAAGTAAAATTAAGGAAAATAGAGTAATTACTGGATTGTCTTTGGGACGAGAGAGGAAGAGGCTAACCCAGGAAGCTAGACTTCAGCTCTTTCCAGAGTTTCTGATGTCCCCTGTTCTGCCAGAGAGGTCACTTTTCTTAGGATTTCAATGCATCTTTAAAGATTCTAACTAGGTTAACACTTTGAGCAGTCAAAGAGAAAATGACAGTTTCTATAAATCTCTATTTCTAATATTTTTAAGCATTCAGTTCAAAAGCAATGTTGACTGTTTGTCCTTGTGTTCCATTTCCAGTAGTTACATATGGATTTGAAATTCTTGAATACAGTTTTGAATTGCTTTACACTTCCACCTTTTCAGATAAAAAAGCCAAAGCACAAACATTACAACCTATTTTAAGGTAGGGCTCAATGGGAGACTAAAAGAGCAGTATCTTCCAGGTCTTTTGACCCCCAGGACTGTGCTTTAATCAAACACCAACTTCTGGATAATTTGACAGTAGCCTGCTAAGCAAACTCCAGTTCAGGAGAACTTATTCCTTCAATCCAAGATTGAATAAACAGCTTTAATGCTTCACATCTGGAAGGCGAATTTTCAAGTCTTTTAAGGCAAAAAGTTAAATATTTGTTTATCACATGGTGAGACAATAGTCCTGACATGATGGTAATGACTGGAAAAATCACATATCAGGTGGTCAGGTGGAACTTTCAGGGTCCTTGTACAGTAAACAAAGGCTGTATGAAATCTCTTTTCCAGTCCTTAATATTTCAGCATGTTCTGTTTTGTTGTGTTATTACAAAACATCAGAAGCAAATATTAGAAGACAGGTGATAATACAGTTGTCTTTCTCCTAAGACACTAGCCAGCTACTTTGCAATAAAGTTTTTATGTACATTCAGTTTCTTATTCTTTTGTGCAAAAAATACATCTTTTATGTAAAACACTGAGTGAGAGCTTGGGGCCACCTGTCCCTCTAGGCCTGGTGGTGAAATAAACTTTTTACAATTATGACCCACGAAGATCATATTTTTATGTCCCTTTGTGGGGCTCAGGTCAGAACAACTTGGAATGAGGAGCTGAGATGAGTCCAATAGCTGTAAACTGAAAACTTACCTGGAATTTTCTCATCAAGGTTGCTGTGTTTGAGCACCATTACTATAAATGTTTTTTTCCCATCAGAACTTGCATATTGCATTTTTAAAATTAACCTTCACAATGAAATAAGGAACTAATTAATTGCAATTTAAGCTTCAGATTGGCAATTGCAGCTATAGAGAAATTCCATTTTCTAAAGAAGTGGGTGGAGAGAACTCTACTTAGTACTAAGAGCTCTTCTTTAAAGAAAGGAAGTGAGTGATTCAGTCAGGATTATATTTTTCTTAACAAAATTGCTATCCTGGGTGAAAAATCTCTGTATTTTTTTGCCACATGTGATGAATATATAAATCGTAATAAAAGGAGAATTTACTTGAATTGAACTTTACTCAATATTTCAAATGCTTATCATGGAAACCACTGGTTTGGATTTGTCCCCATGAAAGAAAGGAAAGAGAAGGCTCAGAAATATGGTTGTATCTCTGATAATAATGCTAATGTATTTTTTTGGGCATTAATCATTATTTATTAAATGTAAAGTAGAAACAAAACTTGTACTCCAGATGTTGCTAAAGAATTTTTCACAAATAGAAAAATTTTATGGTTGATAAGATTAAATCTCTCATTTTAAATTCTCATACACAAATTTTCTGTTAGATGCTGCTGCTGATGGCCTGGTACCATGAGGGTTTTGTTCTCACATAAGGAAACCCATTACCTTGTGGCTGTGATGTTATACCTTCAAAGGAACCATTGCATACAAACACGAGTTTTCTGCACAATGGGAGAAGAGGAGAATTATGTGTAACAGTGCTGATATTCTTTGGAAAGTAATTTGGGTTGGTCAGAATATATGCAGTGCTATTTAGTGTCATAGACCAGCAAAAACTCTAATCTGAGGTTTTTTTAGTTACTGAGAAAACTTCTTCTGTAGCTGTGCTTATTTAATGCTAATGCTTTTACCAGGAATGATGTAAGGAATTCCAGCAAATATTGTCAACTTTATGGTGTATTAGGTCATACTCGAATACTTGTCAAACTGATTTCTGTGGTTATGACAAGTAATAATGTGGAGATTTTGACTGTGGAATTACAGAAATCTATACCATACTTATAGTACAGTAACTGTACTGTGACTGGAAGGACATACCCATCTACAGAGCAACCACAGCTGGGGTTTAAATTCAGGTCTAGAATGGCACCTAGAAAGCTCTGATTTCCAAATGCTTTTCATTACCATAGAAGCTACATCTTTAACTCCCAATGCAAAGATATGTCAAGTGAATACTGTTCTGTTAAAGCTGCAGAATAGCTCACTGCCAGGAGGGAAGCTGCTGTGGTCACTCAGGTGGAAATCTGGAATATTTGGACCATAAGAGTAAAACCAAAAACCTTACAGCTATGTCTGACTAAGCTGCTTATGACATTACTAAGAAAATAAGTAAGATAGGGCTGATGGGCCCTTGACTAACCTTGAACTGTCAGATACCAGGCCAGAAAAACAATGGACGACTATGAGATTTATATTTTCAGATGTCAGCTTGAAGCTGATTTATAGTAGCTTTCCAGTCTCAGAGCAAACTGCTCAGGGCTTCAAGGACTGGATTGGGTGCTATGGACTTTCCAGAATGTACACAGGCAGCTCAGAGAGGCTTTCAGTATGGAAAATAGGAGGTCAGATTAAGGGATTTGACATTCACTGTAAATCCACACTCTCGAGTTGGTATTTCTGCTTTCTGAGATTTCTGGTTCTGAAAGATGAAGTGCATAATCCTGAAATTTGGCAAGCACCAGTGAAGATGAGTAGCTGTTGACTTCTCTCTGCCTTTATTTTTAGTTGTATTGGAACAGTTACAGTTTTCTGTAAGGTTACAAATGTCTGTCTTTTGTCACCAGTCTTTTATGAGCTTGTTTGTTTTGGTAGCACATTTATATTTAATAGGGTAGCACCCTATTTATATTTAATGGCTAAGAAGTTACCTGCAACATAGGAGACATGATAAAATATTTTTCATTTCCTGAATTTTTACTCTCTACCTCCTACAGTTGTGTAAAAGTTAAGATGTGAGCCTTGTCTCAACAAGGCCAGTTAACATTCCTGCTTGCTTGATAGCTAAATGGAGATGGAAGTTGTATTCTAAACACCTTTCATTTGTGGTACTCTTTAGCCAGAAGGTGAAGGTGTGTGTATTGCTTCTGCTTCCATCACTCTGTATGCTCCCTGGTTTGTGGCAGGAAGTGAAGCCGACTGGGAATTAGTGGCTCATGATGTTCACTAAGTGGCAGTCCCAAATTTCATATATGCGTACCTCCCATCTAGTAAGTGGATGAGTCATTTATGATTCAACTTTCTCCACTCATCTTAAGAATAATTCCTAATGACTCACATAGAATGTTTGCAGGGGCTCTCTCTTTTGGAGAGCACTTCACCTCTACTGCTCTTGTCTTATCTCTTCTGTACTGTGGACTGCGCTTTAACTTCCAGAGCAAAATCCTCTCAACCTGGAACTCAGGATTGGTGCAATTGCTTCTTTAATGAGTCATTTCTGATTTAAGTATGACTTTTAGCTTTGTCTGTAGTACTGTCACTTAGTGAGGTGGAGATCAGCCTTGTGGATAGTATGAATTAGTGTAGGTAAAGCCCAGGTACTGAAGCCCCTGGAGGTGCTTGTGGGGCACACAGTGCTCCTGCAGAATATGCTGGCACAGGGGCAGGACCTGCCTGTGCTGGTGGCTGTGTCCACCAATGCCCATGGATAAGCATGGTCTAATCCAGAGCCTCAGCAGTGTTGCTTGCCTTCAGCTGGCGAACATGCAGCAGGGACAGCTAGGGTTGCAAGTTTGTTATTCCTTCTCTTGTGCACAATAAATAGAGAGGACTGGCCTGGACTTTTGTGCTAGATCTGCTTTAATTCTAGGCAGATTTTTGTCTGTTTGCTCTGTGTTTGAAGTGGAAGTTCAATATAAATCCTTGTCATGAATGACTGTACTCTAACCCAAGCAGCAGCAACAATCTACATTTGTGCAGAGAGCTTCAGTAACCCTTTTAAGAATTGCTAGTGAAATCTGTAGGTGATGAAAAGAAGTTAAAGGGGTGACAGAGAATATTTCATGGACTTATCTTCTTACGTATATTTGCGCATCCTTGACATATAACAGCTAAAAATGTAAGCAAATGTACACTTCCCATAGAGAAAAATGCAGATATTACATCCATGAGATGCAAATAGCAACTCATGTCTTTCAGTTTTCCCAACCATATGGCCAGTCCTATCGATGTGCCCCTTATGTAAGAGAGACCCTGTTCTACACTTCAGTACCGTGTGACAGTTCACTGGAAAGGGAGTTTGAGAATCATTAATTGAAAGAAATGTCAAGTCTCTTCCATATTTGAATTTTTAATTTCCAAATTATTCCATTAATAATCAAAATTTGTACACTTAGAACTGAGTCTTCATACTATACCTCCTTTTACTTATCTTTCTGTTTAATTAGAACTAAATAGCTGTTTCTCCTGGCTCATTCTTTTGTCCCTAAAGTAATTTCTTATATGTCCTCACTAATTACTAAAATCATATCTCAATGGCATCCATTCCTGATGGCTCTGTGATTATTTAAGGGTTCATGAGAAACAGCATTTGCTTCACAAGCTATATCTGTAATTAAATACCTCATAAAAATGTAATTTTATATTTAACTTTACTCTCTGTTAGCAGATCTTTTCTAATTGGAGTTTAAAGATAATGTGGATATTGCCCCCGATCTTAAATAAATATTTGGATTCAATTTTAAGTAAGAATTTAGACATAAAAAAGGGTGGTTAGCAGAAATAACTGCATGAAATGATTTCTAGATCTGGAAGGAAAACCAAAACATTTTAATATGATCGCCCAAAAGGGGTGAAATTATTCCCTTTCCTGATACCTGATAGTCATGGAATGTGGAAGGCTTTTAGTGTAATTTGATGAGTTGATGTTTAATGTAACTAAACGTGAAGAAAGGTAGTGAAACAGACTGCAGATGCCTTTGTTATCAAAATAATAATACAAAATCCTCTTAGACACATTTTTGGAGGACAGAATAATTAAGTAATCTCATTTGGGGACAAAAAGTTACAGAAAACAGAAACAAAAATTGGCCAAGGCAAAGTTAAAACTGTAAGATTATTAGATGCTACTCCCCAACATCAGCCTACAGCCTGATCTTGGACTTTGGCCTTGCTAATAGCCATAGCACAAGTAGGAATGTACTGATTCCAGCTTATTCATGCTACAAAGTCAGGAGGTACAAAATAGTGAGGGTGATCATAAATACATTGCCTAAAAGCAATTTCATGTCCTTGTGAAACAAATTAATAGCAATAGGAAATTTAATATTGGGCAAGGTAAGGTTGTGCTTCTATGGGTCAGCATTTCTATTAGAAACTGGAGGCCCATCAGTAGAGAATGGTGAAGATCAAGACTATTAGTTCACTATAAGGCACAAGAAGATGTAAAATCCTGAAAAAAGCAAATGTGTTCCTAGAAGCCTATGGGCTGAGGTCACTGAAACAAAGGTGGGGACCCAAAAATGGGTTCTGTGCTGTCGAACTAGGGACTCATTGATCTTTAATCTTCAGCACACTGAAGCCTTGCCTGTCAGAGAAGAAAAAGTATGCAAACTATGACTTTTCAGTTTGGCACGCTAAGCTATGTATATTGATTACAGGCTTCTATGACTGTCACTCAGTACCTTCAGTGAGTGCAAAGATGGTTTTTGCATCACTCGTTAAAGGTTTTATAGCTTGACGACTAAAATGTTCTCTAAAATTTGGTTAAACTAAGTACTTCGATTTTTCTACCACTAAACAGAACTACATTTCTTTACTGACTTTAATGGAATTGGGAAGGGGCCCAAGAATATCCATATTGGCGTCTAGCATTCTGCAGATGCCTTTGGAAAATCTTGTCTGCAGAACTGATCAAGGATAGCTACTTCCCTTGTGAAGTGATCAGGCAAAAAAGTCTCTGAACAATGCCATAGTGATTTTACTTAAATTAGGAGAAAAGGTAAGAGAAAACAGTTCATATCACACACAAACTGCATGCTTTTCTATGTTCTTCACTTATATTTTCAATAGCACACGCTGCCAAGTAAAAGTACATATGCAAAATAAATATTTGGGGAGTGTCCAGCAACAGGCTATGCCAATGGATCCTCCTGGATTCATTTTTGAACTCTAAGCAAAATTTAATAGATGTTTAGAATCAATGTTGGTTTAGTTTTAAAGGATTTATTATGAGGATGTCTTTTGTTTGCTTTGCTGAAATAAATGATGCAATAAAGAAATAGGGCCAAAACTCATCATTTTTACATTTCAGAAGGTCGATTATTTTGTTATCAGTGAAACACATACATATTCACATGACTCACATCATAACTAGTATCTTTAATGAAATATAAAATAAAAACTAGTTACTGAAATATTAACATCTTGGGCACCTTTGCATCCTATTAGTCCCACTTGCATTAAAACAAATCTTCCCTCTTATCATTGATTTAATAACTATTTTACAATTATACTGACCCTCAGCTTTGTTGGCAGATTAAGGAACTTCGCACATAGTTGCTTTAGGTTTGTTGAAGTCCAGCTTTACAAACCAATTGACATTTATACTTTAGGTCATGTTCTAGCTCAAAAGAATTTTTGGAGACATTTTAAAAAGGTGGGTTTTTGTTTTGTTTTGGTTTGGGTTTTTTTTTTTTACTTAAAGGGAAAGGCAGCAGAAATTGTTCTCCTTGCATATGAACTTAATACCAGTAGATAATTCTCCAATCAATAGTGACTGTGAAATGAAGAGGTAAGGTTGGGCTGAGCTAGAGTTTGATGAATGCTATCCAGGATCTCTATCCTGAAATAATTTTTACCTTAGATAACTCTTACTATTGCATTCATGATTACTTTTTTCTGTGTCCCCTGCTGTGTTTCAAATGTTACAACAGAAAATCTCCAATAAATTGTCACTTTCCTCAAATAAATCTGTTTGTCAGGTGAGATACTCCTGTTAGAGAGCTCCAGCTGTTCAGGCAGGAACATCTGTGCTTTGCATGGATATTTTGGGTAAAGTTAAATCAAGTAGTGTTGCAAGAGTACTCTGAGTAGTTAACAGCACTGGAGAGCTGCAGTCCTCAGTCTCTCGAGGACAGAAGGCCTTTAATATGTGAGAATTCTAGGAGAGAATTCTGAAAACTGTTGTAACTGATCTTGTTTTTACTTTACTTGAAGAGTTAAGTAGGTATAGCTGCAGTTGTCTTCACTTGGTTTTTCCGTGCTCGCCTCTGCAGTAGGGTAGTGCCGGGGTCATTTAGGGTGTAAACCACTCAGTATTTTTAGCTGCATTAGGCCCAGAGAAACCTCTCCACATTTAATGAAGTGTCAAAACTAGTTTCTGTGTGACACCTTGACCTAATGTGTCTTACAGAAGTTTAAAATTGTTTGCATGCCTGTAAACTGTAGATTAAAAAACCCCAACATAACCCCAAACTCTCATTTCATCTAATTCAGTCTTTTGCACTTGCATATTTAATTTTTTCCGAGTCATCTTTGTGACATTACTTGTTCGCCATTTCCTTTGACCATTAGAAATAGACTGGATGTTGTCAGTCAGGATTTCCTTTTGCATGTAGAGGAACACTTCTCCAAGGTATTAGTACTGTCTCTGTCCTACTTGCAGACCTATAAGCATGTACTCAGCTCATTATACAGAAGACAGATGGAACAGTAAATATTTGGATAATAATTTGTAGTTCACTGATTAGTCCTTGCTAAAAGGTATGTTTGAATTTATTGCTCCATAGCACCAAAAAGAAAGGATGAAGGTTTTTTTTCTCCATTTCACAAGCACACTGCAGCAGCAGTATTAGCTTGGCCACACCCCTCTGGCAAGGTACTTCACTCCTCTGCAGGAGCCATCCCCTGTGTGAAAGAAAGCGCTTCTCTGTAGCCCTCTTAACTTTTGTGATAGCCAAAATGAAGGGCAGCTCTTCTGACGATTTTGCCTCCTCAATGTGAAGAATTTTCTTCATCAGGCAAGTTGCTAAGATTTGTTTTATATAGACCACTGCAGGCCAAATTAAAATTATCACAGGGATATGAGCTGAGTGTTCCAAAGTAAAAATACTTTTCAAAAATTTTGTTATACAAAATTTTTTATAAAATTCTGCATTACGTTTCCCCAACTAATTATGTAAGTGTTCTTAAGAATTACATTCCTTACACTTTAAAACCTACTAGACCAATTTACTATTTTATATTGGATTTTGCAAAAGAGAAAAGTGAGACACCTTTCTGTTTTATTATTTTTGTTTTCACTACGCATTGTAATTTGTTAATTTTTTATCACAGACAGCTTGTTTACATATCACTTTGCTCAAAGCTCTATTTTTGGTGTCCCTGATTAGATGACTCCAGACAACATGAACTGCACTAAACTTAAGCAACATCAGCAGCTGATGACACTGTGTTACCTAACAACTACAGAAGTTTTTGCACTTGTGCTGAGTTGCCATAGCAATATCTGCCCACTGGTGGTGGACTTGCTTGAGAAGTTGCAATAAAAACAACTGTCAGACTAGCATAATGACAGATACATTAGCCACAGCAACACCAAGAAACTGGGAATTATTTCTGTCACAAACATAAAATGAAGCTTCATTTTGCTTAGGATCATCCCTCATTATGTGTCTGTTTTGGAAGGTCCCACATTTTGCTGCTTTATTCAATAAATGTAACTACATAAGTATGTGAGATGGGCTGGAATATTTCTATATTGGACACTTAACATGAGGATCAAATACGTGTCTCATGAATACTGCTCAGGAAGGACCAGTTTTAATACTGTATTCCTGCAACACCCTTCCTTTTCCCTCTTTTTGTTACAAAACCATGCTTTGTTTTATTTCTTCAACTTGCTGCAAATATTCTTGATATAATCTCATTTTCCTTTTTAAGCAGTTCGTATATTTCAAGATGATAAAGGAGAGAAGGTGGATATGATTTAAAATTATCTTTTTCTATTTTAAAATGTCTCTGAGTTCTGAATACTTCTGAGTCCTTCCACTTCTTCAGAGTCTTTCAGATACTTTATATGCTAAAGTTGCAAGGTTGAGATTTTTCAGACTAGGACAGCTAATGTAGCAACTTTAACCCAGCAATAATTATTAGCCCATATGTTTTGCTTCACTGGCCTATTCAGACAGACAGAAAAAAAACCCAAATAACTGTCTCTGCAAAAAATTCTGGAGCCTTTGCTTTGGATACATGTTTCCAGATTTGTTTGGTTTGACTCAATAGATTGAGAACTCTGTTTCCCCTCTGGTATTTGGTTTATCTGTTTAGCTTTCCTGGATTAAAATTCAATTTAGTCAAATACTTGGATGAAATGATGCTTTAATTTGGTCTCCCTGACAGGGATTTTTCCTCCCTGAAGCAGCAACTGATTGCTTTTCTCAGTATGCTCTGTAACAGTCATTAAGTGCTAACTGAACCCAGGTTTCTGTCTTGAACCACAGTACTAAAATCTCCATTTAGAAAATATCATGTTGTCCACTTCCATGCTGCCTTAATTGTCCAAAATTAAATGTGATCAGAGTGGGACCCTGTTTAAACAGACACAGCGTGGAATGTTAACTGCTTGCTGCTGATGTGTTTGCTTAGCAATTTGCAGGCTATCATTCTGATTAAAAAAAAATAAAAAATATCTCTGTATCTATGGAAACAAAGTATGGAAAATAGCTTTTACGTCTGAGGAATGTTCAAGGAAAATGATTAGGTGGCCTTAAACATTATATCAGTTCTCTGCAGAGCAGAACTCAGGGCACTGCTGGTGTAGAAAGGATGGTACTGAAGTGTGGCATGCAGAATCCCAAAATTTTAACTGCATTCCAGTCAAATATTATTTTAGCAATTCTATTTATGCAAATCACTGCATCTGTTTTGTTTTTTCTTGCTGCTTTTGTGAATTGCCATCTTAATTGAGATATCCCAAAAGATTATTTGAGTCATAATAGTTATTCATTTATTGCCTCTAGATTAAAAGAAATTAAAATTTCAACATGAGGATAATAAACAGTATTTGCACCAAATTTTCCACTGCTTTTGCTCTTTTGGTGAGCCTTTACATGGAATTGTGTCTTCTTGCCTGGCTTCTTGTTGTAGAGTTAAGGACGCATGTATGAATTCTCTCTTTCTTTCCTATTTTATTTTTCCAGCTAAAGGTGCTGGCCATCAAATGAAAATTTTAGGAATGTTCCTGGCATTAAAAATTCTAGTCTTTAAGATGTCTTTTTCCCTCGGCTTCTTGACTCCTAGAAGTTATTGGATGAACTCAAAGCATCTGTAGGTCATGTGCCATTGTCACAGCAAACACAGGAAACTTTTGCACTCTTTTAATGGCAAATAAGGATGGGTGACTGAGTTTACTCACCTCTGATCCTGTAGATGGACACAGAAGGTCATCTTCTTCCTCAGTTATCAGGCTTCCATTCACATTACAAATACGTCTTGGAGAACATGAAACTTGATCCCATTGGGTGAAGGTAAAATAAGCTTTGCTCCAGGAACACAGACTGTTTTCCAGCCACCAATGGGAGTTAATCCAAGGGACTAGGTCAGTGCTCCTCTGGAGTAAATCCCTCTGACACACATGGAGAGGAGACATCACACCCTCAGCTCTATAGACTTACTCCTATTGCAATCTATTCAGGTAATTGAGCTGTGAGTTGACTGGAGTAAAATCCATGTCTCTCAGGAGAATAGCTCTGAACAGGACATTTTTCCTTAGAAAAAAGAAAAGAGCTGAGGAAGCAAGTGGATATGCACTCTTTTATTGAGAATATTCTTTAGCAAATGACTGTGAATTAAGAAAATGTCAGAATATTCAAATTTGTTAGTAATATATTAGTATAACATTTTATAATTCATGTCCTTTATTTTATACTGTTCCTAACAAGAAATTAGGCCAAAGGGCTTGCCTGTTGATTTGCTTAAAGGAAAGACTTAAATTGTAAGACCAGACAAAATTTCATCCAGTGTATCTTCTTGGTCTGCATTAAGCAGGACACAGATCTGAGATCCTGTGTCCATCATAATTTCCAAAGATTTTGGGTAAAGGCAAAAGAAAAGAGCTTTTCAGAACATACACTTCATGGCCCAGCTGTATCTGGAAGCCTTGGGTGACATGAAATATTAAAAAGGGGAAAAGTTTATTCTGGCTGAGGTAGAAGGGAGTCCAAAGCACAGTGGATAATCCTTGGTAAAAAGAGCAGAACTGAACCGAGTTTTACCAAGGGTTTTTTTTCCCAGTGAAATACTGTTCTTCAAGGGCCAGTGAAAGCATCTGAGTCTGATGCAAGTTGAAATGAGGTGCAAGAGCAGTGCAGTAGCAGAACCTCTTGTGCTCCTTGTGAAACCAGCCTTTGCTGATGGCAGGAGAGGCTGCAGGAGCTCTTCTGGAACTGTGTACCTTTTAGAGTTATTGCAAAATTTGTTTTTTATTTAAAATTCATACTTCTTGCCTGTACTCTGTGCTCCAGGCAGAAAGAAAGCTCTAGAAGTAAAATACTCCTCTTGACAGTCAACCTTGGGAGCTTTTACTTGGATCCATCTTGTAAACAGAATCTGAGTGTTTACTTAAGAGTTTTGTGGTCCTTACTTTGACCTGGCCTAGACCTGCTTGTAACAGAAGCGGATCAGTTAGTGGGGAACAGAAAGTAAATTAAAAGCAGGAAGAAAAAGAAAATGTGATGTAACACAGAGAACTAAAACAGTCATACAAAAATAAACATTTAAGATATGTCTCAAGATACATTTAAGATGCATAAAATAATAAGATATAATGCAATATAATTGAAACATTATTTGCCAAAATATAAATGCCTGAGCCTTTGAATGTTTTGATATTTTTTAGAGGCCCATGTAAGGCATAAAACTTCAGATATTTTAAAACTGTTATTATTGCATTGATGGACTATGAATGTTTATTTACTTGAAACGAAACTGAGCTTAGTTAGGAATCCAAGTATATTGCAATAGTTCTAGTTGGGTGTACACCTTTTCACTTCTGTCAAAAGAATTGTTTACACAGATTAAAATATTTGTGTAGTTAAGTATTATTTTAGAATTTATGGGCAGCTGAGTTTGGAAAACATTCATGCAGAGGCAATATAAAGTGATATAACGTCATCTGCAAAAGTCTTTGTAAAGGACTACACTGTGTTTTAACTAGCCATAAGGAGCAAAGTGCTCCTTAGCATATGGTGCAGCAGAGTTTTTCTTGAGAAAGATTTGTTTTGTTTTGTTTCCATTCCCTTCCAGATACAACGAGAGTTTGCAGGGGTATTTCCAGATCATCCATGTGAGCTGTACCATGTGTGCAGCTTGGAAAGTCAAATGTCTGCAACTGTGTCTGGATGTTCCAGACAATGTTGGATTGGGTTTGCAGTGGGATTCTCTTGGAGGGACACAGATTGAATTACAGTGAGTAAGACAGGAACTTGGGAAAACTTGGAACAATCTGAACATAGAGAGTCTTTAGATTTCTGGCACTGTGGATTGAAAAACCCCCAGAGAAAACACGAAATAAACTACCCCCCACCAAAAAAATAAAAATCCCCACCACTCAAGATACTGAAAAACAGCAACAAAACCCACTCCAGATGTTATGCATTCCAGATAGCTGCAAAAATGCCTTTTCTGGTTGTTTTGGCATCCTTATTTTCCTCTCCCTCTTTAAAATCTTGCCAAGGATTGGATGAAAATGTTAAATATTACACCAGCAAACCTGTGATGGGACACATACCTTGTGTTTGCTTACTAAAGGAGAGTCTCAGGCATGGGGAGACTGAGCAAGTTAGGCAAGGTCATACAGGCAGTGTACAACAAAACCAAATTCTCCTCTAGATTCTCAGATTGGTGTGCTTACAGCAACACTTAATTCCATTGTGCCCATAATTAAATAAATTTCTCTGAGAAAATGGTATCACTGGTAACAGTATAAATTAGAATGATGAAGTATTTGAGAAGACTTAAAGCTTCTGGTAAGTTAATTGTATTTCTGTAACAAATTTTGTTCAGAGACCAGAATATTACTTACTTAGGTTCTAGGAAAAGTTTCATACTCAGTACATAAATGTAACGAACTGCAAATAAAGCAGTACTTTTCTTTTTTTTTAAATCTAGCAGATATGACCAACTTACTGCAGTATAATTTAATATAATGTTATAATATTAATATAATGTATTCCTTTCAGAAAAATGAAACACAGCAATTCCAAGTTCAGATCTCTGTATCAGGGAGTATAAAGGAAATTTTATAAAAAAAATAGTCAGAACATAGTCTTAGGATATTACGTCTATTTAATAAATGATTTCAAAAACTCCTGTGTGTATGAATTTGAACCTGAATTAGAATAGTTTATAATTGTACAGTTAGTGTGATGCTGATAAATGATATCGAATTTTCATCTGCCAAAGCCATACTTTAAGAAAGACACTTTTGTTTTTTTAAAAAAAAGCAATTTGCTCTTCTTAGCTCTTACTCAGTGTTGTTCTAAGTGTAAACTCCCCTTCATATGAGACTTGAGTATATTTTCTTTTGTATTCATGTAATTCAGAACAAACTATATTATGTGACGTGTTTTATTTAAATGGCATTAGTAAATCTGTGTAGTTAATAAATCTTATTTGTGGTTCTGAAAGGAGAACACTGCAGTTCTTTCATAAAGCATCTTTTATCAATGGGAGATAGATACAGAAATATCAGAATAAGAATGGTTAAACTTGAAATGAACGGCTGATTTCTGGGGAGACAAACAGTTACAAAATCAGTGTTCTTACAAAATCATTTGACTTGAATATTACAAAATGTTATTAAAGATAAAGAGGGACACTTTTATGTTCTCCCAAGTATGAGTAGATACAGGAATTATTTTAAATTTTCCTTACAGGCTTAACATCTACACAGTTGTCCTTATGCCCAGTTTCTGTGAGCCAGAATGAATTCTTAGTGAAGTATGCATGGCTTGAGTGGATATGTGATAGAATAAATCATCTGAAATTAATAAATGTTCTCATTGTATACAGTACATCACAATATAAAATGTACTTAAAAATAATGGGCTTGGGCAGAACATGCCTTTGTATGCAATTTAACAAAAATCAGAAAAATTATATTTTTGCAGACTACAAGTAATGTTTGTTGGGGTGATTGAATGCAAACAGGGGCTTGGGGGTTTGGTGTGGTTTGACCCTGGCCAAATGCCAGGCACCCATGACATCTGCTCACTCTGCTCTCCCCTGCCACAGCTGGACAGAGGAGAATGGAAAAAAAAGTTAACACACAAAGGGTTCATGAGTTGAGATAAGGACCCGGGAGAAAACAAGGGGAAAACAGGCTCATCTTAAGTTGCAAAGTGATTTATTACTAACAGAGTCGGAGGAGGCTAAGGAGAAGTAAAACAAGCCCTTAAGACACTGTTCCTGCCCCCAACTCTTCCCTTCTTCCCAGCAAAAATGCAGGGGAACGGGGTGTGTGGATTTGGTCAGTCCATCACCGAGATCTTCCGCTGCACAGGAAGAGGAGCCCTTCCTCTGTGTTGCCGTGGGGCCCCTCCCATGGGAGGCAGCTTTCTGTGAGCTCCTTCAGCCTGGGTCCATCTCATGAGCAGCAGCTCTCCCAAATCTGCTGTATCATGAGCCTCCCGCCACGGGCAGACAGTCCTCTCAAACTGCTGCGGCATGGGGTCCCATGTCCACGGGGTGCAGTCCTCCTAGGCCAGGCTGCTCCATCTCGGGTGTAAGGCCTCTCTCTCCACTGGGATTCCCACTGGACCACAGCCTCCACCAGGCATCCACCTGCTCCACCATGGGCACCTCCCCACAGGCTGCACGTGGATCTCAGCATCCCCCGTGGGCCCCATGGACTGCAGGGGGACAACCTGCTCAACCATGGGCCTCACCATGGCCTACAGAGGATTCTTGGCCCTGGCGCATGGACCACTTCCTCCCCCACCTTCTCCACTGACCGTGCTGTCTCCGTGTTGTTTTCCCTCACATGTTCTTACCTCTTCCTCCTCCTCCTCTGGCTAAAAAGAAGTGCATGCACCCATTGTTTTGATTTCTTCTTAAATGTTATCACAGAGGCGTAACCAACATCTCTAATTGGCGCAGCCTTGGCCAGCGGCACGTCCATCATCTTCAGAGCCATCAGGGATTGGCTCTGCTGGACATGGTGAAAGCTTCCAGAAGCTTCTCACAGGAGCCATCTTTGTGCCCCCTCCCCCTCCCCGCCCCCCCAGCAATAACTGGGCCAAGCGAAACCAACACAGGGTTCTATTTACAGAACCCAGGAGCTGGACTTGATGATCCTTGTGGGCCCCTTCCAGTTCAGGAACAAAAGGATTCTAAGGCTACATCTTGCACCAATTTAAATAAATAGGTGATCATGTGGAAAACAATGCACAATGAAACCTTGAAGCATTAGTGTCCCATTATGTCCATGTCTTTTAAAATGCTGCATTTTGGTTTTTGTAATGCAGGGGGTGTTCTGCAGCTAGCTGAGAGACAATATGAAATATACAAATGACTTTAATCTGGGATATATTTTATTATTTGTGCTACCTTGCTTAAGTCAAGTTTTACTCTGTGCAGCTGTTTATGATTTTAGACTTTATTTCCTTTGTCAGATTGCCTTCTTGTACAGTATTAAAATGTTGCCAAATTACTTTTGCTAGTAGACAAAATATCTAATGGTTTGTTTGGAAGAGAAGTTCATCTTAGCTTTGCTTTGCAGTTATATTTTTATAGCAGGGAGAGGGTATTAGTTCAAGTCATGTTTCCATGTATTATGTACAAAGAAAATTCTGTCATTTCTTACAGAATTGTATCATCACTTAGTTACCATGTAGGATCAGTTTGTTCACTTTTAAACTGTCAAATGAGTATTAAATATCTCCCCTTATTAAGCCTCAGCAGTGTTATTTGATGAACAGTGTGATTAGAAGAACATTACAACTTCAATGTGCTTGTACCGATGAGTTTGTGTATATCCTTAGTTGCAACTGCTGTTAAGTCTTTTAGGATTTTGGTCTGCACATTCATTGAACTTCCATGCTGTCTTTAAAGGAAGAATAAGCCTCTTTGAATTTTATCCACTGGAACTTAGCTCTTTTAAAAGCTACCTATTTTAAGACAAAATGAACAGTGTGCCAACACGTTGATTATTAAATAGTCTGCTCTGCAATAAAGTGTGAGCAAATGTTATTCCCATCTGTGGTCTTCAGTGAAGACTAAATAAGGGAGAACTTGCATCTAAGAACATTTTGAATATGATGCATTTGCTGTTGAAAAGGCCAAGTTTATGGAACTTTTGTATTGCAACATTAGTACTTGAAAAACATGGAGACTGTATTCAGTCATGTAAATGAGACTGCAGATGAGGAAAAATTGACAACTCTACAGTAAAATAAACTTGGATGTTAGTGTCCTATTGCTATGCTAGAATGCATTTCATTCAATAGCTTTAAATCCCAAAGATTGTCTTTAGGATAAAGGTACCTTGAATATATTCCATACTTTACTGTAATTTTGTTTCAGGGATTCTTTTCATCTCTGTGTTCCTTCCCACTTTTAAATTCTGTGTGACAAAAGGATGATTTTTAGAATTTTTTAGTATATCTAGAAAAACAAAAAAGCAGATGTATAGGGCCTAATTTTAATGGTTCTCAGAAGCATAAATAATCTTCAGTGATAGCTAAAATTGCTGAGATTTAATTATTCCACACAATCAAATGTTTAGCTAAGGAGCTGGATTGCTATGACTTGTACTAACATAAAATGTTGATTTTTTTTTTTTTTTTAAATACAGGAATTTAAAAATGCAGAATGTAGATGCTGCTTTTTCCATATAAGAAAATAATAAAAAAAATGTTCTATACTAACTGAAGAAACTCCCAAGTCAGCTTCAGGTTCACTCCCTTGTATAATGTCTATCACAGAGCACCCAGCACTATATAAGTACCTGTGCCCGTATTTCTGTGAAATTCTGGCAGCTGCCTTTGAGTGCTTAATAATCAAGGAGAAACAGCTTCATAAGGTGGCACATGAAGAACCTGACTTGTCCCATTGCACAAATACAGCTCCTTCAGGTGTAAAGACAAGAACCACAAGTCCAGAACCACATCAGCCACTCTAAAGAATGTCTGCATGCTAATTTTACAATGTATTAATTAGATAATTAGTAATAATATCAGTAATATTGTTGCAATGATGTTACAATGATCAATCACTAAAATCCTCACTTAAGAACTAAAAAACTAACAAGTTCTATTTCTTTTTTCGAAGTTTTAAGTATGATCTGCCTTATATTGAACTGGGACCACGTATATGCTTTTCATTATTTCCTTTTCTAACATTCAGTTTGTAATTCATGTCAATTTCCAACATATATCACAGATTTTTAATCAACCTGATAAAACATTTTCTCAAATTTATTCTCTTGTTTATACTTTTTGTTCAGCAAATGAACTCTTGGCTTGAGAACAAATACCTGTTTTTTTGTATATTTAAATCCTAAATGCACTTATATGAGAAGGACAAAAATCAAATGAGTAGGAGGATAAAATGAAAAGATTTAATTTCTTTAAAGTGTCAGTCTTGTAAGTTCATTATTATTCTTGATGTTCTTACTTTTAAAAAATGCCCAATCTGATTAGAAGCTTGTTATTTAGAGAGTACAAATTCTTCATTGGAAAGCTCTTTTTGTACCCTGTGGTTTTTAAATTTTATTTTGAAAACAGATTTTTTTGGAAGACAATTTTTTTTGGGTAAAACAATATCTGTGTTAGTGTGATCAGAGTTATGAATGTTTTGGTTTTGTCTCCTGTTTGTGTTTCTTTGCCATTGTCAGTTTATTTTTGCTTTCTTTCTTTTCAGTTGGAGCTTTCCAGCTGTAAATTTTTTTTTTTGCAGCATCCTTTAGGATGCCATTGGCTTACACTGATTTCGGATTATGTCTGCTTTTACTTATTGCTGCATTTGCAGCAAGAATTTTGAACATAAACCTTACAGGTTTTTTTCCCATAGTGTTTTTAGTGCATTACAAAAGATCTTTCTAAGCTGCTGTCTTCATCCAAATGTCTGAAACATTGTACACAAAATGAAACAAAAAGCTACTTTGGAATATACATAGAGATTATGAGAAACTTGAGATAGCACATACTTTTTAATTTTTTGGCAAAAATCTTCTATTTAATCCACCAGATACTTGCTATTAAAAGCATGTAGAGAGTAGGGAGAATCAGAAATCCTGGACTAAAGGGTTTCCACAGAACAAAACATTTGTTTGTTATAAAAGGCCACATTTATTTGAAACTTAGGACAGTGCCAAGAATAATTTTGTTTGTGTAGCCCTTGGTGTCTTGGCCTGGTGCTAGTTTACAGTAAAGGGCATAAAGCTGGCCTTCATTTCTTCTCTTCTGCATAATTTTGTGCCATAAACACAGCCCTTTTGTCCCATCATATAATCTATTACTTTTTCCTGAGCTTGATGTAGACTACGTGATACCAAGTATTTCACATTCATAAAGATTCAAGTTAGAATAAAAAAACTTTCATCTACAATGGGTGATACAAAAAAGCGCTAGAAAAGGTTTTAGAAGGATGTACTTATACTAACTCCCTGTCTTAATCTGTATTTTACAGATGTACAAACAAGTATTAAATTACAGATACGGTGAGGTTATCCCTAATGGTCTTAACTTGTCCCTTTATGGGCTACCACTGCGAGCCCTGGGCACTGCCCCTGCCTTGCCTTGTGTCAGCAAACACCACGCACCTCCAACTGCCAAGAAACCCCCATTCAGAAAACCCTTAAAAGGTGGGTGCTATCATCATTTAAAATCCTTACAACTCTAAATCCACAGCTGTTAAAGGAAATCAATTGTCTCATGTCTGACATAGTTGGGCTTTGATGTCTGAAAAAGTAATTTGGAAGAAATGAAAAAGTAATTTTGGAAGATTTTCTGGGGTTCATTTGAATTCAGTGAAGGCTATAACCCACTTTATGAAACAGTTCTGACCAAGCATATCAGGCTTGTTTTTGAACGCCTCAGTCTCAATTATCATCCACCTAACTTTCATGGTTTCCTAAGGAAATCTAAAACTGTATGTTTTATCTTCTTTTTATTCTCTTTCTTTTAAGGTAACATCCCCTCAACACCCCCCAAATAATCCAAACAACCTAAGACAACACCTCAACCGAAAACCAACCAACAGCCCCACAGAAAACCAGGTTAAAAAAAAAAAATCCCACTCATATTATTATTGCTTTTGGTAAAGTAATATGGAATAAAATATGTATCAAGATACAATATCCAGTTTATTTAGGAATTTCTTGTAATGTGGGAAGAATTGTTTTTATCTGCTGGTAATTGTAGAGGGCAATGTTGAGAGATTACATTTGTTCTGTTAAGACAAGTAACAACTGTGTTTGCCTTCTCAGTCTCAGTTTAACTGTGGTCAATGAGTGTAATACAGGGCATATTCATAGTGCACAAAGGGATTGAATGTAGATGCATTTTGTGTCTTGCAGATGCTTTCTTCTAAAACACTGTAGTGTAGCATACATTCAGCTGTACATACATTCTTACACACAGAAATTTAATTTGAAGGTATTTATTGATTAACAATGTATAACAAAGGAAACGTATGTAAGTAGATTTTTCACTGATGATCACTTACTTTTTTCAGTGATGTTTGAAGGCCATGGGTGTGTTGAAGAACCTGATGCTCTGAGTGAGTTAGCAAAGTTTGGGTTTTTTNTGCATGGTCTCTAATCTTCTTGTGTAAGGAGTAGGAAAGAATTTCCAAAAAAGTTCCTGGAAATGGATTTTATTTTTAAAGTTTTATTTTGGGGTGTACTTATTTGTTTAGCACTTACTCCTATGAAGGTAGGAGTTAAGGAACTGAGAAGGGAATGGAGAAGGAGAAGGATTTTAGTATTATGTGCTTAGCACTTTTATGACATGTTTTTAAATGCTGTAATTAAAAAAAAAAGAGAAAATAATAGAGCATGTGTATGTTTCATTACAACTGAGAAGTATTTACCCTTTCAGATACTTACAAATGGATATCGTAGGAACTCTACAAATGCACACTAATGAGGATTAATGAGCTGTTATGTAAGTTAGTATTTAATTGATTTGGCTAAGTATCAGTCTGTAGGAAGAAATGTGTTTTTTTCATGCAAACAATGATTTTTGCATATGCAAATATATGTGATTGGAGCTGTGTCAATCCCCAGCAAATTCCAGTGTGGTCTTTTGTGAGATTATAGAAGCCTCTGCCAAGTGTACTTTCAGATAATTTTTCTGAGTGAATTTGGAACTTAAGATTTTCCAAGAAAGCTTCAACTCATTCAATTTTCTGCCAATTTTGCAAAGTCAGTAACAGGGATAAACTAACTACACTTTGATATCTATCATAAAAATTAGTAGAATATTTTCTATATAATAATACTTATTTTGGATATGTTTTTTTGAGTAAGAAGTTACAGTATTGGTGTGACCAAAATGATGAATCTTCTTTTTACAGTTGTCACAAATTTAAAATGATGCTAAATGTCATGGAGGTAGGTCTTGGCAGAGAATTTCCACAGCTTGGATTTTCTTTCTCTATTTTGTGCTGTGCTTATCATGTCATACATCTCTCTTCAGCAGTAAGTACATTGTCACCTCAGTAATACATCAGGAGTCATCAAATTTTGCCACAAAGCATATGTCTACCTCAAAAAAAGAAAAAAAGGCATTCTAAAGAACTTTGAAGTCCATGCTGATACTCACTTGGAAGGGCACAAACCATACTAATATTTAGCAACATCCAACAGAATGTTGTCGATTTAAAACATATTTTGTCTATCTGTAGAACTGTATAGAAAAACCGTATTTTGTTAAGTTACTTTTTATTGTCATCAGTGGATAAGTTCAGTCAGATGAGTCTGAATCTGCAGAAGGCATTACTTTTACTAAAGCTTCATCGAAATTAAATTTGGAGTTTGAATTGATGCCCAGGAATGATGTCAGCTATAGCAGATTAAATTTGCTAACGTCTCTTCATTTTAATTGTGTTTTTAAAACAAAGCAGATAATTCTTCCAGGCTTTTGCCTTTTAATGGTTTTAGCCTTTGTTTGGGCTGAATATTTTGGGTTATTGAATATTAAATTTTAAATCTATTTTGCAGTACATCTGCATACAAAAACATCGATTTAGTAGACACGTTCAACAATAATTTGTAAGTAGTAAAATGTTCAATATTTTATCAGTCTTTCTCATACTGTCATAGTTGTTGTTTTATATTTTGGGGAAATGAGTAAAGGGAAAGGCAGAGAAATAATTACTGATGTGCAGTATTGTCTGTTACTTATCCTGAAAAATCAAAACACAAAATAGTTCTTAAAATCCTTTAATATTAAAACTGGTATATAACATGTAGGAAAACAGTTAAATAATTCAATTTTCTGTCTCTGAGAGTATTGTGTATTACATAGACCTGGCCAGGATTTTGTATTATTGTAACAAGATAATTTTGCTTTTGTTCTATCTGGTGATATGCTTATGGTTTGACTAGAGCCTGAGATTTGCTAGCCTTTTTATTTGTATCCTATGTCACATTAATAATGGTTGTAATTATTTTTATATTTAATCAGCTAAAAATCTTAATAACATAATTAAATCAATTGCATCCTGCAACAATGAATTCTGCAGCTAAATTGTATTGTCTGTATTCTGCTGCTCAAATAATGTGAAGTGTTCAAATTTCAGGTACTTTAAAAGAACATTCAAGTAATTGGAACTGAAAAGTCCCAATTTACTGGAGTAAGCTTTCTCCATGGTGGTAGTTCTTTGGTGTATGTTAGAATCCTAGAGCCAGTTTTAACTTGAAGGGAACTCATGAAGTCTTGTAGTCAAATGTGATGAAGGTATTTGGGGATGTGTCCATCTGAACACCCCCTAGGATGACAATCCACAGCCCCTCAGTGCAACCTCTTCCAGTACTTAACTACTCTCGTAATGAAAATTATTTTCAAAATATTGGATTTTCTAGTGGTGATTCTTCCCCTAAATGCTGGAATTTCTCATGTTTCTACGTGTCTATTTCCTCTTATAAACCTGTATCTTTGAGAAGTATCTGCCTCCATCTCCTCTCTATCCTTTGACAAGGTACCTGTAGCTGGGGAGCAATAAAGACTCATCTGAGCCTTCTCTACTATGGACTCCCCAGTTCCCTTAGTATTGCATAGGTGATGCAGAGCAGCCTCACAAGAACCTTGTCTGGCTCCTTCAGCACCTTTGGATGCCCCCAATCAGGTCTCATGGATTTGCTTATGTCCACATTAGTTAAGTGATTCCTTCCCTTTATATCTCTGCAGCAAGAGGGATTCTGCTTCAGTCCCACTGTGTGTGCTTAGGGACTTGGGAAAACCTCAGGACAAGCCATTCCATGGAACAATAAAATGTTCTTTTCTATTATTTTTAAATGCCTTCCAAAGAAGATACTTGGGAATCTTTACCATCCCTTCTTTTCCGGATCATATCTTCACCTATGCGTGCACCTCTCTTTCACCAGTGCTAGTAACTATCCCAATTCTGTGAGAATTTCTTAGCTGAGACCAGTCAGATAAGGCAGGGGGAATAGGCTTGCCATTCTTGCAGAAAACCAGGTTGGCTAGGTTGCACCTCTGTAGCTTTAGTCTCTTGTTGCTGTGGGATATGGACATGTGAGGATTCACTGGGGTATAATGCTGAAATAAGGAGGTACAAAGGTAGCCTTTATCCTACGGTTACATCCTTCTCTTTCCATACTTTCCCTTATGCAGAAGTCTTTATGTGATCTGACCTATTATTTTTTTAAAAAAAATTTAGACATAATGGCACTTCCTGATGTGAAAAATATCAAGCAGTATGTTGCTGGTGCTAGAAAAAATGTTTGTTAAGTTTCCTAATGTAATTAATCTCATTGATCGCAGAAGTGGTGCATGAATACTCTTTCACTCTCTTAGAAAAGCAGAAACAATGTTGATCAGATGTCTGAACATAAGTATAAGATGAAATCTTTGTCTTGGTCTGTTCTTATATTTATGCTGCTACTTTTTTGTCTCATGTACTCCCCACAGCACTTGGATAACCTGTATTTCTACTTGTTTGTCTATTTTCCTCCTGTTTTCCTCGTGGTTTAATATTACTTCCCACATCAACACAAGTTAGTTATGAAATTCAGAACATCAGGTACAAAGTTCTTCTCAGACAACTTCTAGCTGCTTTTTTTATACAAGGTGAGTAAATATTAAAACTGTATTAGAAAATAAGTTATCCACTACTGCTTAGTTTCTCTAGTCTTCTTTATCAAGACTTTCAAAAGATAGGGAAAGTTATACTAAAAAAAGTCCATGTGTACGTAAAAATTGTGTAAACCTCTGCTAATTTTAGCAACACTCTTGAGCAATCATCCTCTCTAGCCCCAAAAGCTCTTTCCTCTTCAGAACTCATTAGTCATGTAACTTGGTCAAGTTTTAACTGGTTTGCAAAGATGCCATAGCACAGCAAAGTTCATAGTGAGGAAATTTTCCTCTGACCACACCATTTGCACAACATTTGAGCAAGATTTTAGCACTGGACATCAGCACTGGGGATGATTTTTCCCCTGCTTTATTTTGTTCTCTGCTGCAGCTCACATTTTGACCCCAGAAGTGGTCTTGTTTTTCCTGAGAGTGAGTTGGCAATGTAAGCTTCTTACCTCTGACTGTAAGCTTTTCTGTAAGTGGAAAGCAGGGTTTGTGGGAACTCCTTTACCTGTCAGTTGAATGGGAGAAGGAATAATACTTTACCCAAGTGGGATGTGCTAGGAAGTATTGTTGCTCAGGGTCCTGGGTCACCAAACAGAGCCACCTCGGATGCCTGTCTTGTGAAATGTCATGAGGACTCATAAACTGCTTGCCACTGTCCTAGTGACAGTCTCACTCCTGAACTATGTAATTTTTAAATACCAGTACCGCTGACAAAAAAGGAACAATTTGTAATTTGAGACGTTTAGGCTTCCTCTTGAAAACCTCCTAAGTCAACATTTTTTTCATAAAATTGTTTAGCATTTTTTAGATTCAGTTACATTCACTAGAATACTTCTATCTTCAGAGAACAGAATTCAGAATTTTTGAATATATCTAATGTTTTTGCAAAATAAATTTCTTTATGAAATGCAGTCTTTCACTGAAAACGTAGCTGTATAACTATAGAAAAGCGTATTTTCTAAAATTCTATGAATAATGCATCAATGATTCAGACAGATTTTAAACTCTATAATAGCTGATCAGAGTTCAGGAATGGATCTATCTTCTAATACTGCAGTAATAAACAGATTTCAGTTTAAGATAGGCCACAGGAACCAATCAATGTTTTCCAAATTTGAGGACCAGATACAATATGTAATTCATGTACTGGGAAGGTTTTTGCAATGCAAAATGAAACAAAATCCTCGTGATGGCATGATAAAGAGACTGGATTAGAAGAGCCCGCTAGAAGTGATCAATAGCTTTTTACTTTTTATTGGTAAAAATGAGCAATAAATTCAATATTATGATTTCTGTGAGTGCTGAATCAGGCTTTATGGAAACAGTGGAACTGTCCAAGTCATATTACCACTTTTTCAAGCAAAACCCCAAACCAGAACAGCCAAGTGTACAGATTTGTTTAAATCAGCATGGACTCACCAAGGATTTGTTCTACATGAAAGGTAAATAAACTGGTTTTTGGTGGCTTTCCTTCAAATTTTTGAGGAAGGTATATAGTCATGAGGAAATCCTGTTAATCCTCAGATGGGCTACATTTAGAGATTTTGTAGCTTGAAATAAAAAAAAATTTGTAATAGACAAAAAATGTTACATGTGAACTGCAAGGTTTTTCATGTCTATTGCAACCTATAATGGGTGTTGATATGTTAAAATATGCCTTACTTAATGTCTGTGGTAGTTTTGTCCTGGGCTGGACACTGGGTGCCCCACAAAGCTGCTCTGCTGCTCTACTCCTCAGCTGGACAGGAAAGAGAAAATACATTGAAAGGCTCATGGACTGAGATGAAGGCAAGGAGAGATCGTTCAGCAATTACCATCATAGGCAAAACAGACTTGATTTGGGAAAAATAACTCAATTTATTACCATTAAAATCAGAGTAGAATAATGAGAAGTAAAACCAATTAAAAAAAAAAAAAACACCTTCCTCTCATCCCTCCCCCCTTCCTGGGCTTAACTTTATTCCCAGTTTTCTACAACCTCCCCTCTCCTCAGTGTTGCTGGGGAATGGGGATGAGGGTTACAGTCAGTTCATCAACTACTGCTTCCTCCTCAGGGAGAGGAGTCCTTCTCCTCTCCAACATAGGGTCCTCCATGAACGTCTGAGTCCTTGCCATGGGCTGCAGTTCTTCACTAGCTTCTCCAGCGTGTGTCCCTTCCATGGGGTGCAGTCCTTCAGGAACAGCCTGTTCTAGTGTGGGCCCCCACAGGGTTACAAGTCCTAACAGCAAACCTGCCCCAGTGTGGGTTCCTCTCTCCACGGGGCCGCAGGTCCTGCCTGGAGCCTGCTTCAGCGTGGGCTTCCCCTGGGGTCACAGCTTCCTTTGGGCATCCGCTGGCTCGAGGGTGGGGTTCTCCAGGGGCTGCAGGTGGATCTCTGCTCCTCCATGGACCTCCACAGGCTGCAGCGGCACAGCTGCCTCCCCACGGACTGCAGGAGAATCTCTGCTTTGGCACCTGGAGCACCTCCTGTCCCCTCCTTCTGCATTGACCTGGGTGTCTTCAGGGTTGTTTCTCGTACATGTTCTCACTCCTCTCTTCTCTCGGTGCAATTTTCTTCTGCTCAAAGACATTNNCCTCCACTGTTGCTCAGCTTGGCCAGTGGCAGGTCCAGCTTGGAGCTGTCTGATGTTGCTTTCATTGGACATAGGGGACGGCAAGCTTCCAGTAAGCCATGGTTGTGGCCCCCCTATTACCAAAAACTTGCTAGGCAAAGCCGGTATGTCATATTTTCCTTCTCTCGTTTTATACCACAATATAGTAAATATTTTTCATATCCTAATGCACTGTCACCTTTTAAACAAAGCAAAACCCCCCAACGCAAAAAGGCTATGTTGCCAAGTGATATTTGATAAAACTAGCTGTTAGATTAAAGCATAAACATTGCACCTTTTTCTATCTCTGCTGGTAATTTTTTGACTTGAAATTCACTGAAAACTTCAAAGAAAACAGCTGTGGCTGCACAGAAGACAGAACTATTTGGGAGCTCAGCTGGGACACTCAGACCAGTTTCACAAAGGGGTTATGGCACTGAAAATTGTTTGATCCTGTAAAAGTGTGACAGAAGTACCTTTTTGTTGAAGAATTAGGAACGCTAATTTTTTTTTTAGTTTGTCATCAGGATTATGTGGTGATTAGAATATGATGTGTAGGTATGGACAAGAGCAAGCAGTGTATCACAGAGAGGGTTTATAAGGCAAGATACGAAAATGGAAAAAGATCCTATTACAGGAAATTGGAGCTAAACCAGATGGAAGTGAGGCACAAGTTTTTTAGTCAAAAGAATAATTAAACACTGGAAAAATTTAGAAACAAGTTTGGTTCTTTCTTATTATCATTTATTACTCTGTAAAATAAAAAGAAATAGTGTTTTGTAAAAGTATACTTCAATGATACCATTGCTTTTGAAACTGATGGGGAAGCTGTCATTTTAAGAAGTCTAATATTTGTGACATTTAAGAAAGAAACAAACATTTTATTTGAAAACTCAACATTTTGGTTGCGTTTTTACTCAAATTCATGTATTTCTCCTAATTTTTGTTTGGAAAATGTCTCCAAAGACATTGAGACCAAATCATGGGTTGATATGAAAAACTTGACAGAGATATTTTGTCAGGACAATTTCAAAACTTAAACTTTACCTTTATACTTTAGTTGAACTTGCATGTTCCATTGATATCGAACACTCTTAAGTGATACTAAACTTCTGACTGTTAGCAGAGGTTTTTTCTTGTCATTAATCTTTTTGCATTCTAGACTGCTGAACTAATTTTAAAATGTGCTGCCAGTTTTTCCCATCAGTTTAATGCTCCACTCAACTTTTAAGGTATTTAAAAGCCAAAAGCTGGAATACATCTTGCTGAAATTAAGGTTAGAATGCAGCATATGTTAAGAAAGGGCCTTTTCAACTGCCCTTAGATTTTAAATTCTGTAGTAATTCCCTGAAGTGTAGAGGTTTAAATAGACTAATTCTGAATTAGGTATTATTGCGCATATTCCAACACATACAGAAGTGCACCAAAAGTACAGGAGATACTTGGGGTTATGATGCAGTTTTGTATCAAAGAGGGTGTCTTTGCCATTCTGTCCTGAAAGCTCAGATTTGCAATTCAAGTTTGGAAGGAATCCTGTGTGGGGTGGGATGATTTGATTCCATCTCTTTGGGACAGATACTCGTGCAAAGCTACTGTACAGTAAAAATAGCTACAGTTAGCATAGATTCCCAAGTTTATCTCTTTAGTTTGAGATGAAGAGACTTTTTTTCTCTGCGGGCATCTGCTCTGTTATAATGTTTTATAAATATCAAGCAACATTTTCTTGTTGCTGTGGTCCTTGTGTAAGTAATGTTTAGGAAAAGGGAATGATTTTTTTGTTTTCTTTGTGGAGTAGCTCAAAATGATTGCTTGAAAAACTGCTTTTAGACAGTAATTAGCTGAAATTACTTTACTCTATGTTGACTATATCTACACGTCTTTCCACCATGGATTAGTTACTTTTTTTACAGCTGATGTAGTTCAGTGGGATAAACTGGCAAATGTTTTGTCAAATCTAGATTTCCTATTTCCTATTGTTTCATATTCTGAATTCTTTCTTTTGCTAATTAGATGCAAAAGCCAATAACTTGGCAATTACAGTTTTTCACAATTAACCACAGCTTTTGTGTTAAAATGACTTTTTACTTTACCACTACGTCTTCTGTGCATGATTATCAGAAGTATAATACCTCTCAAATGATTAATTGAATACATCTGAAATGTGATAAAATAGGCAATAGGCTCTGACAAAAGGGGCACAAGTAGCCTGGAACATCTGTATTTATTCCACAACTGTTTGTTCCTCACTAGGGGGGCAGTCTTGCCTTTTTGACATCATTAGGTAGCAATTTCATGTTGTTATGAAGTACACCTTCATCGTTGTGATTCTCTGTGGCAATTTCAATCCCTCTTATTTCAATGCTGCTGCCAGTTCTAGATCAACTTCCTCTCTTTGCAAAAATTAGCATATTAGTTTTGTAGCCAAATTGTTTCCTAAGGAGTTCCTAAAAGCTAGTGTTTGTTTCATGAATTTGACTCCTCAATTTCAATTGATACATTTTTTCTAATTCATTCTAAGTAAAGAAGTCACCAAACCTTAACAATGTGGAATCTCTATTTTCTTTGGTTGTGCTGATTGCCCTGTGACACTGTATGAGCTATGTGCAATTGCTCTTTTCAGAAAATTTAGTCCAATTGTCATGATTCTCTATAGCCCTTTTTAAAAAATGAAGTACTAAAATGAAATACGAAAAGTTATAAAAGGTCACTTTAAAGGGGAAGTAAGACTGAAGAAATTCTCAAAACTATTCTGTACTTTCTATTCTTTGCGCATTCTACATCTGTTTTGTTCCTTGTGTATGAAACTGTTATAGCTTAAATTACCAGTGAATTTCTGCTGATCAATTTAAACACACCTGGAGAAAGATGTAGCATGCAACTGCCAACTGAGCATCTGTCTTACAAAGCAGGTCAAGATGTTTCTTTAATCACCCTGCCTTGAACCACTCTCGTTTTGTTTTATTCACTGAAGTGCAACACACTTTCTACCGAATATTTGGTTTCTTCTTTGTTGACTGCCATCTTTGTTTTCAACACTTCTCAAATTTTGGTTCTATAGCTTCTTTCCAGGTCCAGCTGCTCAAGAAACCTCTCTTTATCTTTTTCTGTTTTTCTACTTATGATGTATTAGCAAGTTTTCATCTGCAGTTCTTTTTGTTAAGATTATCCATAACACATCTCTCATGTATTGCATGTCTTGACAATTATTAATTTTTTGCTATTTCTCCATCGCCTAACATTTTTCAGATTGTTTGGTTCACTGAATTAAATGAATCATTCCGTGATTCTAAATTGAATGTAGAGTCATATTCAAAGTAAACTTAAAAATAGATGTGTTTAACAGGGCACCTGGACATCTAAAATCGGTGGACTGCAGTGAGGTCCAACAAGAGAGCAGATTTAAGACACCTCCCTTATCAACCCAGCTTTGCACTGAATTGGTCTGTGAGCACTCACACACAGTCGTGACAGACCTTTGGTGCTGGTGACTTCTAGTAAGGGGCAGTATTGAGCAATCAAATGTGACAAGGTCTTAATATGTCATAGGTAGGTTTGCAAATACATATTTATTTGTGCCCCGAGGTTTTCAGCTAATTTCTTGCAAGCTTTTGTGCGTATTTGTTGTCATTTTTAATTGCCTGGAATATTTGATGTCTGACACCATGTTCATTACCAGTATGATAGGCTGTGCACATAGCAAACAAATAGAAGATTCTTTTTCTCCTTGCTATGCTTAAAATTGGTACTTGAAGGACACATAAATGAATATATATACTTTAGTGATTATATAAACAAGACTCAAATACAGTGAATCAGATGTAGCAAAAAGTATTAAAGTAAAAGAAAAGGGAAAATGTTCCCTGTTTGGTCTCCTTATATAGGTCATCTCAGCGCTGTTAATACATCAATCCCAGCTCTTTTGCCTACTTAATTGAGTCAATGCCAGTGCACTGTGTAGACCATATGTATAACTCTTTAGAGTTGCTATTTCTCAATTATGTAACTGTTCTAATTTTATTAATATATTCTGTGGAGAGTCTGAAAATCCATGATTACTGTAACATCAATATTTTGCCATTGCTGGATTGCTGAAGACCTATGTATTTACATAAAGTCTATGAACTTTAATAAGACCAAATATTTTTTCTTCCTCTGCTGTGCTTCTTATTGATTAATAATTCAGATATTTGGACATTGCTAGCAAGCTGGAAACTCTGCTTGTGCAAAAGGGGATTGCATATCACAAATGCAAATATAATAGACAATGGGGGGGGGGGAGGGAGCATGGAGGACACTGTCTAGCAAGCCATTCTTTTTCTGCAAGGGCAGAATTTGAGTGCTGTGATCTCTGTGCTGTCTTAGGTTCTATTCACAAAGTACCATGTAACGCTTGAATCCACTGGCAGGCAGTTCTTCAGTGGTTTAATTCTGTTATTTACAGTGCTGTTGAACCCTGCCTTACCCAGCAAATAAACACAATGCTTTACCTGCTTAAAATTAAAATGTGTGTTAGTGCTTCGTAGATCAGGGCCAGGGCACACAGCATGCAAATCTAGTATCTGCTGTCACTACTTACAATAAATTTGTCCTCTCTTTTTGAGGGCTTTTTTTGTTTTGGTTTGTCTTATGTTTTCAGGTTTCTTAATTGGTTCATGACTCTCCTGCAGTTCCACCACAGGGAGGTTTGTGTTGTCACATTTGGAGGGATGAGTATTAGTTTGACAAGTCACTCTGCAAGTCTCTTGATACTTCCTTATTTTTCATGTGTCATGAATTAGATGTTTTGAAGATTAAGTTCAAACAAAACAGCGTATTTAATTTCCCTTCAGGAGCAGAGAATGTCTTTAAAATAAAGCTCTCATTCTCATCAAAACCTGCATGGTCTCTTTCCTGTTCTTACAGCTAATTAACTGGTCGAGTGGCAGGATTTTCCCAGTTTCAAGGTAAGTTGCTTTCACTGTAACTGTGTGATTTTAGCATTACTGTAAAGGTCTGTCAGTACTCAATATTGCAAAGGCAAGCTGAGTTCTTTACTGGTGCATGTATTTTAAACTTATTTCTTTGCACTGATATTAATACTGGAATGAATTACTTCTAGATGAAAGAAGAGCTTAGTGTAAATTTTCATTAAGCGTAGCTTCTTATCTGCGGATTAAGTGGCTCTGGGAGAGTTTTATTATTGCCATAATTACGGGTGAAGAAGTTAATTATTCCTGTTTTAATGTATTTCCATATTGGCTAATAGAATTGTGTGTTGACTTTAGTATGGAAATTTTAAGCTGAAATCTAAAAAAGGAGAAAAAAACTGTGGGCAAAGGGCAAAAAAGATTTGTTTTTTAGGAGGAAAATGGACTGTAACAATCACTTGCTGGGACTGTAGCACAAAAGATGGATTAGGTAGGGCAAGAACAGAAAACCAGAACAAGAGCAGGAAGTGGAAAGATGAACACTGTGAAGGATAATTTATAATTTCAGGTGCTAGACCTCTTGTTTGGCCTGGCCTTCTAAAGTAGCTGCTCATTGTTTAGTATTGTGCATCTTCTTTTGACCTACTTGTACTGCAGGGACCCAGGTCTGTATTTCTGAGCAGGTCAGGTTGTCTGTAATTCCTTCCCTGATCCCCTCATTGCTGCACACAGGCTGTAATGTGTGGTTACTCCGTATTCCAGCAGCACACTTCTGTCCTTTGTGCCCTGGGTCACCTCTTGCAGCAAGAGCTGTGTAGACACTGCCTTGGCTCTGTCAATCTCACCCTCGTGCCTGCCCTGCACTGAGCTGGAGGAAGGATGTAGGCTCAGCAGCTTCATTCTCTGAGCATTATTCACAGAAGCTAAAGGGAAGAAAGGTCTCTCCTTTCCCAGTGTTTCAATGAGGTCTTTTTGCTCACAGTTTCAAGATAACCTACTTAAAAGTTATTCTTTGTTTCAGATGGTTTGTTTCTCTTTCCTTAGGGAACTACAGGACATGCTTTGGCAAATTGCTTGGTTTTCAAATGCCTTGTCTTTCTGGTTTTCTTGTGTTTCCTGCTCTTTCTTTCATTTTCATAGATACGATTTCATCTTTCAGTATCTTCTCTGGTGGTTTGCTGTATCGAATCTCAGGATAAATCTTTGGAGCAGAGGCTGCTTTATTTGTCCTTTACTTAAGCCATGCAGTGTTGCTTGTGCTGTAGGAATTTCTATTGTTGCAGTGGCAGGGTCCTTCAGGGAGCAGAGTTTTTACAATTTTCTTTTATGGAGTTCTGGTGATGTTAGCAGGTGTATGTCCATTTACATTGGTATTGTTTGGGCAGTTTTTACCTTCCTTCCTTCCTGAAGGGTATTGCCTTCTCATTATACTTTTCTCCAGTAAATCAAAGCAAGATGTTTTCAACTACTGATTTCCTTGTGAGGGAGAGAGAACAGCTTGCAAACACAACTTTTTTTCATTGTAGAATTGGACAACAAGAGCTGGAAATACTTTATGAGAAAAAAGAGGCCCTTAAAATTCTTCTCTGTCCCTGGAGGTTTATGTGGTTTCTATAAATACTCAATTTCTTTGCTTTGCTTCAGATATTTGGCAGTTAAAAGGCAGGGAAGAGCCCAGATTAGTGTGAGATGTTCTTATTAATTATTCCACAGAAGGATATTTATACTCTTTCTTACAAACTTTGGTTGGACTCCATGCAAAACAGGAGTGGAAAGTTTGGAAGCTTTTAAGTGGTTCAAAGGTACTACTGCTGCCTTTGACCAAATAAAGGCCTTATGGTTTTTGAAAATACATATTTGTATTTCTTCATTGTTGTCTTATGATGCTGTTTGAAAATTGTAAGTTATTTCATTCATCCAGTGACTGTTTTTCAGAAATTGTTAGTGAATTTTATGGGACTGACTCTTACATATCTGAGTTAGGAATAATTCGGTGAAAGTCTGTGAATTAATAGCAGTTTAAAATTGTCAATGTCTTAAATCCATGGAAGCAAGTGAAATGTTCTGTTTAATTATCCACCTGAAATCAGTATGCAAAAGATGCAATTCAAACTGGTTTATAACTCTCATAGGGGTAATTTATCTCTATAATGTACATAAAAGGTGCCATAGAGAAAGAAAATTAATTAGGAAATTCTGAAGTGTTATGATTATTTCAGTGCTGTGAGCCTCTTTTTTTATTTTTCTGTAAGAACCTGAGTACTTAGTAGGATTATCCATTTCTGCCAATTACATCAGATGTGAACTCTCATCATCTCATTTCATTGTAAAATTTAACACAGATAAAGCAGTTTAAAGCCATACTGAGATATGCCTTCCTTACGCTTAGGCTCCCTCCAGTCAGCATCTGAGGACGCTCATCTTTACTTTTCCAACATGGACCCAAAGCTCCTTTTCCCAACTGGCAGTGGCACCAGTAGCTGACAAAGCTGACACATGTCCTCCCTCTTGGCACAATCCTCTTGCCTGGCTTCTCGCACAGCTCTTAGTCTGATTGCAACAAACATGCTCACTGAGACAAGTCTGGGGTGTATTTGATTTGGCTGCTGCTTCAGAAATGAAGATTTTTACTTACCAAACAAGACAGGTGTTATTTTCAGAGTGGAGATGTGCTCTGCAAATCCAAGTCTATGCCTGAGCAAGCAGCAAGGAAATCCTCTCCTTTGCCCTCTCCTAGCCCCGACTTTGGCAGTACAGATTGGTTCTCAGGTTTGCACTTGGAAGGCAGAGCAGGCAATCTGCTGCATGGCTCATGTACTGATTAGTCCTCAACCCTTTTGCTGTTTGTATGCACTTAATTGTTTTTTGCTGGCAGACAGACGCAGTTCAGCATCAGATTTTGCCACACACATGCTGCTGTCCCAGAGGATTTGCAGAGCGGGCTGTCTTGCAGCTGCTGCATTTTGCACCAGTTCAATTGACAGTTACCTACTGTGGGAAGTTGCTAGGAGAAGGTGAACAGTCATCATTACAGCATATTCCTTCAATAACAACCTGTAGCACTTGCTGATTTCTCTTCTGCAGGGATTTAGATGTGTCTTTGCTACTGACTTAGCATTTGTACAGTCATATTTTTATTGAGAGGCTGGTAGATATTTATTCAATAAGAAACAATTCAGGATCAACTAAAGAGAGGAAAGCTCTGGCATTTGAACATACACTCTTTTTGTAGGGTGATGTGGCTGATACTGGCATCTACCATCTGCTTTCCTATTGCAGCCTGTTTCTCCAACCTGCAAAGCAGAAACCAGCCTTTCTTTCCTTCTGGATTGTTAAAGCCATTCACATTTATCCTGCATGGCAATGAATTATAGCCCGTTTTAAGGAATCTTTTGTGCTTCTGTGTGTATTCCTACAGCAGAAAAAGCGCCTGAGAAAGGAGCTTGAGCAGTCAGTAGTATAAGTAGCTGGCTCTCCCATATGGATTAGACTCGTGAGGTCAGAGGAGCTGTGTGTACTTGCTCTGTGCTTGGGGGGGAAGAGTGGATTTGTCTGTCAAAGTGAATAGCGATTCAGGCAGGATCGTCCCTCAGCTGTTGTAATTCTGATGTGTTTTGATATGACAGCAGCTACTGTCTAACATGCGTGGATCTTCTGAAATTTATAGTGGACTAAGGACTGCTTTTACTTGCTGCTGAGCCTGACTGTAACTGTATCACTGTAGGACAATAACGATGGGGGCTCGAGCGACAGAAACAACTCGGGAACTGGAAAGTGCCTCTGTACAGTACCAAATAGGAGGACATGCAGAGAAAATGTGGCAACGACTCAAAGGAATGTGAGTACCTTTTCTCCTTGGCTTTTGTTCTGTTCCTTGGGAAAGATAATTTTCTTCTGTTTGTTAAAATGTCTAATTAGCAAATGGGAGAGTTATCTGTAAGCTGTGAATGGTATTTGCTCTCACAACACAGTACATAGTTCTCATTTATGATGATACTTAGATTAATGTCAGACTCTGTATTAGGTTCAGGCATCTCATTTAAAAGATATATAATGAGTGAGAGTTATTATCCAAATTGAAATGCAGGTAAGTCCTTCCAAGTTAGCACTTCCATATCTCTGATATGATTTTGCAAATGTTATCTTCAGAATCAGCATTTCTGGAGCTGTTTCATCATTCCTGTCAGTATGTATGGGTAAGTACATTATTGTAATTCTATAGGAAGCATTAATACTTTGCCTTTAAGAGTGAAGGTAAATAAATCTATGTTAAAAGGTGCTTAGCTATTAGGAGGCTACCATGTCTGTTTTTTGTCAATTATTTTGGTGTTCTATAATGCTAGAAACTGATTGAGGAGTATTTCAGGACTATGTACCTGCTGTGTCTAATTCACTCCTCTCAAATGCAATTTTCATGTAGACTTTTGGTGCAAATGATCAGTAAATATCTTCAACCTGTCAGAGAGAAACTATCAAACTAGTGTGTCCTAAACCCCTCAAACTTCAACATCTTTTTTTAGGTATTTGCCAGGTTTTTAATCTGAAAGCTGATGTCAGGATGTTGCAAATAAATACATGTTAATACTTGCTGAAACAAGGAAATGGCACTATTATTTATGCTGGAAAGACTTGCAAACCTGGGTTTCTAAAGGTATTATTCCACAGATGCTATATAGTGCCTCAGCTGTTGAGGGTAAACAGGTTATTTAAAGTGGAGAGGATTTGCTGCATCGGCTGTGGCACTGCCTGTTTCCTCTGTGCATCGGGTAGAGACTCAAACTGGCTGTGGGGAAGGCTCTTTCCACCATCTGCTGTCTTTTAAGAGAAATTGGTTTGCTTGATTGGAAAGCCACTTTTCAGTTGTGGCCAGGGATTTATCATAACTCCTCTGTGATATGCTTTTGAATATTTGCTCTGAATCCTATCGTCACTCCGTTTAATATAATGCACTTTGGGAAAAAATGTTCCCGTACAAACTCCAAAGTGTACACACCAGAGCAGATATTTTGATTATTTGATGATGTCACACATTTTGCCTCTGAGTTTCAGCTACCAGAGACCTCCATCAGTTTGTGCAGATTTTCATTTGAGTAGGGTCTAAGCTGCTGTTTTTGTTTGTTCCGTAAGTTCTCTGTTACCACTGGACACTTGGGTTGAAACATTTCCTTTCAGCTGTCTCTGTAATGGTACCATTAAATAAACTAACATAAATAATTAAACACTAGTGACACTCACTACAAGAACTCCAGGAAATAAGATTCATGCTTCTTTAGGAGTAGTTAAATGATATTTGGAGTTTCTGGTGTATCAATATCAAATGGAGCTTAAGTGTTTGGAAACCATACACCTTTCACAGGCTGGTGCCAACCTCACCACTGTTGTGATAAGATGATGCTAAAATACTTGTATTAAAAAAAAATCAGGTTACATTATTAAATACATGCTCAGATAGCTGTTTTTCAGACTTACCAATGGTTTAATTTTAATTATTCACTAGTCAATTGGAAATCACTGACTAGTTGATATGAATATTGTATGGGGAAATTTCAAACAGTTGAAATTTTCTGTGTAGATATCTGGGCTCACTTTGTAGTATAAGCATCAACCATTAAGGAAAAGGATTCATTTTGTTGATGAACAGATATCAAAGTAGAAGCATGTTTGTATGTGGTAGGGAGAGGGACAGATAAGTGGGACTGCTAGATAATCTGATTTGGGACGAATTCTTTTATAAACAGTCAGTCAGGAGAATTGTTTCATCTTAGGGATGGGAACTGTTAATGAAAGTATGTATGATGAAAAATTATGGAGTTTTTAAAGTAGTGTGCAATATTATACCTAACCTGAATTCAAGACTTCATGGTTTGAATTATGAAGCCAAATCTGTTCTTGCTGTTAGAGTCCACAGACCTACATAATCATAATTGTGTGATTTCAACACAATTTCACGGTATTTTGCCATTCAAGAGTGCTGATTATTTTCTTGCAAGCAGATAATTATTTCTGAAAGAACATTGTATTTCATGTAGGTAACTACCTGAATAGTGTTTAAAAGCTGTACAATAGATCTTTACTTAAAATTAAATTTTATTTTCTGTTAGCATTGCAGCTTTTTTCACAATAGACTTTTAATTATTAATTTGGCAGCAGAATTCCATGTAGATTTAACCTCATATGTCTTGGGGTATTTTTGTTGGCTTGTTGTTTTTTTTTTTTTTTCATTTATTTTTGTGAAATAGAGACTGTTCTAGAAGATAGATGAGTTCAATGTGCTTAAAGCTAAATGAAAATGCTTATTTGAATGCCCAATAAGAAAATCTGTGTACTGTGGAAGCTTGAATGAAAAGGCCATTTTATAGGTTTTTCTACTCTATGGGCTTTCATTGACCTTGCTAACCTAGGTGTTAATGAAGGCTGGCAATGTAGCCTGTTAATGTTAATGAAGGCTGGCAAACCTAGGCAATGAAAGCTGAGATGTTTTGAATAAAATTAAAATGATACTTAACTTTTATTGGGTTCATGGTACCTTACAACCAAGCTCTTATTTCTGTATGGCAAGCAAAAATCCAGCTCTGCTTTCCTTACACTGGAATTGCAGCAGTGCTGCTACCAAGGACATTATCCGGCAGAGAAGATATTAATTTGAATTTCATAACTTGATCCTTAGCATTGGTGCTGATTTTATGGATGCCTGAATGTATAAAACACAAGCTCAGTGAAATAAGACTTACTTGTGAAAATGAGTAGTGTAAATTTCTGCCTTGGCTGTAGCTTCTTGTCTTTGAATTAAGATATTTTCAGTATGCAGACTGCAAGTTTTTAATGTTTTGTAGTTCATGGAGAAAGCAAAAACAAATAACAAGGGACAGCTAAATAACTCATACAATAGTGGGGCTTTTATAATTCTCTGTTATGCAGAAGAGTGAAAACAAAAACCACTCAAGCCACTGCAGGAATTCCAGCTGCCTGACTGAAGGGGAGTGTTGTGTACCTTCCACTTCAAAAAACATCTTGTCACAGCCCAGCCAAGGGGGACCTTCTCAGGCTGTTAAATGCCACTGGTTACACCTTTTCTCCCTCATCCTTTCATTCTTTATTGGGTGGAATCTTACTTTAGACAGTAAATATGTCTCCATCCCAAAAGTATTATGGTGTCAATAGGATCAGAAGATTTGCTTCCTAGGAGAGTTTGTCTTCAGGTGCTGATAAAGCATGGTAGGGAGCTCAGAAAGAAAAGCAACTTTTAAAAAGCATTTTGATTTAGAATGCAGAGAGCCAGGTTTAAAGCAGATGTCTGTATGCTTACTGGTCTTGCAGTGTTTGGTATCCTCCTTAATCTGCACGTAGACTTAACTCTGTGTTGTTCCTCATTGTGTGAAATTGTGTGCTGTCCGTTTATGATCTATTTTGTCTGTTTGCCAATTCACTCAATGTCAGCGCAGAACAGTCACACATCCCCTCCCACCCTCTTATTTTATTTTGCAAGTAGACATCTTGGACATCATCTTTGCAAGCAGCTTCTACTATCCCCATAGCTGCTGGACATAGTAATAGGGGTAGGTTCCCTTTCTGTGCTTTGAATTCATTAGTGAGTAAATTACTTAATTTTCATAGATACACGTATTTGCTAGAATTGTCTCTAATTGGCCAGAAAAATAGCTGCATAGATAAAGTTAAAATCCAAGGTTCCAGGAATTTGGGGACCTGAAATTCACGTGTGGTTAGTAGAGACTACTTTATGAAATTGTTACTGCTTTAAAATGAGAATGTGCTATTGCCACCACTGGTTAAAACTAATTTGTGCTAACTTGGATGGCAAAATGGATTTGAAAAGCAGTCATAAGTTTCTTTCCTTGCTTTCTTCCCTTTCTTTTCCTTCACATTCAACAGACCGTGATTTCTGTGGAAAGGAGAATTGAAACTTTTAGGCACTAAAAGGGACTGACATGTAGTCCTTGTTTGTTGATCCTGCAATGTTGCAGTGACAAATTGCATGCGTACACATTTTGTAGAGACAAAAAGGGGGCTAAGTCATTGATTTGGGGAAATTTGGCTTGATGTCAAAGAAAGTAGAAAAAGGGCTTCCTGTACACCTGCTGAATTATCAGAAAATAGAATTTTTTAAAGACATCAAATAGAATCCAGATTAGCAGCCTCGTTAGGTCTAAAAGGGACCGGAATAGGTAATTTTATTTAGGGAACAGTCATTCCTTCACTAGGTCCATGGATAGTGGTGGAAGAGCAATAGAACAATTTCCAGAACCAGATATGACAAAGAGGTCTTTCCTTTCTTTTTCTGAGTTGCTTGTTTACATTTTATTTTGTACTGTATTTCATGTTTGCTTATTGCCCTTGTTTCTATGCTCTATTTGCCTCAGCTGTGGTAGTTCAGTAAAGCTTAACTGAAGAGGTTATCAAAATGTAACATATTGTGCTATACAGATTTATAAATTTGTGTGTACGGAACAAACAAAAAGAGGAGAAGAGGTAGAATTACAGGTGGATAACTATGGTAAAAAATACCAAGACGTTGTCACTTGCTGCTAATCGCATCAGCAGCAAATAGATCTATAACTCAAGTAGTTTTTACTTGTAATGCTGCCTATTTTTACTTTCTTGTAATGTGAAAATTCTCCTGTAAATTCATAAGCTCTTAAAAGTAATAAAAATGACAGGTATTTCTAAGGGGACTTTAGTAAAATTAAAGTTGGTTTCAGAAATGTGTTGAACAGAAAATTGAAGATATATGATGATGATGTTGATTGATAAGCATCATAATTACAGTACGAATAGTTTCATCATAAATTGTGAACAGCTTCTTTTGATTTTGAAACCAAAGTCTGTTTCTGCACCTGAGTAGTCAGGTAAAAAATTATAATTATAACATTCTCGCTTATAAATATGTATCTAATTAAATGTATCGTATGATAAAATTCAAATTTTCAGCACGTCTAGATTTTTAGCTACTTATCAGTAGCAATGTAATGAACTATTTTATCCAGTCATATTATTTTACTGTTAGAAAGGTGTTTCCATTATTATCATGTACAGAAGTCATAGAATTAATTTTCAGACTCATACCAGTTTTTTTTTCCCCTGCAATTTCTGGCGTGTACCAATGCTTTTGATGTATTAGAATAAATTCTGATCCTCCAATTTACTGCAGGTAGGTGAATTGCTGTGCTTATAGAATCCTCTACTAGAAATGATTGCAAGTGGAAGGAGTGGTGCAAAAACCATAAGTTTGCCTGTGATACCAGTAAGAACAGTAGCAGTGTGTCTTTACAGGTGTCACAGTCCCTGAATAATACAATGAAATACTGAGATTCCCTGTTAGAGCTTTAAATGAACATGTTCATACACTCCTCACACAGGTGTCCAATTAAAATTAGGTATTATATGTAAGGACAATGGAAAAGAGATTAAAGGTAACATTTTAGGAAGCTGACTACTAAACTGCAATTAAGTCTTAGATTTCTACAGTGTGTATTTTTGTTTAGGCGTCTGGCTTTACTTATGCTACATCCAACACTTAAAGATTTCCGAAAAGGTACTTTCTGTGGCTATTTACCTTATAAATGTTCTATTCAGGTGTCTTCTTAGAAAGGGATTGTATATAATTGACTACACAAATAATTACTTTCCTCTTATTTTGAACTCCTGCCAACTCCTTGTGCAGGGGCCGTTGATTGCAGTGCACATTGACCAATTATTATAAACGTTTCTTCAAAAACTTCGTTTTCCAATTTAGCTGTTGCACACTGAAGGCTGCCACAGTTTCTCAGAGCTCATTGGTCAAAACCTCAGAGTTCATACGGCCCTCCCACGTGTAACTCTCAGATTCTGCTCCACCTCCACAACAGAGTGAAGTCAAAATATCTGAATAGGAGCAAAAAGGCCTTTTGTCTTGCTAATTATATAGAGTTAGAAAAATGCAAATGCCTAAATACTGAAATTACATAGTTATCCGTGGAAGTTATAATAAAAATAGGCATTCACTTCATACATCTGAAAGAGAAACATAACCTCAGGTTTATCAAAATTGTGTCTGACAGAATTTTTCCTGCAAGATGTCAAAATAATCATTTAGGAGTGAACCCATTTAGTACTGTTCCATTTTGTTTGTGTTTGCCACCTGTTCTGGCTTACTCCTGGTATCATCTCTGGAGGAGGGCTAGAACAAAAAGGTTGCAATTATTTCTGCTGCCATTTACTGGAGAATATTTGATGAGTAGGACTGCAAAAAAGGTGTAAGATCTTCTGTGGTAGTGAGTCCTCCAGTACTACTGTATTGTATCCAACCTGCAAGTTTTATTTTTGTTGAAAAAAAAAACCCAGACATTCAAAGCCTTCCAAAAGGAAGGAAAATAACCAACTAACCGACCGACTAAAGACCAAATGGGCTAAGCTTGACCCACAAACTGTGGAGTTCTTTACTCCTTGTCTGGCAACAGCAGGTATTTGGTTTTTGTTTTTCTTTTACTGCCTTCCCATACAATTTCATTACATACTTGAGATCACTAATGCAATTTGTGGAACTTTTCAAACAAGACCTCATAAAGAGGAGCTATAGAGGCAGTCAGAACTTAATACAAAGTCAATCCTTTCATTTTACTAGTGAGAGGGGGAAAACTGAGCAGTTGTGACTAAAAGGAGAGAAAATAGCACTCTGCTGTGGTTAAGGGAAGCTAAACAGAAATTGAGTACATCAGTTATAAAGTTATAGCTGACAATGGATTGACTCAGTTTTCACAGTCCATTAAAGCTTTGCAATTAGTCAGGCAGTGCTGCAGACTGAAGAAGCCAGCCTTCTCCCCGACATCTCTTTTCTTTTACAAAACTGCTTAAACTTGTAAAGAACTACTGCACTCAGTTTCTGTTAAAGGCTGCAGCTGCTCACAGCATAGACACACATTTCCTGAATACATATATGCAAAGAATAGTGATTTTAAAGGAGTATGTGACTTGCTCCTGAAAGCTTGTGTGATTCTGACTGCTGGCCAGCATATGTAATTTCATAAGTGAAGTCAAATACTGTTAATGTGATGTATTTATTCCTGTGGATTTTGCTAGAAGCGTGATTTCCAAGGTGGTATTCTGTGACGGGAATGAGTTTCTCAGGTGCATTATCCCTAAAAGATGACCTTTTTCTGTAGGTACCATGGATTAAGTTGTCTCCCATGATTCATTCTTGCTTCCCAATTCTCATTGCTGCCTCCATGCTCTTTTTCAGCTGTTCTAGTATGACTGGTTTTGATGCCACCCAGGGATTTCTTCTGTGGTAAAAACAGCAATAACTTTTTTTTATTTTTTTTTATTTTTTTTTTCTTAACCCCTACTATAAAGTTAAACTTTATTGGTTCCTGGGTTGGACTCCTTCTGTGTTTTCATACCTAGTTGCACCCTTACAATGGAGAAAGTTGTCTGAGGATAGGACCACCTGAAGGTAAAGGAGATGGTCCTGCTTGCATACCTCTCTAACAAAACCATCGTGGTCTTGAATCTGTCATGTTTTAAGTCCTTGATTCTGTGGTACTGTAAATCCAGCACTAGAATACCTAGTATTGTATTAAAACATGACAGAAAATATTGATCCAATATGAGCTTGTTCTGAAGATTCAAATTTTTTCCATTATTTTTGAAAGGCTAACTTTGAACTAGCAGGTTTTGTGAAGATCAAGTACTGCCCATGTCATCCAGTGTTATGATGCACAGATAACATCTGTGCTTTTGTAGTCTACAAATAGCCGGTCTGAAAGGCGGCCAGTATAAACATCCCTGTTGTGTACTTGGGCTGATTCAAGACGATTGTAGTTATTTATTTGCACCTCAACTGAATCAGTGAAGTACTGCTGGGTAATCTATAACAAGTAGTTACAGAACTGTATTCAAAACCCCCCTGAGCCTGTTGTTTGCCTTGGCTCTACACAGCTCTTTGCCACCACTGGCGATATCACATGAAACTGCCA